>CAWYQG010000404.1:0-162992 GCA_963966155.1 Clivina fossor | reverse complement strand
TACAAATTGATCAATATCTTAGAAAATAATTACAAATTCGTTAACAGCAAAAACTGGTCAATATGCATGCTGTGTTATGATCAACAATTTGAAGAAAATAATTACAATACTTTTGACAAATTCTTGTAAGTCATTGAATTTATTTATTATACAACATATTTGCTGTTACCGATTATTCAGATAACTAGAAAATATTAGATGCAATCAATTATATTCAATAACGATTTGTAGATAATTACAGAATTTACATTTAATAAAAATTAATTAGGTATTGAATTGTCAATATTTTCTGCTGCTATTGAATAATTAATTGCACATATATTACTTAATTTTTTTCAAAAATCAAAGATTAACTGTATTGTATTAAATAAAATTGTGTTATTTAATTAGTATCAGTTGCTATATTTTAACGAAAAAACTTACAGAAATAAAATGTAAGCTGAATTATTATTAAATATTTCATGTTCTAATTAGATATTACGATCGGAATGAATTGAAAGTTTAGAAATTCGTAAGTAATATAGTTAAATTAGTCTGATTTAGAGTTTAATATACATATATATATATATTTAATAAATTAAGTTTAGAGTTCAATTTTAACATAATTTGTTTCAAACTATTCGTTTTGGAGTAGAAATTGTTGAAACTAATGAAAAATTTACTCCGAATCTCGATAATTTTAAATTCGGATTTATTATTAATAAACATAGTTTGCTGTCAGACTATCAGTTTTGGAGTAGAAATTGTTGAAATTAATGACGATTCAATATTATCTCGATATCCGAATAATTAGATAATAGTTTTGTATGTTTTAAACAAGTGTTAAGTAATTATTTACTGGTTTATTACAAAATTAGTTTATTTTTAATTATTTAATGGATTTAGTTTTGTCTTAAATCGAACGAAGCTAAGTTTTGTCAGATATTCATAACTTAATTTTTTCCAGTCTGAAGAATCCGAGCCGAATCTTCTATCACTTGGAGGCAATTTAATTCTTTTTTGGAGAAGGGAAACTTGTGCCCCAGCTCCAAGCATGGAACCAGACGAAGCCAAGATGATTCCGAAACGCAACATCTCAAGATTTCGGATAAAGAAATGTGGTTAATTTGTGGTTGATATCAAAGAACTCGGAATCCGGACTAATATAGTAAACTGGATCGGATTAATAATTGGAGCTGCTGCAGTTGATAAAATTTGAAATAACAACAGAGAAATCTTTGGATTGATGTGTTCCGAAAGTATTGGTGAGTTTGTTAAAATATCTATAGCGTAATATTGTAAAACGTTTTTTTTTTTTTTTGTTTATTTTTAAATATGTTAGAAGTTAGATATTTCAAATAACAATAAATTAACTATTTATAAACTACACTGTAGAATAATATAGCGAAATTATAGAAAAATAGTAAAATTGTACTATATAAATATTCGATATTTCTACTTCAAAATTCTGTAAATTTTCTACATAATTCATAATAATCACAGTGAAAAAATGATTATCTGTTTAATTTTTGCACAGTATTTTTACATGTTTTTTGAACGTAATTTTTGGCATAAGAAATATAATAATACTTACGTTAAATTTACTGTAACTTTTTTTGCTTAAACAAAAAATTGAATATCACGTAAAATTATAATATTATATATTTATACTGTTAAAATCTTATGTAAAATTACATTACATATAAATTTAACCCTTTCGCTCACAATTTTTTATTTATTTACATAACTAAAAATTTGAAATTTGGTACACTTATTTCATCTTTTTACTTTTTAATTGAATCGAAAAATGTGTCACTTTCTGTCGAATGAATTTTGAAAATTATGAAATTTGGACAAAACGCATTTTGAAAGCCTGCTCTGCTTCTCAATTATTAATTTATGTAATGTTTCATAAACGAATTAATTCTTCTAATTTCTAAATAAATCTAAATGCATTTGTATAAAAAAAAACCTATACTGTAAAAAATCATATCAAAGCTATGCAAAATGATAGTTTTTTTTTTATAAGCAATAAAGTTAGGTGTAGGTACTTGATGAAATTAAAAATGCACAAATTTATAGTTTTAATATTATTTTAATTTTTATATATTTTACACCCAACTAAACGCATTGGTTTAAATTTTGTTTAGCTCTTAAAAGAAATAGTAGTCTGAAAATAAGTTACTAGTTTTATAAATAAGTGATCTGTTGAAATTAAAAGTAGAAAATTAATGCTTTCCGATGCTTAGTTTTGTCTTAAACCGAACGAAACTCAGTTTTTCTGATATTCATAACTTAAATTTTCCAGTCTGAATCAGCTGATTCACCCAATTGTTTCGGGGGCAATTCCTTTTGGAGAAAGAAGATTTGGGCCAGGCCACCACTGCCAATAGGAAAAAATCAAGATGATTCCGGAGATGCAAGGAATGTGATTAAAATCGGAGTCCGGATTCCGGGCTAATATAGCCCGGACAAATCAATTGATTAGTTGGAAACTATAAATATGGTGAGTATAATAAAATATCTAAGAATGTAGAACAATAGAAACACAGTTACTAGGACTTAACAAAATATAGAAGTAACTGGAGATCATAAAATTTTCTAGATTCTTTTTTCCAATTCATCGAAGCCAAATTTTATTTAAACTAAAATGTCTTCAAATTCGAACAATAGAATATAATATCGCCATTGTATTTTTTATTTGTTGGTGGGCGTTTTCGAAAATCCGAAAATTGGTTTATTTCGCGATTAAATAATATTTTTTTTTTTTACGCAGTTAATGAAACTATTTAAAATGGGGGAATCATTTTGAGGAAGGTGTATTTTTTTCTGATAATATCTTTGCTTTTAATAATTTTCATTTTTTTTCTAATTATAATTATAAATGAATTATATAAGTTTCAAAAATAAATTATGATGCGCGTTAAAAAATATCTCTTTTTCGGAATGTAGCTATTTAACTTATGGATATATGCTCGGCTATTCTGCTTATTATATTTGAAATTTAGAAGGTATATTTAGTTTTAATTGAGATTTTATCTTAAAGCAAAATGCAAAATTAATTAATTATTAATTAATACATTAATTATTATTATTATTATTATTAATTAATTATTATAATTAATTAATTAATTATTAAATTATTTTATAGTACAAATTAATAAATTATAATGCAGATACAATATATTATAATAGTCATATTTGATAATCTTTTTGTACTATTATCAATTCATATGTCAATGTTAATCGCAATAATTCCAGTTTTAAAATTATTATTTTTTTACTTAATCGATTTCTATTTAATTATAAATTAATAAATAATTGTCTACAATTTGAGTTAACGTACAATATTTCCAATCTTTATAACATTTATGACAACAGATCGCAATCCAATTTATTTTTTAGAAAAACTTTGAAGGTAAAAAATATATATATCGATCTAATATCAAGTTACTTTCTGAAGAGAAAAATATATTTTTTTTTCTTTTAATTAAGATATTTTTATATATAAATAAAGAAATAAAAAATCTAACATTTAAACAATACAATTTACTATACTCGACTCACTGAATCGAATCCAACGTGATTACTAAACTTATTGGTTGATCGAGTGTGTTTACATGAAGTATCTCGCATTAGCTAAGGACTACGAAAACATGTAAACGTATTAAGGCCATTTCAAGACAAACAAAAGACTATATTCATACAGGTGGTGGGAATAAAAAAAAGGATAATTTTACATTCGATTTATTCATTTAATACTACATATTTATGGTAACTAATTATTAGAAAAATTAGCTAATTTATGTACAATTAATAATTTAATAACAATTTTTATATTCAGACAGAATTAGCATATAAAAAAATTAATCAAATATTTAATTGTCAATATTTTCTTTGTGTATTATTATTTTGATTTCCAAAGAATATATATGTTGTTAATTATAATAAAGGTTAATCATATTTTTTTTTTCAAATAAAATATATGTGTGAAATAAGAGAAAATCGCATGTTTCAAGGGTAATGATAAAAATTATTTTTTTACTAATAAACCACACAGAAAAATTCTGAAATTAATACATAAGTACTTAATAACAATTAACAACATATATATTTTTTGGAAATCGAAATAATAATAAACACAGAAAATATTGACAATTATATATTTGATTAATTTTCTTTATATGCTAATTCTGTCTGAATATAAAAATTGTTATTAAATTATGAATTGTACATAAATTAGCTAATTTTTCTAAACATTAGTTACCATAAATATGTAGTATTAAACGAATAAATCGAATGTAAAATTATTCATTTTTGTATTCCCACCACCTGTCTTAAGTTGATTGAAATAGAAATTTTGATTATAAAAGATATAGTTGAGTTGTATCAATTATGATGAATGATATAATAATAATAATAATATAAAGCTTTCTTTGGTAATGATGGTATACAAATAGGTGATTGTGTTGTACCTGCTTTAGCGTATGCTGATGACGTGCAATTGTATGTGGTTGAATCGGAAGAGCAACTGAGAAGGGTGATTGATAGAATTAATGTTGTTCGGTAAAGTTATGAATCTTGTGTTGAATGTTGATAAGTGCAAAGTTTTAGTTCTGGAGAAGGGTGACTTGATGACTGAATATAATGTATATACCGGGTGCTCGTTCGTTAAGTTCGTATGGGCGTTTAACATGTAATTTCGATAAATTGTGATATACTACTTTCTCGAGTAAAATTCGAAGAAATACTTAGAATACTTTTCGATAGGGCATAAAAAGTTCTATAATTTGGTTTTCGTTTTAATTTGCTAGCATGTGCCGTGTGGGCGCTAGAATTTTTTTTGATTTTTTGGTTTTTATTTTTTTTCTCAAAAACTATGAGGTGTAGGAAAACAAGCATGATATGGAAAAATGCGGAATAATGAATACTATAATCTAGTGAATAAACCATTATTCTAGGATGCATCGTTTAGTAGAAAAAAATTAAAAACTGAATTTTTGAAAATCCCTTACGATTTTTTCAAAATAAGCCTTTTTTCAAAATTTGCTGAAAAAAATCTGAAAAAATTCAGTAAAATAGAGCAAAAAATTAGCTTCTTATGTAGCTAATTTTTTACTTAGCTATTATTAGCTAAGTAATTTTTTTCTCAAACTTATGCTGGTTTAACAGGAAAAATTATTAAAAATTTTAAAAAACATTTTAGAATTTTCAATAATATAATAATATAATATCAAAAAAACACAGCTATTGAGTACATTGAGTACGTTGTCGATTATTAATAAATATTAATACAGAACTACAACCTAAAGTCATTTTATTTTCTTTGAACATTATTAGAACTTCAACTAAAACCAACACATAAGCCATATGAAGTAAAACGCTGTTGGAGATCATTGCTTGAACAATATAGCCATGGAACTTGTAATCGTACGCAAAGAGATGAACCTCTGATCTCATTACAGAGGAATATATTTTTCTCCCAGCAATTGGAGGAAAAAATTAAGTAAACTTTTATTAAGCTAAATATCTACTTGCATTTTCTAATTAATAATTTTTGCATTAGGAATCAGAAGATCATTGAACTATTGTACGAAGAAGCGAAATATAATATTTTAGAAGGACGATATCCATGTGAAACAGCACATTATATTATGCTTGGTGGAATACAAGCTAGAATTGAATTGGGACCTTATAATCCACAAGTACATTCCACGCATTATTTCAGGTTTGTTACGTAAAAAAAAACCATATAAGGTTGGATTCATACCGATTAGTTATGATTAGACAAAACACATTTAGTCACACACCAATTATCGTGACTAAATGTGTCTAATTGTGTTCTGTCTCATCAACAGTTTGTAGATGGGAGTTTATAGAAGATTTTTAAAAGTGATTTTTGTCAAAATTATTTTTGATGTTTACTTAAGGGCATTTCAAGGCAAACAAAAGGCTTTATTCAGACAGGTGGTGGGAATACAAAAAAGGATAATTTTACATTTGATTTATACGTTTAATACTACATATTTATGGTAACTAATTATTCGAAAAATTAGCTAATTTATTTACAATTAATAATTTAATAACAATTTTTATATTCAGACAGAAGTAGCATATAAAAAAAATTAATCAATTATTTAATTTTCTTTGTTTATTATTATTTTGATTTCCAAAAAATATATGTGTTGATATTATTATTAAGATTAATCATATTTTTTTTTCAAATAAAAAACGTGTGAGATAAGAGAAAATCGCATTTTTCAAGGAAAGTGATGAAAATTATTTTTTTACAAATAAACTACACATAAATAAATTCTGAAATTAATACATAAGTACTATAATAACAATTAACAACATATATATTTTTTGGCAATCAAAATAATAATAAACAAAGAAAATATTGACAATTATAAATTTGATTAATTTTTTTATATGTTAATTCTGTCTGAATATAAAAATTGTTCTTAAATTATTAATTATACATAAATTAGCTAATTTTTCTAATAATTAGTTACCATAAATATGTAGTATTAAACGAATAAATCGAATGTAAAATTATTCATTTTTGTATTCCCACCACCTGTCTGAATATAGAATTTTGTTTGCCTTGAAATGGCCTCAAGCAATCTTAATTAGTTTATTTGAAATTTAGAATATTAGATATGCAAAAATATATGTCAAAAATAGAAATACTATTCATATTTGATAAAAGGTAGAAGTAAAAATTTATTTTAAAGTGAAAAATAAACAAAAGAGGTGGGAATACGGGCCATAGTTTCTTTAACAATTTTAACTTGCATTGTCAATGAGAGTGGGTCGTTAGCCGACAGCCAAGCAAGGAACTTAGTGGGTTCCGAATCCTCAGATCCAGTGGTACGAGGTTTTTGATACCAGAAATAATATTTAAATTAAATTCTGGCTTGAGCGCGGCACGAACAAGGGACCTTTGGGGTCCGAATCCAACATGCTACCACTTATAGATTAGGTATAGAGTCTTAAGCGTTGAAAAATTGTACATAAAGTTCAAAAAATAGCCATGGTATTTAACGTCAAAATCATCTGTTTTTTGTTTTTTTTTGTGCATCGATCATCTAAATAGTCTGGTTAACATAATATTGGTCAGATATGTATTTCTTTATATTTTTAATTTATAAAAATTTATAACTAATGATGATTATATGTCTTTTAAAATATAATTTTTCAATTATTTCAAATCGGCAACAAATAGAGAGAGAGAGAGGAATAATATGTTTATAATTTAATTTAATATGTATGAATTAATAGTATATTATACTTTGGAAATGTTTGAAAAAGTATTTTTCTAAATACATAGCAGCTGCATGTAGCAATACTTTTAAACAGCTATCAATAGAAAAACAAACAAAGTATTAAGTATAATAATGTTTATGTTAATATTTTTGCAATATTAAGTTTATAAATATCAAAACAACTTATTTCATTGATAATTCTTTAGATATTTTATGTATAATATTATTTTTATCTTATGATATACATTGTGTCTACTTAAGTTGGAACCATATGGAAAACTTTTTCATTATTGGTTTTGTGAAAAAATGTATTCTTGATAAAAAGTTGTGAATGGTCGAAAACTTAAAATGCAACCATCAGATATCAATTTTTTTTAAGCCGTATACGAGGTTTGTCAAAAAATATCAATTTTACTCAAGAGTAAACTACCTTTATTTGTTACAATACAGAAGAATGGTATAAAGTAAACTTATTTTGAATTATAAGTTATATTCAAATATGCAATTATAGCCATTTAGCATAAAAATTAAGTTTTCCATATGGTGTTCCAACTTAAGTAGACACACTGTATATGTATATTAATTAATATAATTAAGTAAAAATAAAAACATTTTTTTCTTTGTTTTTCTGTAATACACATATGTATGAAAATATATGCTTTTCATAAATTTTTACAATTTACATTAAATAATAAACAATAAATGTTTTGACTATCGCCGGAAATGTCAGATTAAATAAACTTAACCGTGCAATTAAGTTTACTGCTGCCACCAGTTATGTATATAGTAATTAACTGCTGTATTATAATGTACAATATTATACAGCAAATAATGTAGTAAGATAATATCAATATTATGATATGCTGAAAGAAAAAAATATTTTACAAGAAATCTGGAATAATCACAACTTAGATATCTTAAAAATTAATTTACACTTGCAATTTTTACTATTGGTCGAATAGTGGCAAATATAAATTAAAAAGAGGATAATTATTTCTTACGGAGGACTTTTATTTAAAAATGAGAACTGTCCTCTCAAAAGATAGACAGGTGGAAACTGTACTTATCATACAAATTATTATTTCGGGGCGAAAAATACGTAACAATTTATAAATACAAATATTTCAAATATTTGAAGAATATCGCACTGTTATTTTTTCACGTTTATATCGTTTATAAAATACCTCATTATATTTAATTATTTATTAAAAACAAAATTAATAACCAGAAAATGATATTTTCTAGCATTGATTACCATAAAATTAAACTGAAAAACAACATAATTGGCACTTTAATGCCGTAAAAATCTTCAAAAATAATTGCTGACAATTCACACGCCATGTTTATTAATTAAACGTAATCGTATAATTTTAATAAATTTATATTGTATATTGTATATGATACTTCCGGTATTTCTACTATAATGTTTTTTAAGAACTCACCGAACATCATATATACAATTTATACATAGATTATATATATATATATATATATATATATATATATATATATATATATATATATATATATATATATATATATATATATATATTATATTATAGATACGGTTCTGTAAATATGCTTACTAATTGTATTATTAAATGTGTGATTGTTTTTGTTTTTTTGTTATTGAAAGGATAAAATAAAATAATCAAATATAAACAATTAAATAAATCATTTAATTTTATAAGAGGATTATGCAAAACAATTGTTGTTGATTTAAAATTAATATTATTTGAAATGCAATATTAATATTTTCAGTGATTATATAACTGAATTAATTAATTTATATTTTTAATTATTCGAGCTAATATTAAGCTGGCCGCTTAGAATGGGTTTCGAACCATTCAATTTTTAGTTCGATAATGATTTGCATTTTTTATCATATTAATTGACTACCGAATGTACATTCTGTGATTAAACTAATAGAAAACATTCACAAATATAATGTTACTAATTATTTGAAATGTGGCAAACACAATGTAATGAATTTAGTTATGTAAAAAAATACAATGTCGTTTATCATATTTTCACATAGTGTTCAGTAATATTGTATTAGAAATGTTTAATATTATGCTGTCTTTTATTTTGTTTGTTTGTTTGACTTAGTGAAAAAATTACTGTCTTTTCCAGCCATGAGACGATTATGTGCTTATATTTAAGTTTATTGATCAGAACCCATTAACGTATACGTCAATTTGCTTATTAATTTGTCGACGTGCATTTAATAAAAACAAGTGTGTAGACCTTATAACCATGGTTACAAGGTCGATACCCGTAATTCTCAAAGCGAGCAATATCAGATCCGTGGTGGACAATAATGAGCTGATGGGTAATAAGGGGACTATGAAGATTCCGGGGGCAAAATAAAAATAACGGATAACGCGCAAAACATTATCTCTATATAGCAAGGGAGGGGGGCATAGGAGATTTATTTTATTCATAATTGGACAATAGCTCAAATAAGTTTGAGAATCTATGGTCTATATAATTGAATGCGTGTCGGGCCTCTTAGATAATGCAAATTGTTAGTGGCGTTATTTTTAGTATTAAAACAAAAAAAATATATATATATATTTTTATTCACATGCTTTTATATTTGTTAATTTTTTGTTTTAATGAAAAAAAGTCGGAGTCGGAATTGCAACAAAAATAAAATCGGTTCCGAATCCGACTTTGACTCTACGACTCATACGAACACTATTAAATAAAGTTTAAGACCAATAATAATTTAACACAAAATTTCGATTTTATTTCATGGTTTATTACAATAATAAAAGAATTTCTACTCACTGAAATTTACAAACATTTATCAAATACTTATGCCCGTAAACATGAACGTTTTTGTTAAATATAACAGTTCGTTAAAGTGAAAATTCTTGCATCGCGTGAGAAACTTCGTTGTAATGTCTAACGTATCGCGGGTCAAGAATGCAAAAATTGATAAAGTTAAACATGTAATTTTGCAGATTAGCAATGATAAGACAAAATTTATTAAATTGAAAATAAATAATGTAATCCATACGTTTGTAGTAGATTCAGGGGCATCTGTGTCCTTAATTAAAAATAGCGTTGTTGCTAAACACAATTTGTGTATTTTACCTGTTGACGACATACTAGTGGATATATCTGGTAATAATTTACATACAGAAGGTGTGATTACCACAAAAATTCAGTTTGAATTTGGAGATATTAGCCATCGCTTTATAGTATGTCCTGAACAGTTAGATTTTCCAACAGATGGATTAATTGGTATCGATTTTTTAAATAAAAATTTTGTAACAACACGGTTTGGCTATAACGAATTTATTGTAAAAAGTTAATTCGATAGTTATCTAACATTAGAATTAAATTTAATTCGAGTTGAAATTTATATATAGACGTGTTTAAGAAGTACAATTAAGTACGTAGATGCAATTTTGCAGAAATTAAATTAATTATTAGGTCATTTTTTACTTACGTTTATGTGATTATTATGTTAAAAATTACAGAGAATTTTGAAATAGAAATACAGAATATTTATGGTAAAATATTATTATTATTCTTCTGGTAATTTCGCTATTTTGTTTTTACAGTGTAATTATCGGAAAATCAGTTATCGCGCAAACTAAATACCAATCATTATTCGATACAGGAAAATCAATTGATAATTTGAAGAAATCTTTGGGGCTTCGTAAACGCCATTGCAAGCAATAGTTCTGCGATTTAGAAGAAGAAATTTGGCCCGCGCGCTCGAGGCTTAAGACATCGAATTTTAAAAATCAACGACTGATTGATCGAATTAATGAATTTGATTAAAGAAGCTAGTCTGTTGAAAAACATGTAAGTTTATATATTTTTTGTTTTTTTTTTTAAGGTTATAATAAATTTTTTTTTGTGCTTAAATCGACTTTAATTTATTTAGTTAGATTTTTAAAATGAAGAAAAATTAACTAAATGACCTTAATTCGTTGATCGGAAATGAATTAATGGCGATTTAAGCATAAAAAAACAAAATATATTTTAATGTCATTTGATAAATTTTCGATCTGCTGAAGACACGAACGGTTGAGTTTAGTCGAAACGTCTCGTTTTTATGTATAAATAATTAATTTTATATTCAATACAATGAGTTCTGAAAAATATTTTATTACGTGAATGAATATTTTTTGTTGTTAAATTTTGTTTATCGTTTGCAAAAGTAATTTTCATTTAAAATATATATTTTTTTAGATTAAATTTGGAATTATTTAACAATTCACATTTCGGTTTTATTTAAAAAACATATTTTTTAAATAGTATTTTTGTTTAAATCGCCCATTAATTTATTTCGGATGAACTAATTAAACTATTTAATTTAATTTAATCTTCATTTGTTGCTGGGCGTTTTCAAAAAACCGAAAATTTGTTTATTTCGCGATTAAATAACATTTTTTTTTTTCTTGTTTTTTTACGCAGTTAATGAAACTATTTAAAATGGTCACGGTTAAATTTTAATACATAGTAGTAAAAGTTAGGCAGCAAGTTGTGCAGGAAAGTTTATATGGTTGCATTACTATTACGTTGTTAGATTTTTTTGGTATGTTTGATATGATCACAGTAGCGACAGCTGTGGAGAGTTTTGAGTATTAGGATCAGTTGTTGTATTTTAAGATATTTTGAAAGGTAATATTTGAGTGTTTTGAGATTATAGTAATTTGTAATTTAAATTGAGATAGTTGAAGAATAAATTTAGCGGCATTTAAATACAGTACAATACATTAGTTGTTAGATAAATTTGAAATACGTAGTGGTAATTTGCTGATTGTGATTGGTGGTGTATTAATTAGCGGTTGTTCCGTTCCTGTTTGAAATGAGTTGAAGGGAGTGCAGTTTGCAGTTCGGTGCAGGTCCTCCCTGGTTCGGTGTGTACCTTGAGTCAAGACGATATCACGGCCATGTGGCCACGTGCATAGATTTCAAATATTAAGATCGGAGTAGTGAACATTGCGCTTACGTTGTTCTTTGAATTAACAAATCTTACGTTTGGAGCGAGTGATCGTATTTTATTTGTTAATCCATAGTTGGGGATTAAAAAGAAGTGCAGCACAGCCGGTTTTATGATCGTGATGCATGTTTTGTGAGTGAAGATCTTTCTCAGTTCAGGGGCAGCGTTTTGGAGGAGGTCAAAAAGTTTCGCGTGTAGTGTAGTGTTGTGTAGGTGATTTAGTCGCTAGGGTGTAGTGAGCCTGTGTTGTGAGGTTTTTTTCTACCTAAATGGATTAATGGATTTACTACAGCATCTTCAGCAGCACGAGCACGCGTACCTGATCAACTCATCGCATTTCTCCAGCTACCAATCCCCGCATATCCCCGCATCTTTTACCGAACATGGAAACACCTTTAAAGACGAGCCGAGGCCCGCAAACCAAACAGGTAAGTACACAGTTTAAGTTTGTATTCGTGTTCAGTTCTGTTTTCGACGGATGTGTCGAGCGATTCGTGTTGAGTTCTGTTTTCGACGGATGTGTCGAGCGCGCAAATTTCGTGTCGTTTTTAGTTCATTATTCTCTCGTTAAGTTTCGTATTTCGTATGTTCGCGCGCGCAGTGGTAAACGATTTAGTTGACGAAGTTTCCGCATGATAAAGTCGCGCGCTGAGGTCAGTCAAGTCGTGTATTTTGAAGATTGAGTATCGATTGAATTCGAAGTTTTGAAGTTTTGATTATCGATTTTAGTCATATTTTAGTATTGCGAAATCTAGTGGCGGGTTGATGTTTCGATTGTAAAAAGTCGTAATTATTAAATGGACAGAACTTCAGTGACGAGCGAATTGTTGATTCATGACGAAAGATAGAATTTGTATATTATTTATATGTGTTAAGTTATTAAGTTAACGTTTTGTGTAAGGAAAGTCATAGAGATTCGATTTGTTAAAGACTATTTGACGGTACCTGATGTTTTAGCGCATATATTGTGATTTAAGTATATATGTAATAAGTTTGAATTCAAGTTCTGATGTAATTGAATAAGTAATTTTGATTGTCACAATTATCAGGATTGTTGTTAGCTGTAGTATATGAGACGATATTTTCTGGTGTTATTTATTTACAACTATGTTTTGAATCTAGAATTACATATATTGTTGGTATAACTTCTTAAATTATGTAAAATTACAACTTGCATATTTAAATATCTGTTTCATTTTTAGTATTTTTTTTTTTTAATGTTAATATATAAAATTGTCATTATTTTTTATATTTTTATACTTTCGATTTTTATTTCATTTTAAACTTTTTAAATGAACAGAATCAAAAATATTAAAATATTAAAAAAATAATAACAATTTTGGTCAAAATATTAAATTTTTTTTTAAATATATACTAAAAACAAACATTAATTAATAGTAATTATTAATTAATTAAATAATTTAAATATCTGATTTATTTTTATTTTAATTTTTTATCAGGCAAAATGCAATTTTACAACTAGAAAATGTAGTTTTGAATGGAGCCCCTCTAAGAATTTATAATAAAAGTTATCTCGATAGTTATCTAATATTAGATTAAATTTAATTCGAGTTAAAATTTATATATATATATATATATATACCAGGTGTTCGTTCGTTAAGTTCGTATGGGCATTTAACATGCAAATTCCATAATTTGCGATATACTTCTTTCTCGAATTAAATTTGGAGAAATACTTAGAATACTTTTTGATAGACAATAAAAAGTTGTATAATTTGGTTTTAGTTTTAATTTGCTAGCATGTGCCGTTTGGGTGCTAGATTTTTTTTTTTTGATATTTTGGTTTTTTTTTTTTTTTCTCAAAAACTATGAGGTCTAGGAAAATAAGCATGATATGGAAAAATGCGGAATAATGAGTATACCCTTGGGATTTTTTCAAAATAAGACTTTTTTGCCAAAATTCGCTCAAAAAAATCTAAAAAGATTCAGTAAAATATAGAAAAAATTAGCTACATAATAGCTAAGTAACTTTTTTCTCTAATTCATCTGGTTTGGCAACTTTCCGAGAAAAAAATTACTAAAGTTTTTAAAAATTAATTATGGCCATGTTATTTAACTGATTTTTTAAAAAAATTTATTGTGGCTACATTAGTTATTCGATTTTGATCAAATTTTCTGAAAAGTTTCTCCTGGTGCCCACATAAATTATAATTTTAATAAAAATATTGTATTACCAACTTTCCGAGAAATGGGTTTACCCATATATTTCTAATCTTGTTATAGTTTTCAATATAAAGCAGACAACGTTTATATTTTGAGATACAGATTAAAAAAGTCTAGTAATTAACTAGTAATTAAAACGTTTAGAGATGATACAGTATCAACTAAATTTCTAAATAAAAATATTAAGCTATTGAATTTCTTTCTAATAATTTCTTTCTCGGTTAATTTCTAATCGATAATTAATCACATATCAAGAATTAAGTTTTTCGGTGTTTTTAATTCGTTCATTTTATAATTTGTTCGAAACGAACCAGTTACTGTGTCTTCAACATATTCATAATATTTGTTTTGTATCAGGCATAATCATTTATAAATAATATCCTAAAGAGTTTCGGACCCTAACATGATTTAGACACACACATCAAATATTAATTAGAATTTTATTATAAATAATATAGATATATCGATTAGAGGGTGCCATTTTTAGCCCTTTTTCCAGATAATCGTCCAATAAGTTAGTTGTCTTACAGGCATTGGACCAAGTTGTGCTTGTGATATTTTGTGCCCAGATCAATATAAATATGCGGATAATGAGTTATAATTTTTTCAAATCACGTTTTTTTAAACTTTATTGTAAAAAAAAAATGATCTTACGGTCATCAAAGCAAACCGTATTTGCGACAAGTTGTTCTGTTTTTCTTTTTTCTTTTTGATGACATTAAGATCAACTTTTTAACAATAAAGTTGAAAAAAAAATAGTGATTTCAAATTTTTTTAACTCACCTAGACCTATAATCTATTATCCGCATGTTTAGCTTGTATTATATTTTACTGAATGATCCTAATATAAAGCTACATGGGTACTATTGTCCGAATTTTTGATAATATAATTCATCTGGACACAAAATATCACAAGCACGACTTGATTCGATGTCTGTAAGACAAGTTTTTGAACGATTATCTGGAAAAAGGGCTAAAAATGACAAATTGGCTCGTATCCGTGTATGTCTATTTCAGACCAAAATCTTTGATTTTAGCGCTGAGCCAGCTGTTTCGATTTTTTTCGAAACACCCTAATATATCTATACCATTAAATTCACACACCAAATATTAATTACAATTAAATATATATATATATATATATATATTCTTCTTTGGAAAAAACCATGTTTGATGGATAATATTTTGTATCTGTTTTAGTATCCACGCTGGATGAACCGTGCTGAATTACAGTGAAGACTTCTCTCCGGTAAGTTTTTGAACAAGTTTTTTTTTTTCTTTTCTTTCTTACACTTTTTTATATTCTTTTACAATCTTAGAAATCCGTGTTAAAAATCTGGTGTAGGAAAATAATTTCCGTCCCCCAACTTAATTATATAATTATTATATATTAATTACTTAATTATATATTAATTAGAACTTGTTGCCGGAGTTTTACAAAGTCGTGTTCAGGGCAGAGCAGATAGGATATCTCAAACTTGAAACGTTTTTTATTTTTATTTGGAAATCATGTCCGGATTGACTTGATTTTCTCTCTAAAATAAAGAGAATTGAATTCTCTAGGATTTAGAATAGAGTAGAATATTTTACGATATCTATTTTTTTTTTATGTGCTTTCAAAGTCGATTTTTTATATGGGAAAAAAACAACATCTGCCATTTTGGTAATTTTATGAATTTCAAAATACACTTGTTTATAAATTTTAATGAATTTCAAAAAAAAAATGAGTGATAGTAATTAATTAATTTTTTGAGGATTTTTTTGTTTTTATTTTTTTGTTTCTAATGTAATCTAAAGCCTAGATTTTTTTAGTTTAGTTTTGCGGGGGACAGAATAACCAAAAAAATGTTTTAATTTAATTATCCCGTATTCATAACTATTTTTAGACTGCTTTTAATTAAAAACAGTTATAATTTTAATATTATTTTTAATATATATATATATGTGGGTATTGAAGTACCCGCGTATGGCAGACAGCATTCGGATATAGTCGCCTCTCGACCCGAAGCTTGTCCGAGCAGAGCAGAAGCGCGCATGCGCAGAAGCCGCTGAGACACGACAAGGTAATTCAGACGTTGAAAAATAACGACGATAAAATTACGAATTAAAGACGTGTATATCAATATTCTTTATTACAATATATTAAATAGCTATTTGTTTGTATGTTAATGATAATAAAATTAGTGTTAAAATATACAAAGTGAATTTGAGTGAAAGTGAGCCAAAACAAATAAACAACAGTGTTTTTGCGTAGTAGATTTGTTGTGAAACTAACAAACAAATCCCACATATATATATATTTGCGCATTTTTGATTAAGAAGTTTTAAATTTTTTTCCGTATTAAACGTTGCAGTTTTGGTCGCAACAATATTTGTTTTTAGTTTTGCCGCTGTCGGTTTGATTCGTACAAATAAGTCAGTATTCGTCCGCCCATTGTTGAAAAAAAAAACAGACGCAGTTATTCGTTTTTGGTGAAAAATGTGAACGCGTGATTCATTTTCGCATTATTGCGTTTATTTTCGAAATTGGTGAATAATTTTGTATGGATTCAGATCGGTATTTTACGCGGCCGTTTGGGACGATTTTGTTATAGCCACGACGTGGTGTATTATTGTATTGCGAAGTGTTTATCGCGAGTTTTTAGGTTGTGTTTAATCCGGAGATTTAGTATAAATTGAGTAGTGTTGTGAATTCGTTCAATGTAGTTGTACTTTGCGTGTGCATTTTCATCGCATATTCTGCTATAAAAAACGTGTCTATCATCATAAGCCAGTGCCGTGCCGTGCCCCAAATCAAAATTGGCCGATTTAGCATGGTTTTGAAGCGAGATTGTAAGTAATTTTATCATGATTTTCAAGCGAGATTGTAAAGATTTTACATGATTTTAAGTTAAATTGTAAGGATTTTATATGATTTTATATTAATTTTAAGCGAGATTGTAAAGAATTTAAATGATTTTTTCGTTGATTTTATGGATTTTAAGTAAGATTGTAAAGATTTTTACCATGATTTTTCTCGTTGATTTTCGATATTTTTAAAATTGTAGCGAATTTTACTTGACTTTTTAATTAATTATAGGATCTCTCGCTCGTATACAAATTATTTAATGTGTTTTAAATTTTGTACACCGGATTGTACAATCCTAGGACTTTAGCAATTTTAAATAAGATGAAGTAAAATTTTTAAAATATTACATGATTTTTGAAAGCGATATGAAATTTTTCAGATTTCAGAAATTTTACTCGAGATTTTTAATTAATTATAGGATCGTATACAAATTATTTTTTATTTTTTTAATAAATTTGTACACCAGATTAAATCAGTGGTTTCCCCCTCGGGAAATATAGACCTAAATATTTACGAACTGTTAAATAATTTTACGAATTTTAACTATGATTTTTAATAAATTTGTACACTAGATTTTACAAGTGGCGCTTCTCCCTTCGGCTAGTAAAATTATTGTACATGTATTCGATGTAATTTTGTAATTAATAGAAAAGTTTTAAGAAAAAATTTTACGTACGGCACTGTTTACGGAATTTCAAGGTCACGCGGCGCGCTGATTTTTCATTTTAATCATTTTTGATTGGTTTCTTTGTCAATATTAATCGAATCATTTAAATCGGTGTTTCTAATTAATTAGTTCTTTTTACTAAAATTTTATTTGTAACAATATTGATCTAGTTCAGTTTGTTGAAAGATCGATTAACCAATAAATATTACACTTGAAGCCATGTTATTTCGAAAAAATTTAATTAATTCAACATAGAATACATTCATTAATTAATAGCTGCTTACATATTATATTATAAATAAAAGAAAAATCTCTCTCTCTCTCTAACATTTTCAAAAAATTAAAAAAGAAATTGTGTAGAAATTCTTCATATAGGGCTCTAGATCAGACGAATATATATATATTAAAGAGATTTTAATCCAATGGTTACTTTATTAATAATTAAAATAATAGATTAATTATTTAGACATTAAATAAATTACCTAGTAATGAATCTTTAGTAGTGGAAATCTCGAAATTTAATTGAAATTTTTATACAAAACGAAAAATTATGTTCAAGAAAAATTTGAATAATTTAAAAATGTTTATATAACATATACCTATAGTAATTATAATTAAGTATTTGAATAAATTTAAACAAATTTCACCAGTGTATATTATTATTGACTAATTATTCAATTGTTATTATTTTTTATGATTATCTAACACAAAGAAAACTGATACAAATCAGTTGATTTTGTCGATGGAAATAATTTCACTTGTAAAAAATAGGAGAAAGATAAGAGTGTTAATTGTATAAAATATTATGTAGGTTTATAAGTGTTACGTAATATATATTTGCGCCATTTGTATCATTTTTCTTGGATGATTTAATTCAGAACCCGGGGCGGAGGGGGCAGGGGGAGTAGACCACTCCTTTAAATTTTGTACACCGGATCCTAGGATTTTACCGCGAGTTTAAGTAAGATTCTAAGGATTTTAGCATAATTTTGAACCGAGATTTTACATGATTTTTTAAGTGAAATTTGTAAAAATATTACAAGATTTTTAAACGCGATTTACATGATTTTAAGAATTTTACATGATTTTAAAGTGAAATTGTAAGGATTTTACATGATTTTAAGCGCGATTATAAAGCGATTTTACATGATTTTTCTGTTGATTTTATAGATTATGGAGTAAGATTGTTAAGATTTTTCGGTTGATTTTACTGATTTCATATGAAATTTTTAAGATTGCAGTAATTTTATTCGAGATTTTTAATGAATTATAGATCTCGTATAGAAATGATTTAATATGTTTTAATTCTTCAAAAAATATTTGTTAATATAAGTACAGTAAATATATTTACGAATTTAACGGATTTTAGCCATGATTTGAAGGGATTTGAATAAATTTGTACACCAGATTTTACTTGATTTTTTTTTTTACTTATAATAATGAATAATAATTCCCGCAAGGGAGTAAGTACTTATCTTTAATAGTACTTACTTTGGTGAGTGGCGACACTACGGGATATACCTGAGCTAATAAGGGTGGTAAGGGGTGTTTTAACCCTTATTTTCTGCCTTTTCTCTGCCTCTTTTTTTTTTTTTCTACCTCTTGAAGAAGCGATTCATTGCACTGCTATAGTTTTTTATACATTTCGTTTGACGAAGCGATATAGAATATCATACGCATACGCATACGCTTGTAGACTAGATGTTGTAGTCGAACCAAATATGCTTTTTAGTTCATTTTTCTAACACGTTGTCTGAAAACTTCATATTTTAATTTCGTCTTTTCCTGTGTATCATTTGTATTTGTTTTAGGCAAATTTTGTGAACGATGATAATATTTATCAGTATCCGAAACAGATTTTATGGTTAGACTAAGACTTGATGTGGACGTTGAACCAAATATGCTTTTTAGTTCATTCCTAAAACGTTGTTTTTTCTAGAGAATTCGAAATAGTTGACGGTGGTAATGTGATTCGTAAACTGATGTATGGTGGGGGTGGCGGTGGGGTTTAAAACAATCGTCTGCCGATAATTGCTCACATTGTTATAGCCTACCAGCCTACCAGCCTACCAGCTAGTAGCGATTTGCACTCTATATTTTTTTTTCTCTCTACTTCTACCTGTGTAAATTTACACGACGGCCGGCGTGGCAATCGGGGCTCTCCTCCAAATTGCCTATGCTAGGCTATTATATGCTGGAGTTGCAGTCAGATATGGCTGCAGCCGCAAAGGCAGCAATGCCCACACTACGTCGTATATGTTTGCTCTTGTGCGATTGTAAATTTTAAGTTATTATTAGTATACATATTATAATATGTTTAAACAAAAAAATTATAATAAAATTGGCAAATACCCAGGAAGACTTCTGGAACGATTTTCTTGTGTGGGAACAGACAATTGCATCTTTTTAGTATCCTTTTGCTTTTCGAAAGCTTCAGCAATCCATAAACGGTAAATTTAGTACCCGTCGTTTGTTCATATTGATCGAGCTGTCTCAATTCCTCATCGATCTCAGGTAGTTGTTTACCGTCGACATTCACGGCGATTGACGTATCATTTTTATAGAATTCGAAATAGTTGACGGTAATATGTATTGTGATTCGTAAACTGATCTATGGTGGGGGGCTACCTAACCTAACCTACCCTAGAAGGTTGGTTTAGATTTTTTTTTTTGTCACATAGATACTATTATTTAGTAAAAAGATGAAAACTAACCTCCTCGAAAATAATCTTACTTGTGAGTCAGCATCAGCGATACCTTGCTTCAGTGCATCGTGTCGTTATCTGTCATTCTAACGGATGCCTCCTCGACTGTGATAAAATCATTTCTAAAAATTCGGAGCAGCTGCGTCGTATATATTTGCTGGCGGTGGTTTAAAACAATCGTCTCTGCAGGAGATTACTGACAAAACAATTTCACTATGATGAAAAAAGAAACAATCAAATTGTATTTGATTTTATCTGAGTGAAAACATTGTCAGTAATTTGTTCTTCTTTTTCTTTTTCTACTTGAACAATTGAATATAGAGTTCTGTATTAATTATATATGTATATTTTAATTGTTTCAGATGCGCGCTGAAGTAAATTACAACACAAGAGGGTGCATAATTGCACCAGGAAAACGTAAAATAACCGTCTGAAGAGTTGAACGATATTTGGACGCGAATTGGCTTTGGGGGAAATCAAAGCTGACGATTGTAAGTTCAAAATTTTGGAATAATTTTGGTAAAATAAAATACGAATCGTGTTGCGCAAATATGCATTTTCGAAAATTATGTACATACTTATTAAGCGCAATTTTTTTTCAATTAGTTTATTAGATATTAATAAAAATATAGATAATCAAAACAATAGAATAGCTATTTGATAAGAAATAAGGAAGTAAAAATTGATTTATTAAAACAAATAAATTTTGAAAAACTTTAGTAATTTTTTTTGGGGAAAGTTGTGGCAACACTGGATATTAATAAAATTATTTAATTAACGGGAGGAGCATTAGGGAAATCTTTTCTGAAAATCTGATCAAAATCGGATAAATAATGAATTTTTAAAAACATTCGTAATTTTTTTCTCGGAAAAAAATAAAACCACATGACTGACTATCTTGGGTACTAGACAAATTTATCCTGAAAATTTCATTAAAATCGATTGAATCCCGTCTAGGAGGAGTTGCGATCACATCCACTTATATACTAAATTCGTGGATTCGTCTGATCCTAGAGAATTGTTTTTGTTTTTTTTTTTTTGAAAATGTTACAAACACCGTACCAAAACACTATACCACATTTCCTTGCAGTCAAAGTGGTAAAAATGAGCTAATTAAGTATGTAAAATTGTTTATTTTCTGCAAGATACATACATATCACATACTTAATGTAGAATTACATATTGTTGATATATAACTTGTTAAATTATGTAAATTTACAGCATGCATATTAATTAATATCTGTGATAATTCATCGAAAATAATATAACAATACTAATAAAATATATTAACCCTTCGTACCCACACTGGGGTGTGACATAAAATGTTTTTTACTGTTTCTTTTTTATCTTTCGATAAAAATGTATGGCACAAAGGTGTAAATAAAGTTAATAGGCTTTACTACTTACAGCCGTTTTTTCGAGCTCAGTGCATACATGGTACCCAATTTACGAGCTTGACAAAATACACTGGGGTATATTACACCCCAGTGTGTGCTTTGCGTTGTATATTTTATTCTAGTGTTTTTTTCTCACAGTTATTTTTCACACAGGTTAGTTGTATTAATATGTATTTCTAAATTTTAAAATTCTAATTTTACTTATTATAGTTATTTGCGCGCACAGTTAACAGACTCATTTTATTTCCAAAATATTTTGTACATATAAAGAATAAAGTATTAAATTTTACAATAATATAATTTGCAGGAACAAGTAATTATAAGATATTTATTTTCATGTTTGTGCATACAGCAGACCAAAGACAGAAAGACCAAAAATGTGTGTAAAATTTGCCATTTGTCTATGTGTGACGAACACAGAGCAATGATTTGTACCGATTGCGCTGACTAAAAATTCAACAAGTTTCGTTGTTTGGCTAACGTCACTAAATGTTCATATTAATACAAATTTTATATAATTAGATTTTACAATTATTTTTTATATTATTGTACCCATTAGTTTGGTTTTATGTTTGTTTTTAATTGCTATTACATGTAATACTTTGAGAACCTGTTTTTATTTGTTTTGTTTTAAGATGATATAAATAAAACCTTTTGAACATCATGTATATTTATTTATTTTATTAAATATAAATTACACTTGTTAAAAACAAGTCTACACTGAATAAAAACATATGGTTATTCTGAAATTTTATCTAATTTCTAATATTGTGTGGCCCGATATTTGTGTGGGGTGTAGTACACCCCTGTGTGTGTTGCGAGTAACAAAAATATAAGTGTGGGTACGAAGGGTTAAGTGTATGTAATTCACTTCGAAATACATCCTAATGTAAATTTAGAAATGTATGTAATTTATACCAGCAACTAATTAATTTTATCTATTTATGGAAAATTTTTTCTGTAAATTTACTAAAAGAAACTCTACTGAAATCTGTTAACAATTACAGCAGTTGAGTAATTATATCTATACCATATTATAATGTCTAATGGCTTCTGGATATAAAATTACATAAATTTTTTTTAGACTGTAACTACTTATAAATACTGTTATTTTTACCACTTTGACTGCAAGGAAAAGTGGTATAGCGTGCGCGTACGGTGTCTGTAACATTTTCAAAAAAAAAATTGTCTATAGAAATCCTTCATATAGCTTGTAGATGACGAATCTGAACTTAGTTTATAAGTGGGTGTATGGATGTGCGTCGTCAGCTCGCTCGGTCGTAAGTCAAAATTTTGTGGCCGCAACTCCTCCTAGACGGTTCAACCGATTTTAATGAAATTTTCAGGATAAATTTGTCTAGTACCCAAGATAGTCAGTCATGTGGTTTTGGTTTTTTCCAGTAATGCCAACTTTCCGAGAAAAAAATTACTAAATTTTAAAAAAATTTATATTGGCTACGTTATTTAACCGATTTTTATCAAATTTTCACAAAAGATTCTCCTAGTATTCATATAATTTATGTAATTTTAACAAAATACAGTGTTGCTAACTTTCCAAGAAAAAAAATTACCAAAATGCATTGTGGCTACATCATTATTTATTCGATTTTGATCAAATTTTCCGAAAAGTTTTTCCTAGTGTCCACATAAATTATAATATTATTAAAATACAGTTTTGCCAACTTTCCGAGAAATTTCAAAGTGGGTTTACCCATATACATCTAATGTTGTTATTTATTTTTTTACGTTAAAAACAACTAAAAAGTAAATTAAAGTAAAATTTAGCTAAACGAAACAATAGTTTCTTTAAGAGAAAACTAGTTTCGTAAGAAGAGTTTGTGCCACATTCTTTTGAGTAGATAAATAGCCGCATTGAAATCATTCTGGAAAATCATTTTACTTGTCTCGCATGGTAATTGATGATTGACCCAGCCAATTTTTCGGGTCGTTATAATTTCTATTTGGTATCCAGATTTTTGTAGTTACTTGTTGCGAAGACCTTGTGTTATTTAATTAGTATCAGTTGCTATATTTTAACGAAAAAACTTACAGAAATAAAATGTAAGTTGAATTATTATTAAATATTTCATGTTCTAATTAGATATTACGATCGGAATGAATTGAAAGTTTAGAAATTCGTAAGTAATATAGTTAAATTAGTCTGATTTAGAGTTTAATATACATATATATATATATATATATATTTAATAAATTATGTTTAGAGTTCAATTTTAACATAATTTGTTTCAAACTATTCGTTTTGGAGTAGAAATTGTTGAAATTAATGAAAAATTTACTCCGAATCTCGATAATTTTAGATTCGGATTCAATATTAATAAACATAGTTTGCTTTCAGACTATCAGTTTTGGAGTAGAAATTGTTGAAATTAATGACGATTCAATATTATCTTGATATCCGAATAATTAGATAATAGTTTTGTATGTTTTAAACAAGTGTTAAGTAATTATTTACTGGTTTATTACAAAATTAGTTTATTTTTAATTATTTAATGGATTTAGTTTTTGTCTTAAATCGAACGAAGCTAAGTTTTGTCAGATATTGATAACTTAAATTTTTCCAGTCTGAAGAATCCGAGGCGAATCTTCTATCACTTGGAGGAAATTCAATTCTTTTTTGGAGAAGGAAAACTTGTGCCCCAGCTCTAAGCATGGAACCAGACGAAGCCAAGATGATTCCGAAACGCAACATCTCAAGATTTCGGTTAAAGAAATGTGGTTAATTTGTGGTTGATATCAAAGAACTCGGAATCCGGACTAATATAGTAAACTGGATCGGATTAATAATTGGAGCTGCTGCAGTTGATAAAATTTGAAATAACAACAGAGAAATCTTTGGATTGATGTGTTCCGAAAGTATTGGTGAGTTTGTTCAAATATCTATAGCGTAATATTGTAAAACGTTTTTTTTTTTTGTTTATTTTTAAATATGTTACAAGTTAGATATTTCAAATAACAATAAATTAACTATTTATAAACTACACTGTAGAATAATATAGCGAAATTATAGAAAAATAGTAAAATTGTACTATATAAATATTCGATATTTCTACTTCAAAATTCTGTAAATTTTCTACATAATTCATAATAATCACAGTGAAAAAATGATCTAATAATTATGTAAAATTGCTTACTTTCTGTAATATTTAATCCAGAATTACATATTATTGGTATAACTTCTTAAATTATGTAAAATTACAGCTTGTATATTAAATATCTGTTTAATTTTTAGTATTTTTTTTTTTTTAAATATTAATATACAAAATTTTATTATCTTGTTAGATTTTTATTTCATTTTAAAGTTTTTAAATGAACAGAATTGAAAGTATTAAAAAATGTTAAAAAAAAATAATAACAATTTTGTAAAATATTAATTATTTTTACTGAATGTATTCATTAATTACTTTATATTTAGTTCAATATACGTTTTATATATTGATTATGAAAGTTTTTTTCTTATTTCTTTAATAGATAGCAAAATGGAAGAAGATATTACGATTTTGCCCGTTCAACAACGTGTTGTTCACAAATTATGGAGAGCTCGCGTGCATGGTTACGAAGAACTAACGAAACTTTTCCAAGAAATCGAAGATAAAAATTCGCCAGAGTTTGGCAAATATCTTGGTCTGGTGAAAAAATTTGCAATAGACAGAAGTTACAATAATGGCCAGGAAAAAGGTTTGGAAGTGACATTAGCTTATATAGAAAATTATGCGAATGCTGGAGAAACCGTTCGCGATGTCATGTCCAGTATCATATTAAAATGTATCGCGTCCGAGAAAAAAAAAACAAACAAACGCAAACTGGCCGTACAAATTACGCGTTAATGTACGTTGAAATCGAAAAACAAGATGCCGTACTAGAAGAATTAATAATGGCAATGAAACTGAAGTGGACGAAGCTAAAGTGGACGCAGCACCTGATATTGAATCAAGCAAGACAGCAAACAGTACACCAGCCAAACCAGATTCGGCCAATAAAGCCAGCCAGCGGTGTTGTAAAAGGACGTAAAAAGGAAGACGATATCGATACATCTCACCGCGCTCCTAGTCGTCAATAATTTGCAACATCAACGCGTTATCGATGAGCAGAAATTACGCGTGCGCCTCAAAGTGCTCAAAGGTCTCGCGGTTAAGGAACACGTTTCCCTCCGAAGCAGAAAGGTGGTGGCGGACCGCAGGAGGAAGAGATTCGATTTACCAAGAAGCAAAGAGGATCACAGCTGAAAAGGATGATTCATTGGTAAGCAAATGTGCACTTGGTTTATTATCAGTATGTAGACATTCTATATTTTCTGTAACTCCTGTATTTTCTGTAGTTATTTTCTCTGTTTCTTCTGTTAATTCTGTAGCTAAATTCCATATCTTCTGTAGTTATTTTCTGTTAATTTTTTATATTTTATATATTTTTTGTAGTTATTATGTATCTTCTGTAAAATCTGTAGTTAAATTCTATATCTTCTATAGTTATTTTCTGTACCTTTTGTTAATTCTGTATTTTTTATATTTTCTGTATGTATTTTCTCTGTATCTTCTGTTAATTCTATAGTTAAATTCTATATTTTATGTACAGTTATTTTCTCTATATCTTCTGTAAAGTTATTATAATATTTGTGGGGCATTGATGAATTAAATATTTAGTTTGATAATACAACTTATTTATTGTAACTGACTGTTCGGAAAATTACATAATCAACGTCGAATTAATTATGTAATTTAAAATAATAATTAATAATCGATTATTTTTCCAAATTTAATTTATTGTTTTATCATTCCGATTATGTTTCTTAAATTTACAAACTTTTGTTTTTATCTACAGATTTCGATTCGGGGAAAATGCGTAGAAGGTTTTTGGATTGAGAAATTTTCTCGCGCAACAAAATGTAAGTCCTTTTTTTTTATTTTCATATTTATTTGTTTATCCCAGACCAGATTTTTTTTAATATTTTGATATTCATTTAAATATATATATATATATATATATTGAAGAAACATCTTTTTCCGATTACATTTATCTCTAGTTATGAAAAATTTTTGTTTACATACATACATACATACATACATACATACATACACAATCACGCCATATACCCAAAAGGGTGTGGCACAAACTCTTTTCATTATCCCGAAATAAATATATTTATAGCGTCAAACTTCTATATTCGTTAATATTAAAGTGAGTAATATACTTATTACTACTTTGACTGCAAGGAAAAGTAGTAAAGCGTTTGGTACGGTGTCTGTAACATTTTCAAAAAAAAAAAAAAATTGTATAGAAATCCTTCATATAGCCTGTAGATGACGAATCTGAACTTAGTTTATGAGGGTGTATGTGTGTGCGTCGTCAGCTCGCTCGCTCGCTCACTCGGTCGTCAGACAAAATTTTGTGATCGCAACTCCTCCTAGACGGTTCAACCGATTTTAATGAAATTTTCAGGATAAATTTGTCTAGTGCCCAAGATGGTCAAGTGGTTTTAGTTTTTTCCAGTGATGCCAACTTTCCGAGAAAAAAATTACTAAAGTTTTTAAAAATTCATATTGGCTACGTTATTTATCCGATTTTGATCAAATTTACAGAATAGATTTCCCTAATGCTCCCATTAGTTATATAATTTTATTAATATCCAGTGTTGCCAACTTCCCGAGAAAAAAATTACTAAAGTTTTAAAATTTTTATTATGGCCATGTTATTCAACCGATTTTACTCAAATTTTCACAAAAGATTCTCCTAGTATTCATATAATTTATGTAATTTTAACAAAATACAGTGTTGCCAACTTTCCGAGAAAAAAATTAGTAAAATTTTTAAAAATTTATTTTGACCATTTTATTTAACCGATTTTAATCAAATATTTATAAAAGTTTTTTCTAGTGCCTAAATAAATTATGCAATTTTAACAAAATACAGTGTTGCCAACTTATCGAGAAAAAAAATCACAAAATTTTAAAAAAATTCATTGTGGCTACATTATTTATTCGATTTTGATCAAATTTTCAGAAAAGTATCTCCTATTGCCCACATAAATTATAATATTATTAAAATACAGTGTTGCCAACTTTCCGAAAAATGTCAAAGTAGTCTATATATGGGTTTACCCATATACTTCTAATCTTGTTATTATTGTTCTAGGGGAATGTTCCAGCATCCAGATTATAATCAAATTATAAGGAGAAGATTGGAAACTGGAGGGACTTTTTCGTCAGAGAACCTTGCACAGAAAGAATTATTCACACATATTATAATTTTGCCTGTAGAACAACGTCTAGAACCTGGCACAGCTTTGTTCCGAAGCTGATTTATGATGCCTGATTTGGAAGGACAATGGATTCGAGTTCGGAGTTGTGATGATTTCTCGGGGCTTAATACATATCATAGTAAGTTTTATATTATACAATATATTATTACACATACACTGTTGAAAAATTTATAAGTATTTTTACATGTTTTTTGAACGTAATTTTTGGCATAAGAAATATAATAATACTTACGTTAAATTATGAAATATTTTTATTGTTCTCGTTTAAAAATTTACTGTAACTTTTTTGCATAAAAAAAAATTTAATATCACGTAAAATTTATAATATTATATATTTATACTATTAAAATCTTATGTAAAATTGCATTACATATAAATTTAAACCTTTCGCTAACAATTTTTTATTTATTTACATAACTAAAAATTTGAAATTTTTAATGTGATAATATTAGTTTCGCGGAATATTTGTTTACCTATTACATTATTACATTATTGTTATCCAAATTGTTTTTTAATTTTAGTTGGCGTTGCATTTATAATACACACAATATCAACTCCAACCCCCCACCCTCCTCATGTTTTGAATTTGGCTTTTTATTGCGTATTTCGCATGGATTCAACGAAATTGTGGCGAGCAGCTGAGATTGCTGAGAAGCTAATTCACGTAGCTGCCAAAAAAAGTTCAACAACAAGGGATCTATTTATTTATTCGTGTCCCGGATTAAGGTAGAATGGAGGGTTATGGAGTATCCTGAAGGAAGTAATGAAGAGAATTTGTAGGAGATCCTTTACAAGGAAACTGAAAGCATAAGACTTAAAGGACCGACGATTGAGGTAAGAGGAAATGTGCCATGATTTATTTATTAAATTTAATTCTATAGTAAAAAGTATTTCTATTACAAGCTTCTTTCGTTTATTTACTTTTTACTAAGGAATTAAGTGGGGAGATATACAGTGGGTATCGGTTAACGAACAGTTTGAATTCGAACTGCGAACAATTCGGACAACGAACACTTAGATGATTTTGTGTTCGTATAACAAACATATACTTATGTTCCGAATAACAAACTTTTCTTACAAAAAATAAATAAATTAAAATAAAAATATTAGAAAATCTATAGCAAGATGGATTTTGTGTTCGGACAACAAACATATATACGTTCCAGATAACGAATTCTTCTTAAAAAAAACAAATAAATTAAAACGTTGGCTAAAACTTAGCAACTTCTTTAGCAGAATTCGATTGAATTGATATTGTTTTATTTAAATCTGTGATCTTAATACAAAGTAGGTATTTGTTTGTTTTATTATTTAAAAATTAAATTATTACATAATGTATCCAGACAAAGTAGTAAAGACTGATCAAATACCTATTAAATATGTATTTTGTAATTTAATTTCATAATTAATTTAATTACAATTTTAAATTATTACAGTAGTGTATGTCTGGTGGCAATTTGTGGACACTACCATCCCGAACCAATTGAATCTTTTTCTGGAGAAGATTCTCAATCTGGGTTTATCATTGTTTTTGGAAGGATTTTTTGTGGATGACATAACTTCTTCATATGGAGGAACGTGTTCTGTTTTTACCAAATTGTGAACCAGCTTAATTACCGGTAATAAATATCACAGTAAGTTTTCTATATACAATATATTTACATTAATGCATACACTGTTAAAATATTTAACGTAATTTTAAATATTTTGTGAACGTGAATTTTCGTTAAAAATATAATATCACGTTAAATTATCACAGTAAAATTATTTTTCGCTTCTAAAAACCTATGTTAAATTACATTAAATTTAAAATGTATTTTCCGTATTATGATTTAACAGTATTTTGTAAATTTATATGTTTTGTGAGAGAATTTTCTTTCATAAAAAATATATAATATTTACGTTAAAATTATATCTATCACAGGTAAAATTATAAAATATTGTACTTTTACTCGTTTAAAAATTTCATGTAATATCATTTTTGTTTAGGTTATTAAATATTTATATAAATTTAAAGATAATTCTTATTTATTTTTTTTTTTTTTTTTCGGTTCAATTCCGAGTGGATTAATTTTTCCTCAATTTTTTTACAACATTTTTCTATTCATACTTTTCTTATAATAGAAACGTGCTAAATAAATTGATTAAAAATAATTCATTAAAAGTATATAATATTTATTATTTAGAAACTTATATAATATTTGTATGTATATTTAATTCATTTATTTTAACGTATTCTCTTGTGCATAAAAAATTTATTGGAAAAACTTATATTAATAATTTTTCATTTCAAATTTAAATTCAAATCAATTTAATTAAATCTAAAACTATTTCAGGTATATATTTTCGTGCAATTTGGATTAAAATCCTAGACGCTGCGATAAATCGTCGACCAAATACTATAACACGGCTGCCAACAGAGAGGAATTAAATAATAAATCCTTTTTCGGATCAGATTTAATCTGTGGAAAGAAATTTGAATCGACAGTAAGTTTTATATATATACAATATTATTACACAATACACATACACTGTTTTAAAATTTAGAGTAATTTTACATGTTTTGATGAATGTTTATTTATAATCTCGTAGACGTTTCTTAATATTTTTTTTGATAAAATTATGAAATAATTCAAATTAGCCAATGGTTAAAAAAATATGTCTCAATACTTGACATAGTCAAAAAATAAATCTTTTACAACCTCATTATATTCAAATAAAACTTGTTTTAGATCTGTATTAATATTTATTTATAATCGACGTTTTTAAATAGTGTAAAAATACACAATATTATTTGTAATTTATATAGTTAGTCCTGATATATTTTTTAACTGTTATTACATATTTATGTTAATTCCAAACGTTTTAATTTCCAGTTATTTTGAATTATCGAGTTCAATGAAACGAAATCCTGAGATATTATATAATAATTACGACGATTATAATTTAGAATTGAAATCGAGATTGCAAAATACTTATAAAATCGTTCGTGACAAATTAATTGATTAAAAAAAGGGTAAAAGTAAAGAATATTTCGATAAAAATTTGAATATTGTGAATATTTTAACGTTGGCGATTTAGTATTATTACGTAATGAATCACCTCAACCTAGAGGAAAATCGAAAAAATTAATGCCTTTGTATACTGGACCTTACGAAATTTTGGAAATTAATGGAGTAAATTCGATAATAAATTTTAATAACAAGCACGTTAAAGTTCATAATAATCGATTAAAATTATTTCATGAATAAAATAAAAGAGAGAGAAAAACTTAGGAATTGAAAGATAAGTGTGTCAAAAGAATGTGTTGTGTTGGTGATGTTGTATTGATTTTTAAAAAAAAAAATAAAATAAATTAAATAATGATGAAATTATATTAAATATTGTTAATAACCAAATGATAATCAAAGAACCAATTATTTTAAATAGTAATTTTTCTTTTAATAGCTTAAAAACACAAGTTAGTCAAATTGATATTGAATTGAAGGAAGTTTTTTATTATCTAAAACCATTAGAAATTGCATTAAATGACAGCAATAGACGAGCTGAATTAATTACAAAAATAAATAAGTTAACTATATCTATAACATCAGTTATAGATCAGTTTTCATTGGCACAATCGACGAAAATTAATGAAATAATTCTATCTGCAAAGAAAGATATTCTTCATTCTATGATTATTGACTCACAAAATTTATCTGATGAATTAAACAAGATAGATAAATATTTACCTGATGATAAAACCTTTCCAATTCCGTTATTAAAGGAAAATATTATTATAGAATGATTACATTAATGATATATTCATATAATAATAAATTAAATTTTATTTTAAATGTTCCTCTTGTGTCCAGTAATCAATATGAAATTATAAAGTTAAACAGTTTACCTACTTTAATAAAAAATAATGATTATGCTTGTATTTCTCCAAAATTACCATTACTTTTTAACTAATTCGAAATACGTTAAAAATTGTTATAATTTTAAATTAAATTCAACTTATTATATTTGTAAAAAAACTCAACTTAAAACTTTAACTCATAATGCAGATTGCGAAGCATTATTATTTTAGGAATATTTTCATATCTCAGAAAATTGCAATAGAACTTTAATAAAATTAGATAAAGAAATGTTTACACCATTAATGACAATAAGTACTTGGTTATATGTTGTCACAAATAATCAGACAATTCATGAATAATATTAGAACAAGGACACAGTTCAATATATTATCTGGAACAGGAAAATTGAATTTAAAGTTTGGTTGTTCTGCTTACACAGACACAACAATATATTGTATTCATCGAAAGAAAACACTGTAATAATTTCTGTAAATGATTTTACATCTCGCAAGCGCTCCTCAAAATAAACTTTTGTCTAATGAAAATAAAACACAATCTCCGGCAACTAATGATACTATAATTAAAATTCGAAAAAACTAGTCAAAATTCAAATACTTTAATTTATGTTGTTGATTTCTTGTTGTTAATTTTAATAATAGTATTGGTGTATTAACAATAATAATATTGTACAAGTATTATTTTAAGAATATAAAATTTATGATTCTTTCAAAGTGAAATTGAAACGCAAAAGAAATTTAAAATTTGATGAAGAGATGGACGAAGTGGAGATTGTTCCTATATAACTTTTATCAGAAATGGAACTGGTAGCAACCTTCGCTACCAATTCCAATCTTAGGGGGGAGGTGTTGTAAAGTCATATATTTTAGTTGTATAGAATTAATTTTAAAACTATCAAATATGTATATCTCAATATTTTACTTTATATTTTATTATTTTTGTTCTTGGAATATTATAAATATTGTTATAATTGTTTTATATTTTAATATTTTAGATTGATCTCAACCTTGTTACTGTGTAAACATGTAGTTATTAGATACCTCATACAATAAATCCGGGTTACTAAACACTTAACGTCTATTTTTTCTGTTGAATTATCAAGAACGAACTCCGGTCAACCTCAGGTAGTATCAACAACTTAATACTACCAAAAATATATGTTACCACAACATTAATGCTGACAACACATAAATATTGTCAGGTGCTGTGGGTTATAACATTACTATATATGTTTTATTCAATAAATGGCTAATTAAACACAAATACAATTTTTTTATATAAAATCTCTTTATTTTTTGTATAAATTAATTATTAGTAGTGATATAATATATATCAGACAACCTAACTTGTGAGTAAAGGTGTGTGAAATTATGCTGTGATAAATGACGAAATTACATTTTGTACAGTAATTCTGCAATAAAATTGTATTGTTCATCGTTTAGAGGGTGTTTTAGCTATAATTTAATGTATAATAACATAAGATTCCGGTGTTTTTTTTCGTATGAAAACTCAATTTCTAGGAAGTAAGTGTTTTCGGAGTTAATCTATGCAGCTAACCCGCTATGTAGTTTGTGATGAAATTACATTTTGTACATTAATTCTACAATAAAATCTTTGTATTTAGCTATAATTTAATATATAATAACATAAGATTCCGGTATTTTTTCGTACGAAATCTCAATTTGAATCTCGTAACAACAATAGTGTTTTCCTAACCTGCTATGTAATTTGACGTTTGACAAAACAACAATTATATTTACTATATATTATATATTTTATTCAATAAATCCCTAGTTTAAACACCAATACTATATTTTAATATAGAATTTGTTTAGTTTCTGTATAAATAAATATTAAAATACATGAGAAAATTAACCTAACCTCGTATGTGAAATTGACGTTTGACAAGAATCAGTTTTATATCATATTTTATTCAATAAATCGCTAATTAAACAAGCAAAAGCTGCACCTAGAAACAAAAAATTAGCTAAGCTACTAAATTAGCAATTAGCGCCAGTACGGAAAAATATTTATAATAATCGGAGGAAAATTATGCTTGTGCCGAAAAAATCAAGAGGAAAAGCTCGTAAAAGGTATTTAATTTGATCATCTTTTACTTTGGTCACAAAGATAAACACATGATTAAGTTAACAACTTAATTATATGTGTTTTAATAACTTAATCATATAGTTAAACATGCGATTAAGACACAAGATAGTTTGTATTTTAATTCACTTTTTTTTGCGTTTTAATTATTTAATTATTACAGTGTGTTTTGATAAAATTTTCTACAACTTTTATTTGAATCATTTTTTAATAGAATTTCCGGTTTAGAAGCTATGCGTCTTTAAATAACAAGAAGTTATAATGCAAATGCATTATTTAAAGACGCGCAGCTTATAAACCGAAAGTACTATTAAAAAATGATTCAAATAAAAGTTCTGAGAAATTTATTCTCCTATAATCTTATTTCTATACAATAAAATGCATATATTTATGTCCAAATTGCACTAAATATAGAAACATTTAAGTTTGATATTTTTATTGTCTGTGCATTAAAATTAATAAATTTCTCGATATTTAAAGACGCGTAGCTTCTAAATCGAAAGTGCTATTAAAAAATGATTCAAATAAAAGTTCTGAGAAATTGTATTGTCTATAATCTTATTCCTATACAATTTTTTGATAAAATGCTTATTTAAGTCCAAATTGCACTAAATATAGAAACATTTAAATTCCAGCTTGGCCGGCATCCGGCAACGACTCGTACGCTTGCCGTCAGCCCAGATATAACCAATTCCGCATAAATGTGTGTAACTAAGATGTATTTGCTATTAATACATCCAATGTTAATTGAAATCAAATTGTTTTCATTCAAGTTTGGAACCAATAAATATATATATATATATATATATATATATATATATATATATATATAAGTAATTGGATAATGGGTATTTGCAGTCATTACCTTTACCTTCGTATATATATATATATATATATATATATATATATATATATATATATATATATATATATATATATATACATATATAAATTTTGTTGTAATCTATATGAAAATGTCTTGGGTGAGTTTTTATTTTGAAAACATATTGCAAAGAGGTTTCCCTGTGTTATTTCAAATAAATATTTGTATGCCCAATAAACATTTGTGTTTAATAATATTATCGTTATTTGGATGAGTTTATATATGATTAAAACTTATTTTGAAAGCACATATAATATAGGTTATAACCGCGTGACATATGCGATTCAGATATATTAATTTTGGTTCATTTTAAGTTTAGAATTAAAGCAACTGTGAACTGGCTTTTGTGGTGTCTCTGTAACTTCGATATTTATGTATAAATTTATCTCTTTTTTCCCAGGACTGATCCGAATTTTGGCACTGAATTGAATTTATATCCGAAGCGCTGCGGCTGTCCAATAATAATAATGACGATGTCTTGGGGCATGGATATGTATGCGCCACTTCCAGCTGGCTTGAACTGATTCAGCAAGCGTCTAAATTCTTTGAAAACGCTTCAGGAATTAATTAGTTTTGGGGCGGATCAATGATGCGCTGGTCGTATTTTTCAGCAGCACCTGTTATTAACAGAGTAAGTACAATTATTAAATTTATACTTTGTTTGTTGTTCGGTTGAGTTTCTCGAATGTTTTTATTATCTGTATTTTCAAATACTTATTTCCTAACCATAATTTTGAAAATTTCATATTCCTATATTTTTATATACCTTACTAAAAATAAATTAATTACAAATAATAATTATTATTAATTAATTAGAAGCAGCATATACCATAAATATATGATAATAATATAATAATTTATTTTTCGAAACTTATCCAATTTGTGTATGGTATATGTTTTAATTAATAATAAGATATTTTTCTATTTCAAATTAGAATTAAATCTAATTAAATCTGAAAATTATTACAGGGGTTGATGCCAATTTGTGGGGACCCGAACGCCTTCGTTAACTGTCGGACAAATACTGTAACATGAATCAACGAAGGAATTAAACTAAGGGGAATCCTTTTCTTGGAGAAGTTTTTCAATCCGGCGGAATTATCCAATGTTTTGGAGTGGATCGAGAGACGACTTGACAACAGGAGGAACCAGCGCTTTGGTTACATATGGTAATTACCGGATGTTTGTAACCATTTGAAACTTTGAAACGTTGCTGATTTTGGATGCGAGATTCTGGATTCGGGGTGTCCTTATACGAAATAAATATCACAGTAAATGTTTATATACAAAATATTATTACACACACACACATACACTGTTAAAAAATTTATAAGTAAATTTTACATGGTTTTATGAATGTTTATTTTATAATTGCAGACGTTTCTTAATATTTTTTTTGATTATATTATGAAATCATTAAAATTACCCAATGATTAAAAAAATATGTCTCAATACTTGACATAGTAAAAAAAAAATCTTTTACAACTCATTATATTCAAATAAAACTTGTTTTAGATTTTAGATCTGTATTAATATTTATTTATAATCGACGTTTCGACAAAACTCAACGTGCGTTTTCATCGAGAAAAACTGATACATAGAAACATTTGTATCATATTATTTCTTTCCCTGATTACAACAGATGTTTAGTTCATCGAAACGTCTCGAATATTAATACAGAACTTTAAATCTAAAGCCGTTTTATTTTCATTTTATCGAAATTTAATTTAATTCTGTTTTTTTTTGTGAAAACAATTAACATAGCCAAGAAAAAAATCTCTCGAATCTCATCATGTTAAATGGAAACTTGTTTTAGCTTCTAGATCTGTATTAATATTTATTTATAATTGACTTTTCGACGAAATTCATCGTACATTTTCATCAGGAAAACCTGATATAATAAATATTGTAATTATTTTGCAAAGACCAAACCGAAATTAACAGCAGCAGATTGGATAAGAAATTGATCTAAAGAAAAAATTTAATATGATATCTAGTAACTTATTTTTTTATGTTCTGTTTAATTTATACTATAAATGTTTATTGTACATTGAATTAATCGAAACGTCGATTATATACCGGGTGTTCGTTCGTTAAGTTCGTATGGGCTTTTAACATGCAATTTCGATAATTTGCGATATACTTTTTTCTCGAGTTAAATTCGGAGAAATACTTAGAATACTTTTTGATAGATAATAAGAAGTTCTATAATTTGGTTTTAGTTTTAATTTGCTAGCATGTGCCGTTTGGGCCCTAGAACTTTTTTTTTTTTTTTTTTCTAAAAAACTATGAGGTGTAGGAAAATAAGCATGATATGGAAAAATGCGGAATAATGAGTACGATAATTGAGTAAAGAAACTTACAGTGTGAACTACTACTGCTACTATTACTACTATGCAAGATACGAAACAGGCAAGATACGACAGGCGATTGACACCAATGTGTTTTTCTTAGGATTTGTGGGTAAGTGTATCTATATCATACATTTATATAATATATAGTTAAAAATTTATATAACGGGATGCGGTATTTAAGGTTGAAAAATTATAAAAATGCAAGCGTTTACATATTTATCAATTTATTGTAACAGTTCAATATTTCGCCAGCAATTTGTGGCTTCTTCAGGGAAAGAATGTATGATTAGAAAAATATAAATGCTATTGTATGTGATTTGAACGTTTAGAAATGATTTATTTTTCTTATTTTCATCTTCCAACGTAAAATTAACACGTTTTATTAAAAACTTTTTAATAATAAAAGAATTAAAATCGTTATTTAAATATTAAGTTGTATAATGCAGTCATTCAATCAATAAAATTATATATAAAATTATGTATAAAATTTATAAATTTTTGTACACACATAAATAAATATTTAATAAACAATTTACAATAATTAAAAATCGAAGACAACTACACTGTAAAAAATCGGTGTAAATTTACAATGATAATCATGGTAATTTTACAATGAATTTCACTGTAATTTTCATTTTTTTTTGTAAATTTACTAAAATCTGTAAATATTACAGAAATTTTATAATATTATTTGAATTTTACAATTTTTCAAGTTAATATTGAATTTAGTCGTTTAATACAACTTATTTATTATTGTAACTGACTGTTCCTGAAAATTACATAATTAATGTTGAATTAATAATTCAATAATTAATTTAATATTAATTGATTTTTAGAAAAAAAAATAGTATATTTTTTAACTGGCTCTATTTGCTACAAAAACGATAATAATTATCGATCTAAGTTTTAACGGCGACAAAATGACATCGGATCAGTATTGCTACGAATGTTGTTCTATTCGTTAACCAATAATATTCAAAAATCGAATTTTTCACATGTATTAATCTTCTCTAAACAATGACAATCTAACCTTTTTGGCCTAATTTGAACCCCATCATATTTTTAACGGTTCTGAGCAAAATTTTGCTTAGTACACAAATGGGACAATTTTAAAATTGGTGTGTAACCGTGTAACATATATGCACTATCAAGTTGATTCAAACCTCAAAATAAATTTCAAACTCAAATCAGTTGATCATATATAATCTTATTGCAAGTCGCCTATTAAATAAACAACCAAACATCTCAAAAAATATAACATGTATATCTTCACAAATTTAATTATTGAATTCACCATATTTTAAATTCGTTTATGACGCTACTTGTTACATATATTTTGTACGAAAATTCTATTTTAAATCTTATTTTTTTCCAAAGAATATTGAATAATTCAAGTTTAATAATTTTTACTTTCAAAAGACTTCTTTTGATAGTCAAATAGTTTTTTCAGTTTTTAAAGTATAAGTGTTAGTAATATAATAATTAAATATAATGCACATTATTTTCACATTCTTTTTTTTTAAGCAGGTTTCACATATTACAATATAGTTAGGAAGTTTATATCATTTTAATCATATTTATGTTGTATAATGTTTAATGCAAATTAAAAATTGCAAAAGTAGAAATAATTTAGTTACTTATTGCTTTATTATTGTGCAATCAAGCAAAAATGAATTTTGTCTCAGTTGAATTGAGTTTTCACGCTGTTATGTCATTTAAATTTAATAGTCCCAGACTAGTTTTTGGAAATTATGTAGTATGTCAAAAAAATATTAAAGTATAAAAGATATTTTGGTATAGTTATAGAACAGCCTCCCGTTTTTGCGGTAGGTACGCGAGTTGAAAAACCAGTGACTGTCAAACTATTCGACAAGACAAAATATGATTTTAAATGTGTTTTAACGGTTTTTAAACAACAAACTCCTACCTGAAACCTACCTACCTAACCTACCCTAACCTACCGGATTTCTTAACATAACATAACATAAGGAACAATCACACTTCCTAACATGATATAAGTTTTAACGGACAAAATTGTCAAAATTACTAATGAAACTATTTGAGATTCACTGGTTTTTACACATGGGGCATGCGCATTCCGATGTTCACGCATGCGCAAATTTGGCTTTTTTAAAATTTGTGAAACGGGAGGCTATGCTAAAGTTCAGCCGATATTTTAATTAAAACTTAATGAATCATGTCAAGAAATACTTTGAAATACAAGATAATATAAATGTTATAAATATTATTATAATTATTTAATAACAAAAACACGAACTTGTGAATTGAAAATATTTTAACATAGTTTTTAATAACTGAAATTTAAAAATACAACAGTATATTAACATAGATTTTAATTTAAATGTAATAAATTATAAAAAATATTATACCAACAAAAAAATATCTTAAACGTTGTTTAATAAATTATATTTTAGAATCCTCTGGAAGCCTTTTTTATAATTAAAATTTACTGAACAAAATAATAGTTTATGAGTAAAAATAATGCATTTTTTAAATATTTATTAATACTAAAACCTTTTTGAGAATTAATCAAATGTTATTTAAATAAATAAAGTAAAATAAAAATAAAAATAAGTTTTTTGTAATATATGCCTAATTCGTTTAAAAGTCAATGACCTGAATATGATCTCTTTTTATTTTAGTAAATAGAAATTAGCTTGATTTAAGAGCCCCGAATTTTATTAGGCAGGGGCCTTATGCAAGATTAATTCGCTACTGGAAAGATGGTAGCCCTACTAAAATTATAAAGTAATTGACATGCACGTAATAATTGCCTTTGTTCAGCCTTTTTTTTAGATATTCATAAAATTCGCGATAAGACATATTATTACGCATATGACTACATCTAAATTCAGTTTAATCCGGAGATTATAACAAATAACCCGGAGACCGGCGATTCAGTTGAAAACCCGGAGACTCCGGGTGAAAACCGGAGAGGTGGTCACCTTACTTTTAATACGGCGGAGAGTGTAAATTATACAACAAACCATCTAAATACAATAATATATATATATATATATATATATATATATATATATATATATATATATATATATATTAAACACGTTTTAATTTTGTATGTTGATTTGATTCTTGTATTTTTCTATCATTTTTGTTGGAAAACCAGGAACATTTTACAATAAAATATTAAACACTGTCTATCAAACTAGGGACATTTTGTAACGAAATATTGGAGACACTGGCTGTCATAGTAATCATGCGTTAAGAAAATGTACATATGATATTTTTGTAATTTGTATTCTTTTATATGTTAATGAACCTACCAAGGACATTTTAATCTTGTGATATAGCTTATCTTAACTGATTTATTATAAATGAAATCCAAACTTTATCAAGCAATGAAAAGTAAGTAAAATATTTGTAAAAATATTATTGACATTTAATTGCATTTCTATGATATTTTTACAGAATTATCAGTAGCTTTGATCCAACTACAAGTTGGTACCAATAAAACAGCAAATATTGCCAGAGCAGCCGATAAAATTCAAGAAGCTACTACTAAATGTAAACTGGATTTAGTTGCTCTGCCTGAATGTTTTAATTCACCTTATGGAATCCGTGAGTAGTTTCAGCGGAGACTTTTGTTATTTTATATAATTTTGTATTCTTGCAGAATATTTTCGTGAATTTGGTGAAAGTATTCCCAATGGACCAACTTGTAAAATGCTATCCGATAGCGCAAAACAACATAAAGTGTACATAGTTGGAGGAACAATTCCTGAAATTGAAGGCGATAATATTTACAATACAATGACGGTTTGGAATCCAGAAGGAGAATTAGTTACCAAATTTCGAAAGGTTTAATATTTAAATTAGTCATGTTTATATATTTTGATAGAAATATGTTTACAGATTCATCTTTTTGATATAAATATTCCAGGTAAAATAGTGTTCAAAGAATCTGAAGTTTTAAAAGCTGGTAATTGTTTAGAAACATTTAATATTGACGATGTAAAAATTGGAGTAGGGATTTGTTACGATTTGAGATTTAACGAATTGGCTACAATATATAGAAATAAAGGTAAGTGGAAAGATTTTTATTTATATTTTATGTTCGTTTATAATTTGTACACACAACGATTCCGTAATATATTGATTTTTTTAAATGAAACGTTTGATTTATTTAATTTTAAATATATTTTCGAATTAAACTATTCATTTTTTTGGTATTGATCGTTTTTAATGTAACTGAGATAAAAAAAATTATATATTTTTAGTATAAGTACACTATTCGTCATATTTGTTTTTAATTAAATTTAATCCTTTGTGTTCCACATCTATCATTTTGATTTAATTGAATAATAATATTTAGATTAAAATATAATGACATTCCAATATATTATTATTTTAGTTTTTCTCTAAGTAGATTTCCAAACACTTCTATCTATTATTTTTCTATATTTATGTCTTATCAAGACAAACTACTTTTATTTTGTCCATATTTATGATACCTCATACCTTACATACATGTTTTTTATTTCTATAACTTGGAAACATTCGCTCATGCGACACATCAACCGTAAATTTAATGCATAATTGCCTATATCCTGACACATGGATTATTTTGTTATGTACATTAATAAAGGATGATGAATGTAGTATTTGTTGGAATGGAATCGCCAGCTAACACAGAGGCATCGAAACAAATGTACACAAACGTGTTTATAAACAAAAAATTTCTGTCTCATTTATATAACAAAACATTGTGTTGTATTTTCCATATATATTATGTTTCATGGTTCCTGAGCACTCAGACGCAGTGGTGTCATTCTAATTTATTAACAACCGGTTCGCTTCAATCGCAATCAAAAATAAACGTTTATAGATTTGTTCTGTCTATCTTTCTGTTTGTGCGTCTGTCTGTCCGTTGACAAATAGATCTTAAAAACGATAAGAGCAATCAAAAAACCAATTTCATATTCATAAGCATTGTCCCTGAAAGCCTCTAAAATTATAACAAAAGTTTGTGTCCAGTGACCAAGTTTTTTCCACATGACCCAATATTTTTAGCCTTTAAATGGTATTGTTTTTAATATATTTAATTTTTTAATATTTTTTTATCAATCGGTTCTTCGGTTTATTACATTATTACAAACCGGTACTACCAAACCGGAGCGAACCGTCTGAATCACACTACTGCTCAGACGTACACCTTTATTATCACTCACGTATATTTAGCTTTTACATTTCTTTTAAAAATATTGACGTTTCACTATAAGTTATTTATTATTACGTACTTATATTTATTAAACTGTATTGCATATTTGTTATTTATAAAAGAAAATGAAATATAAAGTTATTATCATAAGCAAAATTTTGGTATTGCTGACATAAATATTTCAAATAACTAATATATAAATATATATACAATTTTGTTTAGTCAACAAATTATCGTAACAAAATTCCAATTTTATTCAAGGAAATATCTGGTATTTTTTTGAATAAATTAATTTGATAAGAAAAATTAAAGACGCAGTTATTTTATTTTAGTATTTTTAGATGTCAGTTTTAATTTATAAATTGTTGTAATTTCGATCTTACAGTATTTTATCTTCAAAAAGTTTTAATTATTGATTTTAGGATGTCATCTTTTAATCTATCCAGGAGCATTTAATATGACAACTGGTCCATTGCATTGGGAACTTTTACAACGAGCTCGCGCTGTTGATAACCAAGTTTTTGTTTGTGCCATAAGTCCGGCTCGTGGCGAAAAAGGTTATATAGCTTGGGGACATTCACAGATTACCGATCCGTGGGGCAAAGTCACCAGTTTGAAAGAAAAAGAAGATATTCTATATGATACTTTAGGTAATTCTAATTTTTTATATATTTTTTGTGTCTCCATTTTTATGCAGTGTTTTCAAAGAAAATACCATCAAATTCAAATATTTATTTTAGACATTGAAGAGTGCCAAAAAGTTCGTGATTCGATACCGATTTTCGATCAAAGAAGATATGATTTATACGAAACAGTTAAAAAATAAAATAAAATAGAAAAAAATTATCAACTTGAAAAATAAATAAACATATTTTATCATCTACAAGTTTTTTGCAAGTTAATTGCGTTAATTCAACTTTTTGCCTTTGTGGTTTCAAAATATCCAACATTTATCATTTAAAATAAAATTTACAGGAAATTTTTGCGGTCATCAAAGTTATAAATTCTTTAAAAATATTTATTCAGTCTTATGTAACTTAGTCTAGAAGTCGCTTCAAAATGCAAGTCTTATTAGCATTTATTTATCTATCAAATATTGTGTTTGCAATAAATGGCAATGTATTTACTAACGAAAATTTATGTAAAACATTGAATAGAAAATATCTTTTTAATCTACCATGTCAAGAAGAAAATTTTCAAGTAATAATTGAGCGATATTATAAACAACCAAACGGATACATATCGTACAATTTTTATTTTCCACTCATGTTAATGAAACCGCATATTGAGATTATAAACAACAAGAAAAATGAACAGACAATAACGGAACCAACAACTGAAAAATACGATTATGTTCTGTTGAAACAAATGTCTAATTTAGTGAAATCAAATAAAGAAAATTTAAAAGCTATTACTGAAAAAGATGCGCAGACAACCAAGAAGATCAATGAAAAATATTACGATTTGTCAAATGATATAAATGTAAATTATCAAAACGACGTAACTACTGTAGCGACATCTAAAGATTTAGACGAAAGAGTTGATTCAATGCTCATTATTTCACCAAATTGTGTTTATGGAAGATTGGATGACAATGGAAGATGTCAAATTATAATTGACTATTAATTTCAGGTATTTATTGTTGAAAAATTCTAAATTCCGTAATTTAAATAATCTAACAACTTAATTGATCCGAACATAGTAAAAATTCTTTCAGAACTCATTATATTAAAATTAAAAAGCTTTAAATTGAAGTTCTATTTTACTACTATAACGTATATCATCATCAGTAAAAAAATATATAGAAATGACATAAGTAATAAACGAACAAGATTACAAATAAGAAATTTACAAAGAAATAGATAACATTAATCAGTGTAAAAACACTGATTTAAATAAAATCTAGCTGGACTTAATTAATAAATTATAAAATTCAGTAACCTAGTAACTTGTTTCTATGTTTTGTTTGTTGAATGATATACGTGTAGTATATTCAAACGTCAAATTATAATATGAAATAATTTTATTATCTCTTACTTTTAAATTTTATATTTTTTTTTTTCAGGTATTTTTCAACCAAATTATATGCAGTCATCATTCAAAAAACGTACATATTTATAAATTATCTACTACATCATTAATAAATAAATTATTATATAAAATAAATATATTTTAAAATATTATATTATGTGTATAATTGATTAAATATTTGTTTCGTGCCTAAACTCTTACATATTTTAATGATTTTATTACAATTATAATTTAACAAAAATAATCTGGATTTAGAATCATATTTTTCATGAGGTCGAGGTATATACTGAATAAAAAAATCCAATTTTTTCTGAAATATAACATTGTAATTCAAAGCTATAAGTTTTACCAAACTTTCCATAGTAAAATATTTATAAACGAATCAAAAATAATACATGCTAATAAATAATATGATTTTATATCAAATGCAATCCGCAAAAAATCAGCTATCAGTGATTTTGAAACCAAAGTACATTTATCAGCACTTTTTTCTGACCAAATTCCTATAATATAATGTTTTATATATATATAGCCTTCGTTTCATGTCAAATTAACTTCTTTTGACTATATTTTTTTATAGCTTTTCTATGACTTCCAAATCGGATTTCTTCATTGAAATTTAAAGATAAATAAAATACTACACAGATGTTTTTAAAGCTATTTAATGTTTTAAAAATTTTATGATTTAGCAAAAGGTAAGTAATTAGGGTATTCTCTGTTATATAAAACGAGTAAGAGGTTTTATGATTTTGGAAATTAAAACAAAAGTCTTCCCACTATTTTTCTAGAAGGGCCCAAAATCGACATTAAAATTTTAAAATAAATTTTATATGTTTTATTTCTATGACTCTTTACCTATCATTTTTAACAAGAGATCAAATTATTATATTTTTTAAAATAAATGTTAACAGAAACAATTATTATTTCTATAAAAAATACAGTGATGCCACAATACTGAAAAAAATGTAAACAAGTTGTAAATATCCATACTTTCAAGGCTCAAACGCTCTTAGTTTGATCGGATTTTTGTTAATATTGTTTATTTTGATTTTCTATTTACAAGTATTTCGTATTCTACGAACTTTTCGTTTGTAAGTTACGTTGTGTTCGTCGTATAATATGTGTTAAAAAGTACATTGTATATTTTTGTTTAAATTGTTCATTTTGAAAATTTCCTTTTTTTTTTTAAACAAAACACAAGGGTACCCCCTTACGAAATTTTTCAAAATCAGTTTTTAATTTTTTTCACCTAAACGAAGTATCGTAGAAAAATGATTTTTTCACCGAATTATAGAACTCATTATTCCGCATATTTCGATACCATTCCCGTTTCCCAATTTTATAGCTCATTTTTTAGTGGTTAACCCTGTATATCGTAAAATATTAATATTTATGTAAGAAAATTGACTTTATACCATGCATTTTCACATTTTGAACAAGTTTTGTATTTAAATATTTGCTCTAAAGTCAATAGGGAAAGAGATACAGCCGTATTTAAAAAATAACATTGAAATCCCTATGGTTCACATTTCATTTCTACACCCGGTATATATATATATATATATATACATATATATTTGTATATATTTATATACCGGGTGTTCGTTCGTCAAGTTCGTATTATGGGCGTTTAACATGCAATTTCGATAATTTGCGATATACTTCTTTCTCGAGTTATATTCGGAGAAATACTTAGACTACTTTTTGATAGGGCATAAAAGTTCTAGAATTTGGTTTTAGTTTCAATTTGCTAGCATGTGCCGTTTGGGCGCTAGAATTTTTTTTTTTGATTTTTTGGTTTTAATTTTTTTTCTCAAAATCTATGAGGTGTAGGAAAATAAGCATGATATAGAAAAAGTGCGGAATAATGAGTACGATAATTGAGTGAAGAAACCATTATTCTACGATGCATCGTTTAGTAGAAAAAAATTAATTTTTGAAAATTTTAAAAAACATTTTAGATTTTTCAATAATTTTTTCTGCGAAACCAGAATGAGGTAGAGAAAAAAGTTACTTAGCTATTATGTAGTTAATTTTGTTCTTTATTTTACTGAATTTTTTCAGATTTTTATAAGCAAATTTTGAAAAAAGTTTTATTTTTTAAAAATTCCAAGGGTTACCCCTTGAGAAATTTTCAAAAATTCAGTTTTAATTTTTTTTTACTAAACGATGCATCCTAGAATAATAGTTTCTTTACTCAATTATCGTACTCATTATTCCGCATTTTTCTATATCATGCTTATTTTCCTACACCTCATAGTTTTTGAGAAAAAAAATAAAAACCAAAAAATCGAAAAAAAAAATCTAGCGCCCAAACGGCACATGCTAGCAAATTAAAACTATAACTAAATTATAGAACTTTTTATTCCCTATCGAAAAGTATTCTAAGTATTTCTCCGAATTTTACTCGAGAAAGAAGTATACAGGGTGTAACAGAATAACTATTCCTAATTTTAACTGGAGTATCCTGGGCTCAGAATATAAAGATTTAATGCAAATCACTGAGATAAAATGTGGCTCCTTACTGAGCTACAGGGTGTTTTATATAAAAATTTAAAAACGATTTTTGCCCAGTACTTTAAAACTATTTGACGTATCCTTATCATACTTGGCAGGAAATGTAGGTACCATACACCATACTAAATTATGTTAAATAAAAGTTTCTGGCTACTACCAGTGGCGTACAACAGGGGCAAGTGAGAGGTTGATCCTTCCTAAATTCTACGCCACTGGCGGAATTGTCATTTTAGCACAATTTTTCAATTCTCCAATACTTGCTGTGTAAAAAACATACTCTTCCTTTGTAACTATAAAGTCACTGTTTTTCGAGATATTTAAAGTTAAACATAAGCTGCACCCTTGGAATTTTTTCAATATTTGATCAAAAAAATCTGAAAAAATTCAGTAAAATAGAGAAAAAAATTAGCTACATAATAACTAAGTAACTTTTTTCTCTAACTCATTCTGATTTGGCTGTAAAAATTATTGAAAATTAATATTTTTTGCATAATTTTTTTTATTTTTGCACTCCCCTAACTTAACAATACCCCTATAACCAGGTACGTACTACAACATATCCAAAAATCAACCCCCTAGGACACACCCTTATTAATTAAGCCAACCCCTAAAACTTTAAAATCTTTAATCGCAAATATCTCGAAAACGGCTGAGAATTTCGCAAAAATAACAAAATTTGCACCCCCCTAACTTAACAACACCCCTATAACCAGGTACGTACTACAACATATCCAAAAATCAACCCCCTAGGACACACCTTTATTAATTAAGCCAACCCCCAAAACTGTGATAAAATTTCGCGTTAAAATGTTTCATTTTACGCTTTCCTGATACAAATCTTGCATTTTTCGCTTTCCTGATACAAATTTTGTTAAAACATGCATTGATACATTTTGACACATTGGTGATACAACTTGTGTTGCTATAACATTTTCAACCCCCAACCCCGTATGACTCTTCGGCTATTAATTATTAATGTTTGCAAAAAAAATCTTTAATCGCAAATATCTCGAAAACGGCTGGGAATTTCGCAAAAATTTATGCTTCATTTAAGAGATTTAATTAATAACAAATTTGGTTTTCTAACAATTTTTAAAGAATATAAACAAATTTGACAATTTTGAAAAATTTACTTAAATTTAATGGACGCGCTGTTATTTTTTTAATATTTGAGGAACTGGAGGAAAATCAAAAATATACAGATATTTGTTTAAGGACTTTATTGAAAAATAGAAAAAAATACATTTATTACAAAAAAATAAGTATTGTTAACTATGTGATTAAGTTAGCAAAGCACACCTAATTACCTTGTTAACTTAATCATGTGATTAACTATGTGATTAGATTATCAAAACACAGTTTAATAATTTAAATAATTAAAATGTAAAAATTTCATAAAAATATAAAAATACAAAATTTAGTAAGTTAATCGCATGATTAACCATGTAATTAAGTTCGGAAAACATATTTATTTTATTAACTTAATCATGTTTTTAACTATGTGATTAGATTATCAAAACACAGTTTAGTAATTAAATAATTAAAACGCAAAAAAAGTGAATTAAAATTTCTGATAAAAATACAAATTTAGTAACTTAATCGCATGTTTAACTATGTGATTAAGTTGTCGAAACACACACGTTAACTTGTCAATTTAATCATGTGTTTAAATAAGTTAATAAAATGTTAAAACATTGATTAAAGAAATAAAAACATAAAAAAGTAAATTAAAATTCTTGATAAAAATACAAATTTAGTAACTTAATCACATGATTAACTATACGATTAAATTGTTAAAATATACTTATTATCTTGTTAACTTAATCATGTGATTAACTATGTTATTAAATTGTTAAAACATTGCTTAAACAATAAAAACATTAAAAAAAGTGAATAAAAATTTCTGATAAAATTAAGCAACATAGAAATACAAATTTAGTAACTTATTCACATGGTTAATTATACGATTAAGTTATCAAAGCACACGTAATTATCTTGTTAACTTAAGTGTCTGTTTAACTATGTAATTAGTTTATCAAAACACACTTTAATAATTACATAATTAAAACGTAAAAATTTCATAAAAATAAAAATACAAATTTACTAACTTAATCACATTGTTAACTATGTGATTAAATTATCAAAACACACTTAATTAACTTAATAATATGATTAACTACTATATATATATATATATATATATATATATATATATATATATATATATATATATATACACTTTATGAGCATTTAATTACTAATTCCCTCCGGTTACAATTTTTCTCCAATCAAATTTCTTCTCTCTCTATTATTTCTTCATCTTCCGCCATCTTAAATTTCTGTAACAAAAAAGAAAAACTCCACATTAAATATTCTCTCTATAACCAAATAAATATTTACTTAAATACTATTAATAATTAAAGGTCAAATAGTCAAATAGTTTTAAAGTACTGGGCAAAAATTGTTTTTAAATTTTTCAATAAAACACCCTCTGTAGTTCACAGTACGGAGCGACATTTTATCTAAGTGATTTGCGGGTTAAATCTTCATATTCTGAACCCCAGAATTCACTCCAGTTAAAATATTTTCAATTACTAATAAATCACCCCCTGTACAATAATGGGTAATAGGTAAATAATATTTCAAATTTTTTGTTATGTAAATAAATAAAAAATTGTTAGCGAAAGGTTGAAATTTATATGTAATGCAATTTTACATAAGATTTTAATAGTATAAATATATAATATTAGAAATTTTACGTGATATTAAATTTTTTGTTTATGCAAAAAAAGTTACAGTAAATTTTTAAACGAGTACAATAAAAATATTTCATAATTTAACGTAAGTATTATTATATTTCTTATGCCAAACATTACGTTCAAAAAACATGTAAAAATACTTATAAATTTTTCAACAGTGTATGTATATTAATATATTGTATAATATAAAACTTACTGTGATATGTATTAAGCCCCGAGAAATCATCTCAACTCCGAACTCGAATCCATTGTCCTTCCAAATCTCGCATCATAAATCAGCTTCGGAACAAAGCTGTGCAAGGTTCTGTGACAAAAAAGTCCCTCCAGTTTCCAATCTTCTCCTTATAATTTGATTATAATCTGTATGCTGGATCATTCCCCTAGGACAATAATAATAAGTATATTACTCACTTTAATATTAACGAATATAGAAGTTTGACCCTATAAATATATTGATATACATAGTAAACAAAAAAATCTTTCATAACCTAGCAACATGTTTTTGATAAATGTCATTCGTATTATTTTATCTCAAACTTAAAACTATCAATTACACATTTTCCCACATGTATTACGCAATTAAACACGCGTTTATTTAATTCTAATCAATATTAATTAACACTTAAGTTTGAAAACAAAACAGAATTGTAATTGATTTTTTTTGAACTGTTGTTTGGAAACCTAACCTTTTAAATTGATGGGGCATTTCGTAAAAAGATGTTATTATTTATGGACAATTCCTATTATATTTATATATATTATTGGATTTAAATGTGTGTTTTTTATTCGCAAATTTACACTTTTGAACAAAACTTATCACCATATGTACCTATTATGACATATGGAGAATTTCTTTCACAATACGATTTTAAAAATATAAACTCACCCAGAAGAATTTCCATATAGATTGCAACAAAATATATATATTTAGGGCGTAAATTGTTCGTTCCAGACTTGAATTAACACAATTTGATTTCAATTAATATTGGTGTATTAATATTATTATTATTATTATTATTACGAAGTATAGGAAGAATCATTTTCAAGCACTGAACTGAAACTGAACTAAACTGCTTGGCGGCAATCGTACGGTTCGCTTTCCGCTAACTTTTTTGCGAGCAGACGTATTTCTAATTTACGTGTTTTTCCAATGTTTTTTGTTAATTCACGTTAAGCAAATATGCAAGCACTAGTTACGAAATAAAAGGAAAAGGCACAAACACATGAAAAATACCAATAAAACATAACAAAACTTTTCGACGCGTAAATAGAGTGAATCACGTCTTACGCGATGTTTACGTATTTCATTCATTCGCGCGTAAGAGAATTATGCAAGCACTAGAAGTGAATAAATGTTTGAAAATAACGAAATAAAACGTGGAAAAGCATAAACATCACTTCATCTTGACAGGACAACATCAGGCCAATATGTAAACATGTAATGGCCGACTTGAATGGCGAACATTTGATATTATAAAATGTAATCGGATAATGTATAATATAAATAATATAAAATAAAATAGTTTTAATTATTTAATAATAATTAGAATATAATTTATATTATAATTCTTTTTTGATATAAAATAATATAAATAAAATGTAATTTGGATGGCGCGCACCATCTCTTAGGCAAACGTTGAACTTTTTCTGCGGCAGCTACTGAAATGTGTTTCGCTAATAATATTACATTTGTCTAAGAGATGTCACCACTAATTATATATTTTTATTAATATTTTAATTTCTAAGATAATTATATATAAATATATTACATATTTTAATTATTATTATATAATAAATACAGTAGTATGTAATAACATACTTAATATATACATATTTAATAATAATATTAATTTTGTAATAACGTAATATTTCTTAGCAAAGAACATTTGGGTAGCTGCCTAGAAAAAGTTCAACGTTTGTCTAAGAGATGTCTCGCTACCCAAATTACATTTTATTTATATCATTTTATATCAAAAAAGAATTATGATATAAATTATATTCTAATTATTATTAAATAATTAAAACCACTTTATTTTATATTATTTATATTTACTTATTTCATTTATAACAATTTACAATGGCGTTGTGATTATTTGCTTGCCTTGCATATGTGTTATGTGTCAATCATTTATAAATATGAAATTTGCCATTGTAACTTAATTACTTAATCGCGTGATTAACTAAATGGTGAAACTATTGTTATATCAAAACACATACTTAATTATCTCTTAATATAATGTGGATTAATTATGTAAATTAGATTTGAATAATTATTAAAAAAATTCATAAACATAAACAAAAAAAAATGAAGGCTGGAGTAAGATATACAATCCCGAGATGTTGCTGTATTCACGAATATTAAAAAACCAGATTTGCGCATGCGTGAACATCGGAACGCCCATATTTGGTGTATAAAAACCAGTGAACCTCAAAATGTTTCATTAGTAATTTTCCTTTTGTTATGTTATGTTAAGAAGTCCGGTAGGTTAGGGTAGGTTTGGTAGGTAGGTTTCAGGTAGGAGTTTGTTTTTTAAAGACCGTAAAGAAGTCCGGTAGGTTAGGGTAGGTTTGGTAGGTAGGTTTCAGGTTGGAGTTTGTTTTTTAAAGACCGTTAAGAAGTCCGGTAGGTTAGGGTAGGTTTCAGGTAGGAGTTTGTTTTTTAAAGACCGTTAAGCACATTTAAAATTACATTTTGTCATAATACACATTTTGAGAGTCACTGGTTTTTCAACTAACGTGAACACAGCAACTCCTCGGGATTGTATAGCTTACTTATACCAAAATGAACTTAAAATTGGCATCATTAAAATATAGTCAAATAAACATTTTTTTTCCTGTGTCTTAATCGTATGATAATACATTAATATTTGTGTATTAAATACTGAATTATACCCTTTTTTCAATAGAAAACCTGATGTAATGTGATCTGCGTTTGACAAAAATACAAATGTTTTTTCGCTGCGTAATTTAACTGCCAGATTATTATTAAATCTATATGTTATAATGCTACAGGAATCGCCGATTTATTTAGTTTAAGTGTAAATTTAACCAGAGTTTTTGAAAGATTTATTTAAATACTTGATCTACCCAACCTATAATTTCCAGTAATTTTCTATCAGAATATTATTAAAATAATAACAAGATTAAATTAATTCCTCTTTTTAATAGCAATATATTTAGTTTAAGTGGTAGATTTAACTACGAGTTTAGTAGATGCAAGCGAGAAATCTACGGATAGATAAATTTGTTTTCGAAGCGATTGAAGAATCTTGTAAATAAATATTATTTCCAATAATTTACTATTAGAATATTATTATTATTGTATTAATTTATGTGTAAGTGAACTTGTAAATGTATAAATTATTATATTTCTGTAATAAAACACAAGTTATTGATAATTTGTGATCTATTATTTCAATAATTTACGATCCGAAATATTATTAAAACTAAGTTAGTAATACCTGAAGATTAAATTACATACTTATACAATCACGCTATATTGCTATATACCCCCGAAAAAGGGTGTGGCACAAACTCTTTCCATTATCTCCGAGAAATCAGTCTCCGAAACAAGCAACTTTCGTTTTAATCGCGATATATTTAGAGTTTAACGAGTAAATTTAACTAACTATAGTTAAGTTTGCTAATATTTTTGTTATTTGACATTGAAAAAACTAAAATAAAGTTTTATATTATAATATATAATGTGTTTAAATTTATTTAACAGTTTTGGATAAACAATATGTTTCAATTAAAATTTTAATTAGGTTTTTTTTTTATATGTAACAGATATATTTTAATTAAATTAAACCACTGTGCATTTATCTATATTTTAAAATTTATTTAGAAACATAATAATAGCTACTTTATTCATTTAAAATATATATTTTTTCTATATCATTAATTTTGAAATGGCAAATGAAAAGCTTTTTTATTGAATATAGTCCTATTTAAATATTCTATTGTAAATTTTCTTTTTGTTTTAATTTTTCTTCGATATAATTATTGAATGTTAAATAAAGAATATTATTATTAAATTTGAATTACCGCTAAATATTTTAATTTTCATATATATAATTTTATTTGGAACAGTGTAAAACGGACCGCGCTGGTACCGCCTACTACTGCTTTCTTAAAAAAAATATAGTATAGAATGAGCTATTTTCCTCATTTGAAAATATTTCAATATTAATGTAAGATTATTACAATTCCACAAATTTCCAGAGAGATCAATATTTTCCAAAGAATTCAAATGATTGAACAGTACAATTGGATTCAAATATTGAAAACGATTGGCGCTAATATCAATTTGTTTGATTTGTATCAGTGGATGTATTAGTTTCTCATCGATTGTATTAAATTTATTATAAGACAATTCTAAATAAAATAAATTTTTTAAAGGCGAAAATGTTCCTATTTTCAAATAACTTAAATTATTATGACTCAAGTGTAAACTTGTCAAATTAATCAAAACTTGAAATGCGCACACTGTAACATCTTCAATTTGATTATAACTTAAATCTAGTTCTTGTAAATTATTTTTCTCATCAAATAGTTTACATGGTAATATTTGTATTTCATTAAAACTTAAATTTAAATTAATCGTTTTGTTTAATCCGTTAAACGCACCCGGATTGATCGTTTTTATTGACGAGAAACCCAAATCGATCGACTGAAAATTAGGCATTCCTTGAAATGAATTTGGATACAGTTCAAGTATAGAATTATTTGTTAAACTTACAGTGATAATGTTTTTTAGATTGGCAAACGCATTGGATTCGATTATTTTAATAAGATTAGAAGATATATTTAGAACTTTTAAAGTGTTTAAACCTGCAAATGCGTTGGCATTAATATTAGATATGAAATTATTTTGAAGACTCAGATCCAATTCAGCAGAGCTTTCTATTTTTACATTTGTCACATTACTTATTTTGTTAAAAGATAAATCTAGTTTAACCAATGACGTTTGTGGAACAAATAATTCTATTTCTAATGAGGAAATATTGTTTTCGGACAAATTTATATATGTCAGATATTGCAAAGGAAAAAATGCCATTTTATCAATTTTACGTATTAAGTTATTGGACAAAATCAAATATTTCAAATGATGAGTATCAGCGAAAAGATGAGAAGATATTTCTTCTATTTTATTCTTATTTAAATACAAGAATTCTAACTTCTCCATTTCAATAAATACACCGGTTTCCAATGAAATTATTCCACTATTCGATAAGTTTAAGGTGTTTACAAATTTTAGTCCTAAAAATGAAAATCAAATTAAAATGTAATATATACAAATATATCGTATATTATTGGATTTTTTTTTATCGAAATCAACTTATTTATTTTTGCTCTATATTTAGCAGCATTGATTTTCTATGTCAAAAGTCATAGTACGTTTATATTAGTTCATTTGACGTGTTATATTTTGAATGTGTATTTTTGTAATTGTAATTATGGGCGATGTCAACAGTTAGCTGGCAATTTAATTTCATATTTTAAATAAGAAAAGAAAAATAATGGGCCATTAATGCCCCTGTCTGCTGTTCGCAAGAAGCTCATACAAAACATAGTAGTGTGACGTTATTTGCCTAGTGACAAAAATTGATGACGTCCCTATAGTGAAATTTTTATTCAAATGGGATTCCAAAGCCAATTAGGAATTTTTAATAATTGACTTACGTCTCTACATACTAACTGCTTTTAATCCGTTCTGTTGAACGATGAAAACAAATTACGTGTTTCGTGGCTTGATTCAACCGAACTAGCTTGTTGCTTTCAACGTGCTACGTTTATGCATAGTTTTCCAACGTTTAAAAAATTGTAACTGTCAATCAATATAAATGGTATGTGTGCTTTTATTTTTTTTCCCCATATCTGATAATCCTAAACTAATATCCTAGCAACGAAACAAAAAATAAATAATGTTTGGTTGTTTTCTAAACGTCAAAGCCGATTTTGTGAGGTGAAAATTTTGACAGGGTATCATGTAACCGTAGTAAATGACTCATAGCTTTGGATCCCATTTTAAATAAAAATTTTACTATATATTTTTATCTTGTCGCCACTATACCACCTCTAAACTGTCATAAATTCAAATGATATAAGATATAACCTTTTCCGATCTTGTCCACTTCGTCAATCAGCACTAGGGGATTTTCGACTTTGGTTTTTTTCAGACATTGAATGACTGTGCCGGGCCGGACATTGCACCAACGTAAGTGCGACGATGACCTTTGATCTCGGCCACACCGAGAAACGGAAATATTCGCGATTTAGCGAGCGATACTGGTTTTACCGACGCCAGGTGGGCCGTGAAAACAGACGATTTTACCTGTAAATTATTATTATTATTATTATTAGTACAAGTACTTTTAAGGATTTATTATTTGAATTGTATCTTAAGCTAATTATGTAGCTAATTTTTTTCTCTATTTTACTCAATTTTTTCAGATTTTTTTCAGCAAATTTTGAATAAAGTCTTATTTGAAAAAAATCCCAAGGTTACACCAATTTTTTTCCTACTAAATTTGTTTAGGATAAAGCTTTGAAGAAAGGGGTTAGAACTTGCGACGATTTTCAATCAAAGTAAAAATAAAAATTCCTGAATAAAGTTCAGTGTGTATTCTTTCACCCCCAAAAAACCGCGATTTGATTACTTTTATAGTTTTGCAGAAAAAAATTCATAAATTTAATCGATTTTATTTAAGTTTAGAAAGATGTATACCGCCTAAAATAACATGCAACTAGAATAACAGATTGGCATTGCGGGTTGCCTGACAAATATCAAAAATAATCAATTTTGGCTGATGTTTTGGAAATTTACGAAGATAATACGTGCAAAGACATTGCTATACAATCCAATGAAATGGTTGGATATATTCGTATTAAAAGTGATCATATACGAGTAATTAAAGATTATTTCGCAGAAAAGGGATTTTAAAATATATATGAAATTATTTTGTAGTGTACATAAAATAAATAACAAATTTGGTTTTCTAACACTTTTTTAAAGAATATTAAACAAATTTGACAAGAATTTTAACAATTTTATTAAAATTCCGGGCTTAATTAATAAAAAGATCTGATATATGTATTTCGTTTTATTTTCAAAAAATGTACACATAAATTATTGTCACGTGAAAACCCACAAGAAAAAATCTTACTTAAACTTGATATTACTGACGGTTTAAAATACTTTGTAAATCGGCTGTTGAAATAATAATGTGACCGTTTTGAATATCATTTGTAAGATTTAATCTTTTCTCGTTTGCTAAATGTAACAATGCAACAAATGCTAAATGACGAGTACACTCCTGTGCCATTTTGCTAGGTAATTTTACGAGTGATCGACCATAAACATTATCAAAGTTTTCATTCTGTACCTTTACTCTATCTTCATTAATTTCTTCATTCATCTGAAATATTCATTCATTAGACATAAAAAAATTATTAATTAATTTTCTCACTATTTATTCACGTACATTAAATATATATGAGGCAGTAAACAACTGACTCAAAATACATACATGAGCCGTTTTCTTTGAAAAAACTTAGATAATGATAATAACAATGAATGCAATCTGATATGAGCTATAAGCTGCAGTTCCCAAAAAAAAAATTCCTTGAAAATTTTCATCATTTTGTCAATATTATAATTTATATAGTTACCATTAATTAGTTAGTTACGATTCAAATACAAACCCTTAAATAATATCTCCATATACATAATATAAAATGGACTTACAGCCCACTTTCAAAGAAAACGGTTCAAATAATTTTTGAGATATTTTTAAACAATTTTAATAACTTACCGGCACATGCACAATATCAAGCCAGATAACGTTCTTTAATCTTCTCATGTCGACTTTCTTAGCATGAGTTTCATAGGATACAAAAGTTTGTGGCAAAATATTATCACCGGTAAAATCACCTGAATCTAAATCAGTTTTGATTTCATTATTATCATGATTTAGATCATCAGCGTAATCGTTCACTTGCGAACAGTAATCAGCGTCATTCGGATTATCGTATTGATAATTTGATATATTTAAATTGATTTCAGTGCTTGTCTAAACAAAACAAAAATTAATAGGAATAAATATTTCTCATTTATAAGTCTCCAATATTAATAAATTATGTATTTTATACTCCTATAATATATTCAGGTGGGCCAAAAGTCGTTAGACTTATTTAAAGGATGTAATTTTCGAAACTAAATAAAATTTATTTCCAAGAAATGTGTTTTCTGTTTATAAAAGAATAAATATGGATTATTAGTAAATAAAAAAGGTAATTCATTTTAAAAAATGGTCTAGAGACTTTCGGCCACTCTGTATACGTATATATTTATAACAACTAGACGTAATTAGACAAAAACTTAATTTAGAGTAAATATAGTAAATATAATAATATACCAGTTCCACGTATATATTTTTTATTTAGGCAGTTATTAATTATTAATTGTTATTAATGAAAAATAGTTGTAGCTTTGATATTTTTTTACAACATTTAAAATGGACTTCTGACAACACATTTTTTTATCATAAACTTAATTTCTGTCTGTATCTGTGACATTATTTCTTTTTGCGCAACTACGTCCAATTATTAAATGATTTTCTGTTGTTAAGTTTTGACATTAAGGTCAATAGTCACACTCGATATGGGCGTGTCCACTGAATTGCAGCGACGATTCAATAAATATTTTTTTATTAATTTTGTAGATCATATTCAATATAACTGATTATACGTAATCTTTAAAAAGATATGTATAATTAATAATTTAATATCAATATTCCATTATTAATAAAATTACATAATATACAAGTAAATATATTTTTAACAAGCCATATTTTCTTTCGTAAGCATTATTATTGTTTCGAAAAGATATATGACATGTGAAATGTTATACAGAATAACATAAATTTTTTTAAATTTTTACGAACGATAAAAAATAGAGATCGATTGACTTTTATCAAGAGAAACCTGAGATTTATCAAGCAAATGGCATATATTACTTTCTCTTGTCCAAATTCCACGTTCAAAAAATCTGAAATTTTTATATAAAGTTTATAATTATGAAATGATATTATACTATTTTTTTTGTTAATTAATAATCATTATTTAAGATTTTTTTATATTTTCAATTTTTATATTTTCCAATATCTCCAATGGCTGGCGCCACTGACAACAAATCTTCGAAATATTATGAAATCATGGCAAGTCAATGTTACACGCTACAAAAAATTATTTGGCTTAAATTTATTCTTTTTATATAATATATGACATTATAACAAGGATAATATTGAAAATTGTTAAAATATTGCAGATTTTGGTATTTAGGAATTTATTTAAAGTATTTTATAGAATTTAAATTAATTTTTTAACCTGAAAATCTAACCTATCTTTATTCTTCAAAACAAAACGTCAAAAGTGACATTTCAATTTATTATCAATGTATATCGATATATAGAAAACAGTAACAAATAATTTATAGAGCAGCTAATGCCTGGTATCAGAATATATAATATATACTACATATACTCGTTGCTGGTATGTAATTTATAATTATTAAATTTTTATTATATTACAAAAACATATTCTTCAGGTTGTACAAAGGAGATAAAGCACTTGAAAACTCAAACAGCTTTAGAATCGCTTACATCCGAAGATAATTCATTTTGGCGTGTGACAAAAGCAAAACGAAACAAAAAGAACACCATTCCATCACTACACTCTCCGCACGGGGCAGAGTATATCCCACAAGTATTTACTCGCCCCATTACTGTACAACATATTCACTGCTGATCTTCCGAAACCAAAGAACATGATCATATAGCAATACGCGAATGACACAGAAATACTGACACGATCCAGACATAGTTTAAATACAAAATATCGCTAAGCATACTTGCCTCAAACAGCACGTAATCATGTACACGTACACAAATATATTTTATTATTCATACTTACATAAATAATAATACCATAGAAAATTTTATAAAAATAGTTAGGATGAAGCTGAAAGGGGCACAAGATGTACAAGATGTCCGGTGCAACCAAGAGGATGTGGGCGTGAAGATCTGAAGGACTTAGGTTTCTGTTCCAGGATGATATAATGCACAACTACACTGATCAGGTCAAGCAACAATAAAATAAACGATACACTAACAAATCTACCGCGTTTTAATGATTATTAAAAGATACAAAAGAAATTATAAGCATTTTTGAACAATTACTTATGTTACAATAATCCATTGAAAAATTATGTTCAAAATGGAAATGTTTTCAATAAATTCTAGGCAAAAATGTACTATTTTTATCAACATTTTCTAATATACATATTTATAAACAATTTTGAATAATTTTTATTTACCTATACTTATTTTAATTTTACATATATTTGCAAATAAACAAATTTCACTATAATTTAGACTACCTTGTTTATTATTGGTTGAAATTAAATTTTCAACAAATTGCAAATGTATATCAATTATAAGTTGAATATAAAAAATAGTATTATTAGCTCCATAACTTTTAACAAATAAAAACTGATTCGATGAAAAACAAAATTATATAAACATAGGTCTGATTCGTTTTAATTAAAAAGCTGTAAGTCTTTCAAGATATCGATGACAAAAGTCTGTCATATTTGCAGTTTCTTTTTAGCAGGGTTCTGAATCACAAAACCATGCATTTATGACCGAAGAGTACGTAGATATAATATTCATATACAGGCTGAGTCGGGAACAATGGGACAAAATCCAAAAGTGTATTGTATACCTAAAAATAGTGTAAAAAAATTCAAATGTTGTTATCCGATTTGTATTTGTTTTCAAGTTATAGCGTAATTCAAATATGAACAGAAACTCACATACATCAATAAAAGATTTGGAAACATGTATGTTTAATATTAGCTGAAATTAAATTTTAAAAAAATCGTTTATCGTCACAACAGGACAAGATTTTCCAAATAAAAGTACAAAATAAGATACATATTTTTATTATATATTTTTAATAAAATATAGTAGAAAATTTGCATATATCATAACACTACAAGTTCTGATATAATTTCGGCACAAACCACATAATGAATTATTGTTTCGAATGCAAATACAAGTCGGATACATTTCAAATTTATGCATTAATGACCGAAGAATATGCAAATATAATTTTTATATATAGGGTTTTTGTGAAACAGATTGTTTTAAATTTTTAAAATCTTAAAACTTCTCTTCTTAAAGCTAATCCGATCAATCGAATTCGTCTTCTTCTGTCAAAGTTTGTCACATTAGTTGATTATTATTTTAAAACAAATTATTACAAATTTTTCATAAATGGAGCTTGCTTCAGTAATGTCAGATTGTAATTCTATAATGGTTTTCTTTTGTTATCAGTCTAAGTTATTCTGCAGAATATTCTCATGAGGACCTTATATCTTTTCTTAAAATGTTCAATTATTTCAATTGTGATCAATTGCTTCCACATAGATTTATAACTATAAATAAATAAATTAAGTACTGTTCGTTACTATATTTAAATTTACTTACAAAATATAATTTTGATGTTGGAACTTTATCGAAATAATTTTTAATCTTCTTCTAATAAAAATTTTTGTTCTTGAAATTAGTAGTCAAAAAAATATTAAATTATTTGTGTTGCATATAAATTATATGTATAAATTTCATAACCATTATTTTTCTGTTGTTTATAAAATATGATCTTTCTCTAGCATCTAGCATCTAGACATCAAAATATAAACAGAACATCTGACAACTGCATTCGCCAAATATATTATAGGTCAGTTAGTATTGATCAGATTCGAATGTTGTTACATTAAAATTATTAAATCTAACACTTTTATTATTATTATGTTCATATTATATTATATAATATTAATGAATAATTATTTCAATAATTCATAATATTAAATACAATATATATCAGAAAATATTCCATTGAATTTAATATATACGCATGCGCAGTTTCGCTTTTTGGAACCATTCAAACAAATTTGGTTCGTGATGACGTCAAAAGATGCACCTCTTACTTCCTTCACCCCTAGCCAACATTGATAGTACGCCAGTTCTGCTCAGTTCTTGTGGCAAACGTAATTTCTTGTTCTATATGCCATATTTATTTAGTAGGCGCGGGGATGAGAGGGTAAATGAGTTAGACTTGTGCGTTGTGCCTTCGCATCAAGAACTTTGTTTTGATATGCCGGCGTGTAGTCTGTCTCACTCTTCAACACATTTCGTCTAGCGCATAGTCTTTGTAATAATTACCGCAAAGTACAGAAAGGCAAAAATATATGTTTATACTATAATATTTAGTTTTATTTTTATAACAAGTTGCACTATAGGAAATATAATTATGTACTTTGTTCTATTATCCGGACCTCGATTATCCGATTTTTCGATTATCCGGATTGCAATTTTATGAATTTTATGATTATATGTATACAATATGAAATAAAAAAACTCGTGTACGCAATTTTACTTTCCTATTTTTCCTCACGGTTTTCGATTATCCGGATTTGTTGTTATCCGGACTATCTTCATCCCCGACTAGTCCGGATAATCGAGGTTTTTCTGTATGTTATAAAAATTACTGAATTTATGTCAATTACATATTATAGGTTTCAATATATTTATGAAATTTATGTTAGAATCGGGTTTTGCAACTCAACTTATAATAATATTATAATAATATTATTATATTATTATTATTTTATTATATATTATATATTATTTTATTATATATTATATAGTATTATATATATATATATATATATATATATATATATTTATATATTATTTTATTATATTATTATTAATATTATTATTTTCATATAAATAAAAATCAAATTTAAAAAAAAAAACATTTCTATTTAATTTTAAATAAATAATAAAATAAAAATTATATTAAAAAGTTATAATATATCAAAACAAATGTGAAAAATAATCATATCTGTTTTCTTATTTTAATTGGAAAATAAATATAAACAAATAATAGTTATTTTTTCATTAAAATAGATGTTTTATATTTTTATTTAGTATTTTCTACATAACTAACGAAAATTATTATGAAAATAAATAGATTTTTCAGATAAGACAAAAATAATACTGCTTGATACGGACTTCGCTTAGCAGTGCATACATAGGCAACACAACCAACACGGTTGTGTTGCCTATGTATGCATTAGTAATTTCGGTAGAATAGTCAGCACCCTCTGGGCGGATTTGATTCACACAAATTTACCCCAACTTTTCCTCTTAAACTATGTTGATACTCATGATTTTTAGAATCAGGAAAAAAAAATCATTTAAATTTATATATTTTGTTAGTAATTTTTTTATAGTGTAATTTTTATATTGTGTTGAAAAATTGATAAATATGTAATATTTGAAATATGTTATAAACTAATTATTAAAAATGCAGGACTTACAAATAAGAGAAAAATTAAGCAAAATTTTACTAAAAAGTGTTAGTGATTTTAAACTATATGGAAAAGAAGATTTGTCGATTTTATTGCAGACAAAATTTAAAATAACCAAAGTTATTTAACACCAGAATTACGATTAAAACATAATGTTAAAACGGCAATAAATAGGTAGTATGAATGACGTTTAATGACTTTTTAATTCATATACTTTTTTAATGTAGTAGATCTAAATATATTTATATTAAAAATAAGTCTAGCCTTGAATTTCGGCTTTAAGAATGATAATTTTAAAAATAATAATAATAATAATAATAATAATATTTAAAACTTATCTACACACAAGTCAGTTGGTCATTTTCCTGTCAGGAATTAAAATGATATGATGGTTGGAAAGAGAAAACTATTTTGCTATTCGTTGAACTTTTGTTAACTAAGTTTTCCATAAGTAATTTCAGCTACGTGCTGTTTAACAATATTGTTAAATCATACAATTTTATTTTTTTAATTCTATAAAATAAACCAAAAGACAGAAAAACAATGATTCTCAAACAATAGAAAATTCGACATTTTCATATTTACAAAATAATCTAATAAAAAAAAAACAAGATAATAATAACCCAAGCAAATAAATTGAAATCAAACAAATTTTTATATATATATATATATATATATATATATATATATATATATATATATATATTTATCTCACCTTTTTTTGTTCATCCTGTCCAGGACAATAATGAAAGTTTTCTTCTACTTTAGCCCTGAGCCAGGGCCGCAAATTAAATGTATAACAATCGTCTCTTGTAACATCAAAATATTCCGGCAAGGTAATTCCGCTCAATCTTCTCCGTATAGTCTTACGACTACACGATGGTTTCACATCAATCTCATCGTCACTTTCTATCCCATCGAATACAAGCGGTTGCGGTTCAGGACGATTGGCGGCGGCACGTTTTCGACGTTGAGCTGTTTTCACAACACTTCCTCCTGCATGTGGTGCCGGACTACGTTGAAGACTTTTAATTTTCCAATGCAATGGGCCCGCAAAAACACCAGTTATCGCGTACCGTTCACTGACCAGAGGCGCTGCCCTAAATACGAAAAAAAAAACAAAATTTGATAAATCAAAATCATAAAAACTAGTAAGCGAACTACAATTGTAAGATTGTTTTCAATTACCTGTATGAGTATTGTAATGATGAATTAGATGGTCCATTACCGGGTCTCATGTCAGTAATGTAAGCAACTTCATTATGTTCACCGGCTTGACATACACCAAATTCTTCGACATTGTCCATTTGACAATCAGCATCATTACTCGAATCTCGTACAGATTTATCTAATTCCGGTATTGGCATACCATTTTCATCATACACAATATCACAGGATGGAGTAATATCTTCATCGTAACGGTCTAGAAAAAATAATCATTATAAAATAAAAATAGTACGTAATATTCTACTTTATATATATATATATATATATATATATATATATATATATATATATATATATATATACAGGGTGATTTGTAAGTAATTGGAAATATTTTAACTGGAGTATCCTGGGCTCAGAATATGAAGATTTGACCCAAAACACTTAGATAAAATGTGGCTCCTTACTGAGCTACAGGGTGTTTTATTTAAAAATTTAAAAACGATTTTTGCCCAGTACTTAAAAACTATTTGACGTATCCTTATCATACTTGGCAGAAAGTGTAGGTACCGTACACCATACTAAATTATGTTAAACAAAAGTTTCTGGCTAGTGCCAGTGGCGTACAACAGGGGCAAGTGAGAGGTTGATCCTTCCTAAATTCTACGCCACTGGCGGAATTGTCATTTTAGCACAATTTTTCGATTCTCCGATACTTTCAGTATAAAAAACATACTCTTTCTTCGTAACGATAAAGTCAATATTTTTCGAGATAAATAAATTGCTGCTAATTAAGATAAATCTCTGTCAGTCTTCTCATATAACTTATTATATATATATATATATATATATATATATATATATATATATATATATATATATATTTCTTTAAATACAAAAACTAGTAAAGCATACGCTCACTTTAGTTTAATTACCGGAATTTTCCGAAATTTATTATAAATCCTTCAAAATTGATCAAATAAATATGTAATCATAAAAAAGAAAAACATTTTCAAATTCAAAGTACTTTACCTATTAAAATAAAAAAAGCTTTAGGATTAAGTTCTGTACATATTTTATTTAAATATCGACACTTTGATATCTTCATCTGGAAAAAATCATACAAATAATAAACAAACAAAACATAGAAACAAATTACTAGGTGATATGATATACGTATCGTAAATTATATTGAAACGTCGATATTTAGATAAAATATATACAGAACTTAACCCCGCGTAGCATTTCCGAAGATGGAACAACGATATATATAAATTAAATAGCCAAGAAGACATTACACAGCCCTGTTTCACACTTAAACAACCACCAACTCGTACAGCAGCCTTACTTCATAATAATAATAATAAGATATACTTACTATATAGCTGTTCCTCCTCATCAGGATTCCATTGATCAATAATAAAATCGGCAAAAGATGGACAAATACTGCTACTCAAATTTATATTATAATCCAGTACTACCAGTATCGATGTAGCTTCATGGGTTTCAGAAACTTGACACCAATATGGAATATTACAGCGTTTAGCTACAAAGCTTTCCGCTCCATACCTATTTTTCATTTAATATAAAAATAAACCAGACATATATTAATAAGACTTGAAAATACTGAATAATTTTTCAAATAATTGGAGAATATCAAATGTATTAAAACGATTCGAACGAAATAAATAAAAACCAAGTCTTACGTAAGACAAGTGTTCATTTCCATTGTAGCGAGGCAATTATTTGTGATTGCACTATTCATAGCTGTATTATGAGGTATAATGTTGCCCTCAATAGTTTTCATATTTTCTACAATTGTCACACATTTTTCACCAATATTTTTACGTTTCTTTTTTTTCTTATTGGAATTCGTCTTCTCCTGTGCATTCGGATCTTCATTTTCTTGATCATTCTGCATGGCACTTTCATCATGTTTATTTTCCGAATCTAAAATTATTTTCAATCTCAAAGTCATCTACATCATCGAGTTGGTTTATAGCAAAATTACCTTTCGCCTCATTCGTATTCATTGAAGCCATCGAACTTGCTAATTTCAGAATAGCTTCATGAACATTATCTATACGTAGTCCATACACTTTAGAACTAATATCCAAAGATGTGGTAGCCATTTGAAATTTTTCACCCGATTTAATATTTTGATTTTTTAACAATGACTTCATAAAATCTATAATATGTAAGCTCCAAGCATTTTTGATGTTGATTTTCTGTTTAAAATATTGAACTAATTTAGTGTCACAAATTTTATTTATACATGTTTTATAGAAACAAATAATTTATCTATTAAATATTAATCTATTAAATAATAACCAATATCTTTTTGTTTGTAATTAAGTTAGATTTACTTGCTATTTGTATTTTCCCTCCGAAGATACACGTTTAATGTACAGAAACGTCGGTTTTTGATAAGATATTTTACACAGAACTTAAACCTAAGTTTTATTTCAAATTGTACTTACTTATATTTAATTTTCAACAATAAATTTTGCCTTTTTAAAAATGTGCAATTTTAAAAAAATTGTTTCTACAAGTTATTTGTTATGTTTATACAAGTTATTTGTTATGTTTATACAAATTATTATTATCACCCTCAAAAAAATGTATATTAAAAAATCCTTGGGATAGTGAATAAGTACGGATTAAATGAAAAAATTAAATAAATTTTTTGTTTCAATGTGTGAAATATATAACTAATCGTCAAAAAATAAATATAATTTAAATAGTCATATAGTTTTAACTTTTATTCAACTATTCCATATACAGTAGACTCTTAATTATTGGATTGCAGATTAACCGTGATAGTAAAAAGTCGATTTTTCAAAATATTTTTCATCCAACTACATAATATTGTTTTTGTACTTTTTCTAACAGAGATTATCCGAATCATTTTCATTCCATATCGCCTCAAATAATCGTGAGTCTACTGTACGCTATAATTTGCTTACGTTCTCAGCGTATAATTTTATATATGTCTGGTAATGATCCTGTAACATTGAATTACTTAATATTTCTTCTTCTTGTGATACATTCAAACTACGATTTAATGCACCGATATTTGAAATCCTTCGTTGTAATTCCACGTTACTTCTACGTCTTGATCTTTCCGCATCATCGTCATTAATCTAATTAATGAAAGTTATGTAAAGAAAAATACTGTAAAAATTAAAATGTACAATACTTACACTTTGAACCAATGGAGATGAAACTATAGTTGCTCTTGTCAATGATGACATAGGAATACTTTCCCTGTTTCTCTGAATAGGAGGACTTAGCAACATATTTTCCATTGTCACTGAAAATCTGTAAAACAGCCAGAGTCAAAGATTGTAAATACAACACAGTCAATTATAAACAGTTGTAGATTAAAAACGTCAACACGTAGATATCTGGAAGCAATGCACCATACCATAGATTATATATATTCTTACACCATATTCTTGCACCATACACATAACCATACAGATGGTGTTCCTTGACAGATATTATAAACCGTTGACAATGTATTTGATTGGTTAACGAGGAATCACGTGGGGATCCATCGCTACCAAAACAACATATAAATAAATTTATATTTAATATAACAATAAAATAAAAATCATAACAGATGTCAAAAATGTTTTTATATAGTAACTAACTTTATAATTTATACAATTTTGAACAAAGTTCAATTGTAGATTTGTGAAATTGTTCAAACAAATATTAAATATTTATTTAAATAATAATATTTCATCTAACTTTATAGTTGCCAATTAAAGAGATGTTGAAATCACTAAATGAAATTATTATTATTATTACATTAATCCAATTAATTAAAATTGATTAATAAATTATTAAAATTGACATTCTGAGAGCACAAATTTACCATAAACGATAAATAAATTTACTTTTCAAAGCTTAATATTTAAATATTAATATTTAATATTTGATATAACTTCATAGTTGCCAACTAAAGAAATGTAAAAATCACTAAATGGAATTCTTATTATTAAATCCAATTAATTAAAATTGATTAATGAATCATTAAAATTAACATTCTGAGAGCCCCAAATTTATCAATAAATAATAAATAAATTTACTACCAAAGCTTCCAAACTTGAAATTTTATTTCATCCAACTACCAAACCTAATTCTCATGTTATTTACCGGCAAAAATTTCATTGCATATGTCCGGAAAGTGTCCGCCGGTAAAAAATGGATTTTACGACGCGTCGTAGTGTAGCCGAACAATACTCGTATGTATTGAATTTCTATAAAGAACCATCTGTTGGTGTTGACTACATAACTCTCGAGGAATACGAAACGATTGCATTCGAACGACTGCAACTTCTACGTATATTGAAGCGAGCTGGTCATGAAATGGGCAATAAAATATTATCGAACGATTGGAAACGCGCCGTCATCGAATTATTACGCAAGCAACGGCTACGAAAATACATTCGTCTGATTGAAAGTACCGGTGAAGAAGCTGATACAGATGCTTTGCAACGCGATGATTATTTATCACATTTCATTCTCCGATTAACTTATTGCAAAACGGTAGATTCACGCGCGTGGTTCTTAGCGCGAGAGCTGGAGTTATTTAAAATGCGATTTTGAAATCTAAGCGTTGAAGGTGTTCGAAGATTTCTCGATGCAAACAAGCTGAATTACGCGCCAATATCGGCTGAAGAGAAAAATCGAATCGTAATCGATCTGGTTCGATATACGATTGGTTATTCGCAGGAGGCAATTGAACGAACTGATTTCTACAAGGTTCCGTTTGTTGAAGTAACCGATTTAGTACGAACGAGTTCATGTTATTTAAGCAAAGGTTGGTGGCTTACATTCCAGCGGATAAATTAGTACCTATCGTGTATTTCGTCGAGGTTTCGGACGCATTTGAAAGATGCTTTGATGGTAAGTGTCGTTCTCTCTCTCAAAGTGTTTTTAGTATATTAATTAAAATTCGTTTCGATTTTCTGTGCTTATTTAATTACTGGTAAATCTTATTTGTTTTTTTTAAATGTTACCAAACGCTATACCACTTTTTCCTTGCAGTCAAAGTGGTAAAAACGAATTAATCTAATATTTCATTATGTGTATTTTTATAGACCAAGGTCCACATTTTTTATACATCAATCGCTTCTTCATCATCGAAATTAAAATAAGTCATTAGATACCAAATCAAGACTGTATAGCGGATGACCCATCAATGATCTATCATGGGCGGCAGTTGATTTTTCTTATTTTTCTGTAGACTTCTGGCAAACAAATGGTTGTGTACTATTCAGAATTGACCGTTCTAATGGGGTACGGTTGCAACATATCCAGTTTTTCCGAAAACACAGACGACCATTTGCTTCCAAGTGCTTTTTTTTTTATTTGGTTGTACACTGGCTGTACAGTGTACACAGTTTAAATATAGTTTTAAAATAATAATATTTGTTTTGCAGTTGATTTAACAACCGATTCACCGCCCGCTGTAATCGAAGTTGGAAGTGATGAAGGTGCTGTTGCTTCTAATGTTAGCAGAGCGCCCATCAGTGCTAGGAAAGTACGGGCACTGTACGATTCGGAATTAACCTTCTTTGCTGGAGAAATTAGTAAGTTATTATTATTTATTATTATTATTAACGTGTACGTCCGATGAGTAGTTGCAGTGGATGAAGCTAAAGTTGTTTGTTTGGATAGGAATGTTTGGAGGAAACTGGTTACTGGATAATAGAAAGAGTTTGTGCCATACCCTTTTGGGTAAATGGTATTATTGTGTACGTATAATTTTTCTCTGAAGCCTGTGTGACATGATGTATAATTCTTTGGAGAAAATATTGCACCACAATTGATTAATTTTCGTAATAATAATAGAAAACTACTTCTCTACTATTCTCTAATAAATGTTTTATTGATTTTCTGTTCTGTATTTTTAAATTAGTGTAGTATAATATTATTTCCGTGATTTTATTGTTTTAAAGTATTTTACTGATATTTTCAAAATTTTATATTCAAATTTCACCATTCTCAAAAACTAATAGAGAAATAAAATCCTTTAAATGGTTACGCTTAAAGATAAATGTTGAGAATTGCATTATCTAAATTTCTTTAATTTAAAATTTTATTTAAGCCAAAAATCCCAGAATAGCGGAATTAATATTCGGTACTTAATTTTATAATAAATACTTTAAAGTCAATTTTAAACTGACCAAAAATCATTTAATTTAATTTTTGTTAACTTTTCACACTTCTCATCGTAAAATTATTTATTTTTATAAATAAAACAGAGCCTTTTTGTCTGCTTAAGTCGACATTAGTTAGTGTTTATTAAAAAACTGGCTGTACACAGTTTAAATATAGTTTTAAAATAATAAGGTTTGTTTTGCAGTTGACGTAACATACGATTTGGGGAGGTATTGGTGGATCGGTTATAACCAACGGGGGGAATGTGGCCTCTTTCCACCAAATATTGTATTGCCGATCCGAACATTTAAGTACGTATTTATATTATTACATAGGTTTTATTTCATATGATATTTTATTGACAATTTATTTGCTTAGTTATTTATTATTCTCGATGAAGATTAAAGTTCATTGACAATAATTACTATTAATAAACTCTGAAAAACAAGTACTTTGTTTTCATTTGCTAAAAATAAAATCGAATAAATTCATGTATTAAACGAATTGAAAAAAAAAATTTAATCCACAAATTTTTATTATAATATTTATTTGTTATTGATACCTAAAATTTTAATACGTATTTTTATCACACAATTTATAAGTTTATTACCGCCGCCCCAACATGGACTCCCACAAGCGCCACCCACAAAATAATTGCGACATAAGTGGTTCGTATTTTGCGAAAATTTAAATTTAACAGAGTCCAGTGCCAGCGAGCTTATAGAATTAGGAGAAGTGATATTTACAGCGTGTCCTAATATACACTAAAAGTAGTCAAATTTTCAAATTTATTAATGATTAGGTCGTATTATTGTAAACAAACTAAACGAATACATAAACCATTAAATTTATACAGTGTGATGGAAAATCATACTGTATATGTGGAAATTAATTTTGGTCCGTTTAAAAATGTAGGATCACTGCATATTTGTACGAAGTGTATATTTTCCGTTGGAAAGAAGTGTATGTACACAGAATTAAAATCAAAGTAAGATACGAAATTTTGGTTTATGCCATAACATAAAATTGCAAATATTGTTTAAATAAATGTATCCATTTATGATATACTAATCTCTAAACGTTATTACATTTTTAGAAAAGAATTTGCTATTACAACAACGTTGATGTAAAAAACTCTTTCATATATTTCTAATACTGGATGTAAACTTTTTTCTAAAACGCTGCTTGAAAAATGATAAAATATTGTATTTTGTGTTATGGTGAAGACTTCTTCAGTATCTTTCAGATGATTTCATAAACACATTTGCAACACTTGTGAGTTTTGTCAGCAGATGTACTTTTATACATAGTTTCTTGTGAATAAATAATAATTAAACAGTTGAACGCTAATTGATTGGAAATTTAATTACGAATGTGTACAGAATAGTAAAATGTAAAGCTGTGCTTTAAAAATGAGTTTTGAAAATGTTTTGAATATTTTCATAATTTAAAATATATATATATATATATATATATATATATATATATATATATATATATATGTAGAAAAATAATAAAGGCTGAATATATTAAAAAATAAAATAAATATTGGTGAAGTATATAATAAGAGCTATTGTAGATTATTATTTAATTTTAAGGCGAATATTTAACGGTCATTTATTTACATCTTCATTACCGGTAAATTATTTTTTAACGTTAATTTGCTAGAAAAAATACATATTTTGTAATATTTTAGTTTGCAAATTACTACAAAATTGTTCTGTTGTTAATATTAAAAATTGTAAATTAAATGTATTTTAATACTAATGGTACATAAATATATGTTATTGTAGCTTTTACGTTTTATTTAATTTCAATAAAATATTGAAGCCAAATTAATTTCACGTTCACAATTATTTCTATTCTTTATTCATTTATAACTATACAATTCTATTGTTTATTTTCGCTTGAATTTTAATTTGATTATTGATTATTTTTAACCTTTCCGTAAATATTGAATTGAAGTTGAATTTTTAACATTTTTTTATTTAATAAATCTAAAAACTATTTTTATGATTATACTCTATTTTTTTTAAGAAAGCAGTAGTTGGCGCTACAAGCGCGGTCCGTTTTACACTGTTCCAAATTAAATTATATATATGAAAATTAAAATATATATACAGTCGATTCCGCTTAATTGGGACACATCGGGACTATTGCATTTTGGCCCAATTAAGCGGCATTTTGGCCCCATTAAGCGGCACCGGTCATTAAAGCTGTGAGAGTCTACCCTGCTGTCTCAATCGTTACGTATTCAGTTATGATTCAGTTACCACTACACCTCGCGCGTGGAAGGTTCGTTAAACTTACATTTTGTCGATTTTATTTAAAAAAAATTGACTCTTGCCAAGATGCCAAGAAGTGATATGACAGTTTCTAGTAAAATTGCTTTGCTGGATAAGTGTAGAAGTGAAATGTTTCAAAAACAAAAGACAGACTACACTTGACACATTTTTGAATTGAATTAAAAATGTATGTATTTATTATTTTATTTTGGAATTTATTATTATTATTTCTTAAAAGTTTATATTTTTTTGGTTATATGTAGTTTATAGTTTTTTCCAAGAATTTATAAAAGAAAATTATTGAAAGAAAAATATAGATTGCTTAATTTTATGTAAAATTCGGTTAATTGGGACAGCCGCTTAATTGGGCCAAAATGCCCTAGTCCCGAAGTGTCCCAATTAAGCGGAATCGACTGTATATATAATAATATATATAAAATTTATATATATATATATATATATGTATATATATATATATATATATATATATATATTAAAATTAAATATATATATATATAAAATTAAAAAATAAAAGAAAAAGTTGAGATAAAAATTTATTCTTCTACAGAGTAAACTTGCCCACAATTTTAACCAATTACAAACAAGGCCAAATAGCTCTTATCTTCTTAGAAAAAACAGAGTATACATAATATTAATTAATAAATTATGACTATCGTAGAATATAATTAAGAAAATAAGCTATATTTTTGTATATTAATAAAAAAATTCGAATTTCAAATTTATTTCTTTCAAAATTTGAAGAAAGCGATATAATATATTTCTAAAGTTAGTAACAAGTCTAGGGAAATTTGTCAAACTTTTGCAATTGACTGCAGTAAAATAATTGTTATTTCTTGTAAGAGTTCAAATTATTTATTTTAGTTTTAAAGTTATTCACGTGTTATAAAAAATTGTCATAGGTAAGTTTTTTTACTTTAGTGTTCAAGTAAAATTTTATAAACAAAATTTACCAGTTGTTAAAGCTAAAGAAAATATGTTCTACACTTTTTATATTTATCTACTAAATAAATATATTGTAAGTTTATTAACATTTTTCAATAAGATATCTTTGGGTTTCGAATTAGTTCAACAGTTTGATTTTTGTTAAGAGCATTTAAATCTAAAAAATTTTCATCTCTCACTTCAAAGAATGTCACGTCTTTCAAACAAGTTATTTCACGACATTTCTCAAAACAAGCTAAAGCCTGAGAAATATATTTCAATATTTTTGACTATATTATTATGTGTTTAATAATTATATAGTTTTATAAATAAATAATGCAATAATATCGTAAATATATTGATAAATATACCTAATTGATTATTTGTTAAGTGGTATACGGTAATGGTATCGGACGGTTTTTATGAGTAAATAAATATTATTTTTGTAGAATTTGAAGGCAAAAAATGGCTTATAAGTGCCCACAAGATCTGGAAAAATTTGTTATTTTTTTTCTCGGTAGGTTGGCAACACTTTTTTTTATTGAAGTTTCGGAGCAGTATTTTTTTCTTTAAGAAAGTCAAATTTTCAACAAAAACTAGAAAACCCGTGACCCTTAAACGGTCACGTTTGAAGTCGAAAATAGTAATTAAATATTTAAACATAATAAAAATAAATAAATAAACAAATAATAATAATAATAAAATATCAATTGCACTATTATATATATTAGTCAAAAGCAACACTTCTATCAGTAGTGCACATAACATACACACAGCGCTGTCATTTGACATTTGCAGGTTAGCATTAAACATAATTTGATTCAAATGTTTGAGAAGCAAGATGAAATCGTAGAAGGATGAAACTATTCTATTCTCAAATAGGGAATGAACCAATTAAAATGACACCACTCCCATCAAAATCGGTTCAGGAGTTTAGGAAGAGATGCTGGAGAAACATATATACATACATACATACAAACATTTGACAATTAGAGAGATTAAATTACTGTCCGGATGCCCTTGTTCTGCTGAATGCAAGTTTTGTTTTTAATTTTTTCAGTGGCACGCGATGTAGACGAAGGCAGGAGAGGCGCAATACCAAAGCCTGCAAAACGAACGCGGTCTGCACAGAGCAGAACTGGTAGTTCGTCATCTGCACCGAGTTCGTCTGGTATGTTTTTTTCTTTTTTTCTTTTCGATTAACACTGACTTGCCTAACATGTTCGTACATGTACGTTATTTATTTGTAGTCACTAAAAATTGGAATGAAAATATTCGAGCAATGATTCCCCAAAGTGGATCTATATCGATCTCCTAAAGGGTGTCGATAGGTTTAATTAATTTCTTGCAATGAATAACAAGTTTTGTTTTAATTTTGGACTCTAACATATAATTTTATTCCATTTTGTACATAATAGCTGTATTTACATTCCACTCAGATCAGTAAATCTTTTAAATGAGCTGAGTTTTGCTGAGTGAATTGTATTGATAAATAAAACAGTTTATTTGAAAGTGACGTTTAAAATCGTAAGTTCCACATAAATGATATAATCTAAAAAATATTAGATGTATTTGGATTGTTTGCGTTGATAATTTATTGCAAAACGGCTTGACCGATTTTGATGAAATTTTATATGTATATTCAGTAGGTATGAGAATAGGTTTATAACTAATTTTTATACCCCTAAGTGTTAAGGGTGACACACCCTAAAAATTTTTTTTTATTTTTTGGACAATTTTTTTTTTGGTTATTTTTTTATGGTGTGCCATTAAAAAATACATTTAGTCCTAAATTTTTACCCTCCTACTACCAACCCCTACTTTTTAATAGCATTTTATATTTTTTAACCCCGGTCGATAGCTGATAATAGGGTTCCGTTTAGCCAAACTCAATAAAATAAAAATAAATAAATAAATTTGTAACTTTGGGAAGTTGTTGAGTACACTCCCGCAAAGGATTCTAGGGCCCTGGGTGGGCCCCAGGAAAAATATAGAAAAGTGTGAAAGAAATTGATTCCAAATAAATTGAAAATAATTATAATATGAGAAATGTAATTCATTTTTTTTTTGTAATACAAAAAACATTCATAAAAAATTTAATATACACATTAAAATAAAGGCAAGACAACGTTTGCCGAGCCAGCTAGTATATATATATATATATATATATATATATATATATATATATATATATATATATAAATGTAAATTCGGTAAATAATGAATGTTAGGCGGCTAATTGATTTGAATGGATTTTTTTCTTTTTTTTTTTAGTAACAACCAAAGCTGGCGCATTTGATGACATATTTTTACGATCATTTGAAGATGTACCTACCGTTCAAATATTGTCTGAGCGACAGCTCACGAAACAAATGAATATAATTAAAGACATCATATCGGACACGAGTAACGACTGGAAAGAAAGAGTTGATGCGGTAAATAAATTTTAGTTTTTTTTATCTAAAACATATCTTATTCGAACTATTTTTTTTTGATAAAACTGAAATTTTGACACAAGATTTTCATAAAATTATTTCCGATTCTCTCAGTGAAATATAGGCCAATATGGAACGGAAACTTGCCGTGTGACCTTGTCGGCAAAAAATTTTATGCAACTCGCACATTTAATAGTATATCTGTCTCTCTCTCTTCGATCAGTTTGGTAATTTTGTCTAATACTGCTAATTAATAAGTCCCATATAAAATTTTCTGTTTAAAAAATTGAAATAATATGACTTGCGTATATTTCAGTTTAATTTTAATTATGACGTTATTACTGATTTTGATTTTTATTGTTATAATTAGAGGATTTGTAAATATTAGATATTATAAATATTGCTTTTATTGCTTTAGTTTGTGTTTGATAGTGTCTGGCGCTTAATAATAATTAAATGTAGGCCGCATTATGCGGCGGCCTATAAAGACATTCGGCGAAATAATATTTATTTTAATAGATTAAATTTTTGAGAAATCAATTCATAATCTTTTTATTTGTTATACGTTATACGTAAACAGTATAATTTATTGTTTTTGCGATGTAATTAGTCAGCGCTATTGGCTATAAAATTTAGTCAAAAAAAATTTATTAAAATTGATTTAAATCATTGATTATTATTAAAAAAATCAAATAATGAAAATTGTGATTTAAATCAAATGATTAAAATAACCCTGCTTTAAAACTTAACTAATATTATATTTTAATTTTTCTAACAATATTAATTTCAATTTTAATTTTTTGTCTAAAATAAATGAAAACAAAATATCATGCTACAGTTTATGACATTTTTTTTTGTTTTATTATTGCTTGACATTCGATTATTACCTGCATTGTTTAACTAAATTTAAAAAATATTTTACGATTGCATATATTTAAAAAATTCTACAAACATGGAATTATTATTAGCAAGTTGGGTTAACCAGAGACATTAATTAAATTAAAATAAAAAGTTTAAAGACAACCCAATTAAAAAAAAATGTAAATATGTATAGCTAAAATGATATACAGTCAAGCCAAGCAAACAAGTCTCTTGGGTAGGCGTGGTTTGTTGTCTCTGTATTCTAGAGGTACACTCAGTGTCAATAGTACTTTGGCGGTAAATTTAAACGTGTATTTTTATTATTTTTCTTATTTACCTACATTTTTATATAAATTTGTTAAAACTGTTAAAAGAAAATTTAATAGACAAGTACCAGAATTAGATTTGACAAAGAAAACAATAAGAATTTTTTTTTTTATTTTAGATATACTTTGTCTACTATTATTAATTGCGTAAAGAAAATTAAAGAACAAATCATATTTTTTATAAATTACTATTGTTAAGATTGCGTGGAAGGGTGGAAATAAATCGAACACGCGATTAGCGAAACTATATAAACATGTATTTGAGAAAAAATAGATACATTACACTCTGTACATAGTTACTGAACGAACGACGCCAACAGACTCGTCAAGCGCGTGTGTAACCGCCGGTTACTTTAGTAGATGGCGCGTCAGCCAAGCGCGGTCAGTTTGAAATAGATATTCTCAACAACTATAAAAGTTATTAATTAATTACTACAGTAAGATAATTTTTGTAAACAAAACCAAAATAACAAAACATTTTATATAAATTACAAAAAATTGTATATTTAAAACTATGCGATAATTTCATTTTAAAAATACTTTAATTAATCTATAAAATATATATATATATACAGGATGATTTATTAGTAATTGGAAATATTTTAATTGGAGAATCCTGGGCTCAGAATATGAAGATTTAACGCAAATCACATAGATAAAATGTAGCTCCTTACTGAGCTACAGGGTGTTTTATTTAAAAATTTAAAAACGATTTTTGCACAGTATTTAAAAACTATTTGACGTATCCTTATCATATTTGGCAGGAAGTGTAGGTACCGTACACCATACTAAATTATGTTAAATAAAAGTTTCTGGCTACTGCCAGTGGCGTACAACAGGGGCAAGTGAGAGGTTGATCCTTCCTAAATTCTACGCCACTGGCGGAATTGTCATTTTAGCACAATTTTTCGATTCTCCAATACTTTTTGTGTAAAAAACATACTCTTCCTTCGTAACGATAAAGTCAATATTTTTCGAGAGATTTAAAGTTAAACATAAGCTGCACCCTAGGGATTTTTTCAAAATTTGCTCAAAAAAATCAGAAAAAAATTCAGTAAAATAGAGAAAAAAATTAGCTACATAATAACTAAAAAACTTTGTTCTCTAACTCATTCTGGTTTGGCAGGAAAAAATAATTGAAAATAAAAAATTGAAATGTAAAAAATATTAATTTTCAATAATTTTTCCTGCCAAACCAAAATGAGTTAGAGAACAAAGTTTCTTAGTTATTATGTAGCTAATTTTTTTCTTTATTTTACTGAATTTTTTCAGATTTTTTTGAGCAAATTTTGAAAAAATCCCAAGGATGCAGCTTATGTTTAACTTTAAATATCTCGATAAATAGTGACTTTATCGTTACGAAGAAAGAATATGTTTTTTACACAGAGAGTATTGGAGAATCGAAAAATTGTGCTAAAATGACAATTTCGCCAGTGGCGTAGAATTTAGGAAGGATCAACCTCTCACTTGCCCCTGTTGTACGCCACTGGCAGTAGCCAGAAACTTTTATTTAACATAATTTAGTATGGTGTACGGTACCTACACTTCCTGCCAATTATGATAAGGATACGTCAAATAGTTTTAAAATACTGGGCAAAAATAGTTTTTATATTTTTAAATAAAACACCCTGTAGCTCAGTAAGGAGCCACATTTTATCTAAGTGATTTGCATTAAATCTTCATATTCTGAGCCCAGGATACTCCAGTTGAAATATTTCCAATTACTAATAAATCACCCTGTATATATGCTAACCTTATTTCAAATAAGATTGACAAGAATAGTCTTAAAACAGTCTGATTTTTTTTATAAAGATGAGCAAAAGCAGAGAAAATTAAGAAAAACAAACACGTGATAATCTGTCAGTTTGCTAGCTACTTTTACTTTTGTTACGGAATGTACAACGCCGGCAGAAATTGTTTTTATTGGCTTAAACTTTTACCGCCACGAATTTTAAAAATTAGTTGGCATATTTTCCGATGGACTTGTTTGCTTGGTGGAGCTGTACTTACCTATGAAAATGCAAACCCTTCATCATACCAGTTGTATTACTACAACCTAACACTGCACATGTCATTACCATTATTAAATTTATCACAAACAAGTAAAAATCGCAAATGAAACAACGAAATAATTATATTTTTCGGAGTATTCGAGACGACTTGCAAAATGATAATGAGATACTCATAGATAACTATTTGAGTATCACTGCTAATTATGTTATATTTTGTTCGCGCATGCGCAACTAGAGAGAGAAAATACCCTTTAGAATAGGATAACCTACCCACATTGAGTTTTTAGTGACAGTTCTTGGTGCCAGCGCCTACAATGCTATTGAGATAGGAGTCTCCATTCCATATTGGGTTTTATTGGAGGCGATAGTAAATCTCAAAATGAGTCAATAAACCTTAAAATGCCTTAGTAAAATTTGTCTCATAAGCTTTTAGTTTTTACTGGAAACGATTAATTTGTTTTAAACTCAGTCATTTATTACTTACATACATACATATATACACAATCACGCCATGTACGCGAGCAGGGTGTGGCACAAACTCTTTTCATCATCTCGAAATCAGTCGCCTCCAAACATTCCTATATCCAGCACAAGCAACTTTCGCTTCATCAACATTCATACAACTACTGGGAAATTTTGGCTGCAAGCAAGCCACTCTCTCAATCATCTACCACTCCAAACGTATACCATCAAAATCATTCAAATATATCAATTACTTAATCAATATTATTGTTATTTTGTTATGACTTACTGCGTCCCGACAAAAATTCGTCTTCGATTTTTAATTATTGTAAATTGTTTATTATATATTTATAAACTAGTAAATTGGTTAACTAGTGTTTAAACAAAATGTTAGAAAATCAATCAGTAATTTTACAATTATTCAGAAGTTTATGACTTATTTTTTGTTTGTTTCTGATTTAATAAATAAGATAATACTTAAAAATATTGAGATCTTATACTTTTCCCAATATTTCACAAGATACTCAGTCATTGAATCGGCTTGTTAGGCTATGCATCAATGACTGGCCAGTTTAACCATAGTCACGTGTTTTGACCTATAGGGTCTCATCAGTACGGTGCTTTGATCAGTGTCGGGAAGACACTGATGCAGATGTTAGTTGTGGCTGGCTTTTATACCAAGTACTTTGAAACCGATAACGAAGAGTAGCAATAAATACCACTAACGCAATCTATACAATAATGCGATAAGCAATTATAGTAATAGACCTTGAACAAATTTGAAATTTTGGGAAAGGTATAAAATCTCAATATTTTTGAGTATTATTATATTAAATTTCACAATGACAATACGAACATTGATTCATTCAAGGTCTATTACTATAATAAATAAGGCTAACGCGCGCGGCGATTGATGTTACATGTAATAAACTTCTAACAGCTACAGTTCCATTAGAAAGCATTTTCGGACATACAGTGCGATATTTTTATCTCTGAACATATGAACTGAATTACATATAAATTTCCTATGTTCAATTTAAAAAAAAAAAACACATCAAACGTATGGAGACATCCCTGATAGTTATGCAACCAATCTTACATAATGTGACAGTTATTTGAAAAAAATGAATTACTTACAACAAAATATTTAGAAAGCATTAAACTATTCGCATTATTTCAAGAAATCTGTTTAAAAATGTATAGTATTATTTATTAATTATTATTTATAAATTTAAGTGTTCAGCAATTTACAATAAATGACCATATTCTGTTAAATATTTCATTTTTTATTCAAATAAACATCATATTACGTAAGATTGGTTGCATAACTGTCAGGGATGTCTCTATACGTTGAACGTGTTTTTTTTTTTTAAATTGAACATAGGAAATTTGTATGTAGTTCAGTTCATATGTTCAGAGATAAAAATATCGCACTGTATTATATTATTAATGATTTGTTTTTCGAATATTTTAGCTGAAGAAAATTCGTTCGTTAATGATAGCGGGCGCATGCGATTACGATGTTTTCGATTCATTATTACGTAAATTAGAAGTACCGTTACTAACATCGATGAAAGATCTACCGCAAGTTATTCGCGAAGCTTGCATTACACTGTCATATTTATCGCAATCACTCGGCCCCAAGTTTGATCATTCGGCTATATATTTGCTTCAGGATATTATCAATTTAATACAGAATTCGGTGAAAGTAAGTTTCTCTTTTTTTCATTCTCTCTCTCTCTATCTTAACACTAGAACTACTGACGACGACGTCAATTTGACGTATTTAGAAATTCGATTTGCTGTTATTTCGTTAAAATGCTACCGAAAAACTTTTCGTTTGGTGACTTTTCATAATTTTTTATATACATACTTCAAGATGACATACTCTTTTTTTGAATTGAATAATTATTTTTGCAATCATTTAATCTGATTATTTATGTTAGGTTAAGGCATCTTCGGCTGACTTATGCGTGCGATTTATTTTAAAACATATTGAAGCTACACGGTTAATACCTATAATCACAAAAAATCTAGAAACGCACAAAAACAAAAATATACGCCGCAGCTGCTCCGAATTTTTGGAAATAATTTTAACAAAATGGAGGAGGCCAGCGATCAAACAAAAAAGAAATAGGATCACCGATGTCTTGAAGCAAGGTATCATCGGTGATGCTGACTCGCATGTAAGGTTATTTTCGCGGAGGTTAGTTTTCATCTTTTTTTTTCTTTTTCGGTACTTACGTATTAACGCTACCGTAGCAAAAGTTGCGGGCCCAAGTTTACTAAATAATAGTTTCTATGTGACAAAAAAAAAATCTAAACCAACCTTCTAGGGTAGGTTAGGTTAGGTTAGAAGGTTGGTTTAGGTTTTTTTTTTTTTGTCACATAGATACTATTAGCAAACTTGGGCGTTAATACGTAAGTACATTTTTTCTTTTTAATTTCTTGTGAGCTTGTGATAAATGATTTACTGTATATACCGGGTGCTCGTCCGTTAAGTTCGTATGGGCGTTTAACATGTAATTTCGATAAATTGCGATATACTACTTTCTCGAGTTAAATTCGGAGAAATACTTATAGTGAAATTTTTATTCAAATAGGATTCCAAAGCTATGAGTCATTTACTACGGTTACATGATACCCTGTAAAAATTTTCACCTCACAAAATCGCACAAAATTTCGAAACTTTGACGGCTTTGACGTTTAGAAAAAAACCAAACATTATTTATTTTTTGTTTCGTTGCTAGGATATGAGTTTAGGATTGTCAGATATGGGAAAAAAATAAAAGCACACTTACCATTTATATTGATTGACAGTTATAATTTTTTAAACATTGGAAAACTATGCATAAACGTAGCACGTTGAAAGCTACAATTTAGTTCGGTTGAATCAAGCCACGAAACACGTAATTTGTTTTCATCGTTCAACGGAACGGATTAAAAGCAGTTCGTAAGTAGAGTCGTAAGTCAATTATTAAAAATTCCTAATTTTCATTGGAATCCCATTTGAATAAAAATTTCACTATAGAATACTTTTTGATAGACAATAAAAAGTTCTATAATTTGGTTTTAGTTTTAATTTGCTAGCATGTGCCGTTTGGACGTTAGAATTTTTTTTTGGATTTTTTGGTTTTTCTTTTTTTTCTCAAAAACTATGAAGTCTAGGAAAATAAGCAAAATATGAAAAAAAAAAAACGGAATAATGATTACTAGAATTGAGTGAAGAAACGATTATTTTAGAATGTATCGTTTAGTAGAAAAAAAATTAAAAACTGAATTTTCGAAAATCTCTAAATTTGTTCAAAAAAAATCTGAAAAAATTCAGTAAAATAGAGAAAAAAAGTAGCTACATAATAGCTAAGTAACTTTTTTCTCAAACTCATACTGATTTTGCAAGAAAAATTATTGAAAATTCTAAAAAACATTTTAGAATTTTCAATAATTTTGAGAGATTTTAAAAAATTCAGTTTTTAATTATTTTCTACTAAACGATGCATCCTAGAATAATGGTTTATTCACTAAATTATAATACTCATTATTCCGCATTTTTCCATATCATGCATATTTTCCTACACCTTATAGTTTTTGAGAAAAAAAATAAAAACCAAAAAATCAAAAAGAAATTCTAGGGCCCAAACGGCACATGCTAGCAAATTATAACTGAAACCAAATTATAGAATTTTTTATGCCCTATCGAAAATTATTCTAAGTATTTCTTCGAATTTAACTCGAGAAAGTAGTATATCCCAATTTATCGAAATTATATGTTAAACGCCCATACGAACTTGACGAACGAACACCCGGTATATATATTCTTAATTACACATGTCGTAATATATATATATATATATATATATATATATATATATATATATATATGTTACCGTAAAAGCTCGAAAAACAATAAATTTTAGAATGTACGCGCTAAACTTAGGATTTACCAATTTCATTTGGTAAAACTACGAAAAAATGTATCATCAATATCATTTCGGACTTCTGCCACGCCACTAACTAACCTAACCTAACCTGACCACTTTTTCTAGGTAAAAGCCCAAAATCGTACTACATCTAATTGGTAAATCTTAGGTTTAACGCGTCTATCCTAGGATTCACCAATTTTCGAGCTTTTACAGTGACATATATATTTAGTATTTTGTTTGTTTTTTTTTTTTGCTTAAATCGCCATTAATTTATTTTGATGAACTAATTTAAAATCATTAGTTAATTTATAAATGAAAAAAAATAAAAATCCTTTTCTTCATTTCGAATCGAAACGAAAACCGAAACTGAACCGAAAAAAATATCGGTTTATTTCGGTTCGAAAAAGTATTTGGTTTGTTTTTTTTTTTGTTCTGGATGAATACGCAGTTATTGAAATTGGAAAATGAAATTAGGAATCACTATGAGATAGTTGTGTTATTTGATAATAATCTTTAAATAGTGTAAATGAAAATACATTGGAAAATATTTGAATAATTACAGGTAATTTTCATTTTTTCTAATCATAAATAAAAATCCTGTATACATATCTTATCTCATTAAAACATACACAGAAATTATATAAGTTTCGATTAATAAATTTTATAATTAATCATATATTATATACTTCTAATTATTATATCTTTAATTAATTAATAATTATTGTATCAATTTATATGTAGTATGCTTATATTATTATAAAAGTAGGAATAAAATGTTCTAAATAAGTTTTTAATACAAATACTTTAATATAATACTTGAGATTGAAACAAAAACCCTTATTTTTGCCAGAACCGAACCAATTTCATAATTTTCATAAATTATTATTATTATTATTTATTTATGTGGTGTAAATAGGAGAGATCAGGTACGAAATACGATTAGTGTACGTATGATGAGTGTGAAATTGAACATAAATGTTGTAGCAAAAGTTGCCCCGTGTTCGAGTCAGTTAAGATGGTTCGGAGCCATTTTGAGCGAATGCGTCTAATGAACGTTTGCAGTTAAAAAGATTTATTTGAATGATTTTGATATGGTATACGTAGTTGGAGTGGTGGTATGATTGAGAGAGTGGCTTGCTTGCAGCGAAAGTTTCCAAGTAGGAGCATAAAAGAGGAGGAATTGTGTGTATGTGGATGAAGCGAAAGTTGCTTGTGCTGGATATAGGAATGTTTGGAGGCGATTGATTTCGGGATGATGAAAAGAGTTTGTGCCACACCCTGCTTGAGTACATGGCGTGATTGTGTATGTATGTATGTATTAATTGTCTTAGTGAAAATTTCGAATAAATCTTTCTAGAGCATTTCGGGCATATAAAGACTATTTTCCCGCTCAGGCTGAGGTGCTGCTAGAATCACTGGATCCGATGTATCGTAAAGCATTTAAGGACGAATTATGTTTGAGCAGTGGCAGTAGTTGCGATAGTTTGGCCCAACCCATAGCAAGGGTGGATAGCGGTTATCGGACACCCCGTATACCATTTCGGTCACCTTCAGCACCACCGCACACTGAATCGCCCAGTGAGTTTGCTCGTTATTTTTAATTTTGTTTTGTTTTGTCTCGTCTCCGCCCATCCAGTGTTTGTTTGTTTGTTTGTTTGTTGTGGCGTTAGAATTTTTTTGTAAGACTTAGGTTAATAATAAGAAATATGCTACGATTGTCTACATTTAGAATCAACGTAATAATAATAATAATAATAGTTTATTAAATAGCTACGCTACTAAATACAATACAATACAATACAAAGAAATATTACACTTAAAGATATTAATCAATATAGTAACACAATTAATAATTTGCTTTTACCATTTCATAGTAAAAAAATTTACGAATACAAAAAAAAACTGAATTTTAATATTAAAATTTTTCGTTTAATATACAGGCTCGTCTAGAATTATGTACCGTAATTACTAGAGGTGATAGTACGTTCAAAAATAAGAGTACCATTTTCATATAGATTTTTTTCAAAAACTATAATAAGGTAGATACAACCCTGTAAAGGGGTGAAATAAAAACCATTTTTCAACACTTAGCACTTTAATCAAACTTAATGAAAACTTACAACTTTCAAAAGAATCATACAATACAAATATTAATTAGTCACCAAAATAGTGTTTTACAGCAGTTGTTCAAAATGTCCATTTTTTCTCTAACTCATTCTGGTTTGGCAGGAAAAAGTTACTTAGCTATTATGTAGCTATTTTTTTTTCTCTATTTCACTAAATTTTTTCAGATTTTTTGAGCAAATTTTCGAGAAAAGTCTTATTTTGAAAAAAATCCCAAGATTTTCAAAAATACAGTTTTGATTTTTTTTCTAATTTGTTAAGCTTGATTTACATTATACTAGATTCGGCTAGAAACTTTGACTAGATTACATACTAGACGCACTTGTCAAAACTTGGATAATGTAAATCAGAAAAAATCCAGCCATGTTTTCAAACTAGATTCGTCTAGAAGTTGATTTTCAAACTAGCTCCGCACCAATTTTTCATCCAAGTTTCTATACTAGATTTTGCGCACTAGCGGTAATTTCAGTGCTACCAACTCTGTGCAAAGTGTAAATGCGTAACTAAAAACTATGTAACTCAGAAAGCTTCAAAATCTTAGAAATTTTAACTAGTTTTTCTTGTTTACGTCTATGAAAATTCATTTTGTACTTAACCTCTTACTTTCACACAATAACAAACTCAACTGGTATATAAACACTACGTACATTTTGGATGTTGGCAAACCTACTCACATCCAATTCCGCGCCTGCGTACAACTAAAAAGTATGAACATGCGCCTTAAATAAAAAGTTTTAACTACTTTAAAGACGAATCTAGTTTCCAATCTAGTATGTAAACTAGTCAAAATTTCTAGCCGAATCTAGTATAATGTAATTCAAGCTTTAGATATGACGTCATAAAAACTGTCATCAGTTATTCGCAAAATAGAAATACATGCACGATGCAGATGCAGATATTTCACAATAAAAACAGATGGAATATCATTTTTTTATCGTAAATTAAATGAGAAATTTATTTCATTACGGCCCGGTTTATCAATGTTTAGTTAAGTAAGTTATCTTCTGGATAAATCTTAACTAGAGGATAAAATGTCTTTCCATCGGTAGTTAACACTATCTACAAGTTAAAGTGCTGTGTAAACTAACTAGCAGATACAGGTTGAAGATAAAATTTATCTTACGGTTAACGAATGACAGATATATGTTATATATATATTTTGAGGTTATATTTCTGTGATTGTTTTGGATGGATGTCTTTGAGGATTTATTTAGTGATTCCGATTCGGAAATAGTGGAATTTTTGAAATGGAAACCGAGGCCATATATTATTAAAGAACGCCAACTTCGTTTCGAAGAATTTGATGATGTAGATTTTGTTAGGAGGCTTAGGTTAAAGAAAGAAACTGTTTTATACGTTTTAAGTTTAATTGAAGATCAAATTGAGACAGGTACAGATCAGATTTAACCTGCACTTCTGTGTCTTGTAGTTCTGTTTGTGGTTCTGGTACATATGTGAAGCCAGTAGTTAACCCTTAAAAATAAAACAAAAAATAATTTATTAATAACCCTTGCATACTTAACGCTATGCTGGAAGCAAGCACATTCTCGTCTTCCGTTGTTGCAGGAGGGGGAACATATGGATCTCCACTAGTACCCTTTGTATATGTATTATGATTTGCAAATATTTTTTAATTCTTTTTTAATGCAATCATATTTAGTACGCAATTGTTTAGAACTGCGATACTACAATTAATGAAAAATATAATTATAAATATATGTATGCAACATATCTACTATTTTAATACTTCATAATTTATTAACTCAATGTTTCACCATGCAATTAGAGATACTTCTATTTAACAAAACTTCCCAACTAGCACAAATTTATATATATATATATATATATATATATATATATATATATATATATATATATATATATATAAAGTTGTATAAAGTTGTTGTATTAAAATTTTAATTATAAAAACCTTACATATTTAACAATCATACAAAAGCAATTACAATGAAACGAACTACACTAACATTTTTCAACTTATTTTCCTCATCCATCAATAAATATTTTTACAGATTGCAAACTAACAAATAAAGTATCTTTCGCACACTCTAATTCACACACAAACTTGTGTTCGGATTTAATCGCGAATACAAAAAAAAAGCACTTTTCTATCAAATAACAGACAGAAAATTCATTCAACACACAACAAGAACACAACACATCTGATTCGCAACACTGTAAAACATTGAATGAGTTTTCGTTGCGTTTCTGGTTTGTTTCATTTGTAATTATTTTAGTGTTTGTCAATTGTCTTGTTGGCAAAGTTAAGAGACAGTTAAATTACAACTTAATGTGTAAATTATTATACGATTTTCATTAATAATAATATTTTATTTATTCTATTGACCAAAACACATAGGTAAACGAATATGTCACAAATAATTACAAAATTTACAAATTTAGATATTCATTTACAGAATAAAAACAATTTTCTATTAGAAATTGCTTTAATTTGAGTTTAAATGTCTTTATAGAATTAATAACTTTTAAAGTTTGTGGACAGCTTATTATAAAATATAACACAATTTTATCTGAGTAAATCTTTAAATTTTTCATTTTGCCAATTTAATTAGTTTTTAATATTTAAACTTCAAGATTATTTTTCTCAATTTGTTTCAAATGTAACATATTTAAAATTTTATATGGTTGGAAACGGAATAAAAAGTACTATCAAAATAAATAATAAAAAATATAGGTTTCCATTTAAAAAAATTATCGCTTACGTCATAACTCAAAAACAAAAGACGATCTTTAAGTGACGATTACAGTAAAATATGTCTCATTCAAAATAAAAATTAACGTGTTCAAGAATTTTTTTCAAAAACGTTTAATAAAAGTTTTATTGCGATAGTTCCAGACTTTACACTCGCTCTGTATATGTATATGTATATATATATATATATATATATATATATATATATATATATATATATATATATATATATACATATACAGGGTGTAACTGAATAACTATTCCTAATTTTAACTGGAGTATCCTGGGCTCAGAATATGAAGATTTAATGCAAATCACTGAGATAAAATGTGGCTCCTTACTGAGCTACAGGGTGTTTTATATAAAAATTTAAAAACGATTTTTGCACAGTACTTTAAAACTATTTGACGTATCCTTATCATACTTGGCAGGAAATGTAGGTACCGTACACCATACTAAATTATGTTAAATAAAAGTTTCTGGCTACTGCCAGTGGCGTACAACAAGGGCAAGTGAGAGGTTGATCCTTCCTAAATTCTACGCCACTGGCGGAATTGTCATTTTAGCACAATTTTTAGATTCTCCAATACTTGCTGTGTAAAAAACATACTCTTCCTTTGTAACGATAAAGTCACTGTTTTTTTGAGATATTTAAAGTTAAACATAAGCTGCACCCTTGGGATTTTTTCAAAATTTGCTCAAAAAAATCTGAAAAAATTCAGTAAAATAGAGAAAAAAATTAGCTACATAATAACTAAGTAACTTTTTTTCTAACTCATTTTGATTTGGCTGTAAAAATTATTGAAAATAAAAAAAATAAAATGCAAAAAATATTAATTTTCAATAATTTTTCCAGCCAAACCAAAATGAGTTAGAGAAAAAGTTACTTAGGTATTATGTAGCTAATTTTTTTCAATATTTTACTAAATTTTTTCAGATTTTTTTTAGCAAATTTTGAAAAAATCCCAAGGGTGCAGCTTATGTTTAACTTTAAATATCTCGAAAAACAGTGACTTTATCGTTACAAAGGAAGAGTATGTTTTTTACACAGCTAGTATTGGAGAATCGAAAAATTGTGCTAAAATGACAATTCCGCCAGTGGCGTAGAATTTAGGAAGGATCAACCTCTCACTTGCCCCTGTTGTACGCCACTGGCAGTAGCCAGAAACTTTTATTTAACATAATTTAGTATGGTGTACGGTACCTACATTTCCTGCCAAGTATGATAAGGATACGTCAAATAGTTTTAAAGTACTGGGCAAAAATCGTTTTTAAATTTTTATATAAAACACCCTGTAGCTCAGTAAGGAGCCACATTTTATCTCAGTGATTTGCATTAAATCTTCATATTCTGAGCCCAGGATACTCCAGTTAAAATTAGGAATAGTTATTCTGTTACACTCTGTATAGTCCAAAAAGAATGGAAACTATTAAATATCTTGAGAACGGCACATCGGATTACAAAGTTACAAAACACGTTTTTCTTTATTTTTGAAAATCTATTTAGGGGTGATTTGCGAAAACTACCCACACCTTCCCTCGCGGAGGGGGCGGGGGCAAGTTTTAAAATTTAAATAGAAACACCCATTTTTTATTGCACAGTTGCATTCTCCATAAAATACTGTTTCTGGATTTGCAAATTGAGCCCCCCAGCCCTACCTCCCTCGGAGCAGGGAAGGGGAGAAAATTTGAAAATTTTTGCAGAAACTTTCACTTTTTATTGCAGTTTTGGATTCTCCTTTTAAAACTGGGTATAAAATTGAAAAACGCACCTCCACTCTCACTCCCACACATGTGGATGGGTACCAACTTTTCATCTCAAATAATACCTGGTGGTACATTGTGCTGGATTTAGGAGAATCCAAAACTGCAATAAAAAGTGAAAGTTTCTGCAAAAATTTTCAAATTTTTTACCCTTTCCTGCTCCGAGGGGGGTGGGGCTGGGGGGCTGAATTTGCAAATCCAGAAACAGTATTTTATGGAGAATGCAACTGTGCAATAAAAAATGGGTGTTTCTATTTAAATTTTAAAACTTGCCCCCGCCCCCTCCGCCAAGGGAGATGTGGGTAGTTTTCGCATATTACCCCTAAATAGATTTTCAAAAATAAAGAAAAACATGTTTTGTAACTTTGTAATCCGATGTGCCGTACTCGAGATATTTAATAGTTTCCATTCTTTTTGGACACCCGGTATATATATATATATATATATATATATATATATATATATATATATATATATATACAGGGTGTAACAGAATAACTATTCCTAATTTTAACTGGAGTATCCTGGGCTCAGAATATGAAGATTTAATGCAAATCACTTAGATAAAATGTGGCTCCTTACTGAGCTACAGGGTGTTTTATATAAAAATTTAAAAACGATTTTTGCCCTGTACTTTAAAACTATTTGACGTATCCTTATCATACTTGGCAGGAAATGTAGGTACCGTACACCATACTAAATTATGTTAAATAAAAGTTTCTGGCTACTGCCAGTGGCGTACAACAGGGGCAAGCGAGAGGTTGATCCTTCCTAAATTCTACGCCACTGGCGAAATTGTCATTTTAGCACAATTTTTCGATTCTCCAATACTTGCTGTGTAAAAAACATACTCTTCCTTTGTAACGATAAAGTCACTGTTTTTCGAGATATTTAAAGTTAAACATAAGCTGCAAAAATCGTTTTTAAATTTTTATATAAAACACCCTGTAGCTCAGTAAGGAGCCACATTTTATCTCAGTGATTTGCATTAAATCTTCATATTCTGAGCCCAGGATATTCCAGTTAAAATTAGGAATAGTTATTCTGTTACACCCTGTATATACAAATCAAAATGAGCTAGAGAAAAAAGTTACTTAGATATTATGTAGCTAATTTTTTTCTCTATTTTACTGAATTTTTTCAGATTTTTTTGAGCAAATTTTGAAAAAATCGCAAGAGTGCAGCTTATGTTTAACTTTAAATATCTCGAAAAACAGTGACTTTATCGTTACAAAGGAAGAGTATGTTTTTTACACAGCAAGTATTGGAGAATCGAAAAATTGTGCTAAAATAACAATTCCGCCAGTGGCGTAGAATTTAGGAAGGATCAACTTCTCACTTGCCCCTGTTGTACGCCACTGGCAGTAGCCAGAAACTTTTATTTAACATAATTTAGTATGGTGTACGGTACCTACATTTTCTGCCAAGTATGATAAGGATACGTCAAATAGTTTTAAAGTACTGGGCAAAAATCGTTTTTAAATTTTTATATAAAACACCCTGTAGCTCAGTAAGGAGTCACATTTTATCTCAGTGATTTGCATTAAATCTTCATATTCTGAGCCCAGGATACTCCAGTTAAAATTAGGAATAGTTATTCTGTTACACCCTGTATATATATATATACCGGGTGTCTACTTTTTTTTTGTTACATAGGGAATAAAATGCTAAAATTTTCATTTGGTGATAAATTTTCCCCTAATTATTATAGAACAAAAGTACAAATACAAAAGTTGTTTAGAATTCAAAAATGCATCAAATGATGCCAAATTTATCAATATAGGATGTTCTGATCAAGAATTAGAAGCAAATTAAAATTTCCATTTTTGCGCTCTTTACATCAAAGTGCCACGGAAATTAAACAAATAATTTCATTTCTTCTGGAGTTTGAGTTTGACAGATCGTATTTATTTTATTGTTACGTTCTGTATTATTATTATTATTATTATTATTATTATTATTGAAAATAATGAATAAACTTAATGTAAATGAAAAGCTATTAAGTATAAAAAGTATTAAGTATTTATTATTTATTACAATGAAAGGGTATTTTACTCGGCTGTACACTACGTACTAGCTGTGGTTTTAAATTGTGAATGTCTCCATTATAATTTTAAGTAATTGTTTAATTTATTTATTAACTTCAAGTTATAAAAACAATACATTTGAATTAGATGACTGGCATTATGCCTAATATATTTATTATAATAATTTAAACTTATCCCTGAGGATGCTGTAAGTTGTGCAGTGAAACGTCGGATAAGAGTTTAATAAATAGTAAATAGCTGAACTCCGTAAAACTTTCTTTATTTATTACAATATTCAATATACCTATAAAACAGAAAAATTCATGAATACAAGATATAGGAGAACAAAAACGAAACTAACAATTTAAATTAAATGTTCAAATAAATCGCCATTAACTGCCAAACAATAACCTAATCTGTTATAAAATTCGTGACGTACAGAGCTTAATTGTGTTTGTGTTATATTATTGCACTCTTCAACAATGGCATTTTTCAAATCAACAAGATTTTTGATATGTCGTTTATAAATTTTCTCCTTCAAATATGGCCATAAAAAGAAATCGCACGGTGCTAAATCGGGCGATCTAGCTGGCCAATTAATTGGACCACCTCTACCAATCCATGAATTTGGAAAACATTGATCCAAATATAATTTAATGTTGCAGCTGTAATGTGCCGGACATCCGTCTTGTTGATACCAGACAACATTATCTTGAGTTGCACACTCTTCTAACTGCGGACCAATATGATTTTGCAACATATCCAAATATTTTTCGTTGTTTAAATTATTTTCAATAAAAAATGGCCCAATTATACACCTGCCAAAAATTCCAGCCCATACATTAACTTTTTCTGGATATTGGGTACGTGTTGCTACCATTAAATGAGGATTTGTTTGGCTCCATATTCTAAAGTTTTGTGTATTAGGTTCGCCGTGTAAAGTAAACGTAGACTCGTCAGTAAAACAAATAGATTTCAAGAAGTTTCTGTCTAAATTGGATTTTTCCATAATAATGTTACTAAATTCGCTTCTAGCCATTTTATCCGCTTCAAATATCTCTTGGTGCGTGGAATATTTATAAGAATGATATTTTTCATTTTTTAGTACCTTATGTATTGTTGAAGGATGCAAATTTAATTCAGCACCAAGTTGACGCACACTAACATTTGGGTTTTCCGTTACACACAAAAGTATATTCAATGTATTTTCTTTAATTGCATTTTGATTTAAATTCTCCTCCTGATCTTCTGCGTTGATTTTTCTACAATTTTTACAACGTTTTAACACACTTCCAGTTTCTTCGAATTGTTTAATTATCCTACGAATAGTCATAGCGGAAGGTATGGGACGGTTTTCAAAGAAAGCGCTGAATAAATCTCTTACTCGTCGTATCGAATTTCCAGTAAAATACCATTTTACGCACTGAACTTTTTCATTTACCTTAAGTTTATTCATTATTTTCAATAATAATGATAATAATACAGAACGTAACAATAAAATAAATACGATCTGTCAAACTCAAACTCCAGAAGAAATGAAATTATTTGTTTAATTTCCATGGCACTTTGATGTAAAGAGCGCAAAAATGGAAATTTTAATTTGCTTCTAATTCTTGATCGGAACATCCTATATTGATAAATTTGGCATCATTTGATGCATTTTTGAATTCTAAACAACTTTTGTATTTGTACTTTTGTTCTATAATAATTAGGGGAAAATTTATCACCAAATGAAAATTTTAGCATTGTATTCCCTATGTAACAAAAAAAAAGTAGACACCCGGTATATATATTAGGGTGGTCCTTAATTTTTTTAAATTTTTTTTTTTTTGCTCCAGGTGGATAAAACGAAAGGTTATAATAAGAAAAAATTTTCTGCCAAGTCTCGTTGGAAAATATTAACATTAACCCGTGCCCCAAGACGGTTGAAGTTTAAATGGGAATTAACATGGGATTTACATACTTGCGGGTATTACAAGGTATAACTCGATTAGTTCTCAATATTTTGACCCCAACTCGACTTATATAAGGTACTTGACATCGCTGAATCCGAATATGATATCGAAAACTGTCAAAACGGCTGTCATTGTGGAAAAAACCCTATTTTTTGCCGTATTTTAGGTTTTTTCAACTTTTTAGGTTTTTTAAGTTTCTGTATACGAATATGGCGTTCAAAAACAATTAGAATAAAAAAAAATTGTCAAAAAATTGTGCCAAAAAGCAATTTCAACGTAAATTCGTGTTTTTGACAATTTTTTACCCTATTTTTATCATATTGTCGAGTTTTAACCCATTAAGGCCCAAGCAAAACTAAGCTTTATTACAGCCAAACTAACTGCACAGTTTATAGCACAGGTGAGAAATACCCGTGTTTTTTGAACGCCATATTCGTATACAGAAACTTAAAAAACCTAAAAAGTTGAAAAAACCTAAAATACGGCAAAAAATAAGGTTTTTTCCACAATGACAGCCGTTTTGACAGTTGTCAAGTATTCTAATCATGTTTTCGCTATCATATTCGGATTCAGCGATGTCAAGTACCCTATATAAGTCGAGTTGGGGTCAAAATATTGAGAACTAATCGAGTTATACCTTGTAATACCCGCAAGTATGTAAATCCCATGTTAATTCCCATTTAAACTTCAACCGTCTTGGGGCACGGGTTAATGTTAATATTTTCCAACGAGACTTGGCAGAAAATTTTTTCTTATTATAACCTTTCGTTTAATCCACCTGGAGCAAAGAAAAAAAAATTTAAAAAAATTAAGGACTACCCTAATATATATATATGTAAACTTAGATAGCTATGAAAAAAAATGAATGAGATAAATAAATAAACAGCTGTCATTTTTGACATTTGCATTACAAACATAGTTTTTCAAATTTTTGCGAACCAAGATGAAAGATCGTAGAAAGATGAAACTTGTCTATTCTCAAATAGGGAATGAACCAATTAAAATGACACCACTCCCATCAAAATCGGTTCATGGGTTTAGGAGGAGATGCTGAAGATACATATATACATACATACATACAAACATACAAACATTTGACAGAGAGATGCACCGTCTAAACATCATTATCTATCTAATAATGTGAAATGTTTCTTTTGATTTGTCTAGATAAAGAAGCGAATAAATGTGAAGTATCTCGATCAATATGTGTTGATCGTGATTTAATCCACAATAAGCTGGACAGCTGGAACAATTGTGTGGCCAAAATTAATTGGCTATCGCTAGTGGCCAGCAAATGGTGGCTGACGATCTCGATACGGAGCAATATTATTGGCTCGACGACGAGTTCACTGATTATCCTGTAAGCCTTATTTATACTAGTTCTGCTTGCTACTTATTAGGTTTATACAGAAATTCGAAATGTTTTTCATTTCCAACACAACGATAACAAGATTAGAAGTATATGGGTAAACCCACTTTGACATTTCTCGGAAAGTTGGCAACACTGTATTTTAATAATATTGTAATTTATGTGGGCACTAGGAGAAATTTTTCTGAAAATTTGATCAAAATCGAATAAATGATGTAGCCACAATGAATTTTTTAAAAATTTTGTGATTTTTTTCTCGATAAGTTGGCAACACTGTATTTTGTTAAAATTGCATAATTTATTTAGGCACTAGGACAAACTTTTATGAAAATTTGATTAAAATCGGTTAAATAAAATGATAATAATGAATTTTTAAAAATTTTAGTAATTTTTTTTTTTGGAAAGTTGGCATTACTGGAAAAAATAAATCTAGAGGCTATATGAAGGATTTTTATACAATTTTTTTTTTTGAAAATGTTACCAAACGCTATACCACTTTTTCCTTGCAGTCAAAGTGGTAAAAACGAATTAATCTAATATTTCATTATGTGTATTTTTATAGACCAAGGTCCACATTTTTTATACATCAATCGCTTCTTCATCATCGAAATTAAAATAAGTCATTAGATACCAAATCAAGACTGTATAGCGGATGACCCATCAATGATCTATCATGGGCGGCAGTTGATTTTTCTTATTTTTTTGTAGACTTCTGGCAAACAAATGGTTGTGTACTATTCAGAATTGACCGTTCCAATGGGGTACGGTTGCAACATATCCAGTTTTTCCGAAAACACAGACGACCATTTGCTTCCAAGTGCTTTTTTTTTTATTTGGTAGTACACTGGCTGTACAGTGTACACAGTTTAAATATAGTTTTAAAATAATAATATTTGTTTTGCAGTTGAAACTATTGACCTAACAGATTCGCCGCAGGATGAAGCCGCAGGAGGTGCTGTGGATTTATCCTGCCGCGCGCCCATCAGAGCGCCCATCAGTGCTAGAAAAGTTCGGGCACTGTACGATTTTGTAGCCACCGACGATTTGCAATTAACCTTCTTAGCTGGAGAAATTAGTAAGTTATTATTATTTATTATTATTATTAACGTGTACGTCAGATGAGTAGTTGCAGTGTATGAAGCTAAAGTTGTTTGTTTGGATAGGAATGTTTGGAGGAAACTGGTTACTGGATAATAGAAAGAATTTGTGCCATACCCTTTTGGGTAAATGGTGTTATTGTGTACGTATAATTTTTCTCTGAAGCCTGTGTGACATGATGTATAATTCTTTGGACAAAATATTGCACCACAATTGATTAATTTTCGTAATAATAATAGAAAACTACTTCTCTACTATTCTCTAATAAATATTTTATTGATTTTCTGTTCTGTATTTTTAAATTAGTGTAGTATAATATTATTTCCGTGATTTTATTGTTTTAAAGTATTTTACTGATATTTTTAAAATTTTATATTCAAATTTCACCATTCTCAAAAACTAATAGAGAAATAAAATCCTTTAAATGGTTACGCTTAAAGATAAATGTTGAGAATTGCATTATCTAAATTTCTTTAATTTAAAATTTTATTTAAGCCAAAAATCCCAGAATAGCGGAATTAATATTCGGTACTTAATTTTATAATAAATACTTTAAAGTCAATTTTAAACTGACCAAAAATCATTTAATTTAATTTTTGTTAACTTTTCACACTTCTCATCGTAAAATTATTTATTTTTATAAATAAAACAGAGCCTTTTTGTCTGCTTAAGTCGACATTAGTTAGTGTTTATTAAAAAACTGGCTGTACACAGTTTAAATATAGTTTTAAAATAATAAGGTTTGTTTTGCAGTTGACGTAATACACGATTTATCTAAGCAATGGTGGATTGGTTACAATCAACGGGGGGAAAGTGGCCTATTTCCCCCAAACCTTGTTTTGCCGATCCGTCCACCCCGAACATTTAAGTACGTATTTATATTACTTAAGTCTATGTACATTTATTAAGTCTATGTACATTTATTGTATTCCTGGCTTAAATAAATATTATTATTATTATTATTACATAGGTTTTATTTCATATGATATTTCATTGACAATTTATTTTAGTTATTTATTATTCTCGATGAAGGTTAAAGTTCATTGACAATAATTACTATTAATAAACTCTGAAAAACAAGTACTTTGTTTTCATTTGCTAAAAATAAAATCGAATAAATTCATGTATTAAACGAATTGAAAAAAAAATTTAATCCACAAATTTTTATTATAATATTTATTTGTTATTGATACCTAAAATTTTAATACGTATTTTTATCACACAATTTATAAGTTTATTATTAAATTATAAAGAACGAATGAACTTAACAAATTAAATTTAGGATTGAAATATTTATTATCTTTTGATTTAATTAACTGTTTAAATTGAAAAGAGTGGAAGCTGAACCAGAAGATGTTGAAATTAATGAAGCAGATCCATGTGATGCCCAACAAGATACGCAAGAATTCTTCGAATATAATTGTTAAAAACTAAATTGTTAAAAACTAAATATAATTGTGTGTGTATGCGAACAGTTTGTTTTTTGTTGTGTCCGAAAAATGCACCGATTTCGTTGGTTTCGAATTCTTCCTAGAAAAATAAGCGCTGATCCTTTATCAAATTTATTTTTACTCTGAGAATATAATTAAATCTCACTCTGACTACCATTTTTGTCATCGATAAAACTAATAAAAATGTGTCTTGTGCTTGTGCGTAAAACCAAAATGGTCAGTCTCAATGAGGTTAGGTTTTATTTATGATGAAAGTTATGTATAATTGCGACATAAGTCGTTCGTATTTTGCGAAAATTTAAATTTAACAGAGTCCAGTGCCAGCGAGCTTATAGAATTAGGAGAAGTGATATTTACAGCGTGTCCTAATATACACTAAAAGTAGTCAAATTTTCAAATTTATTAATGATTAGGTCGTATTACTGTAAACAGACTAAACGAATACATAAACCATTAAATTAATACAGTGTGACGGAAAATCATACTGTATATGTGGATATTAATTTTGGTCCGTTTAAAAATGTAGGATCAGTGCATATTTGTACGAAGTGTATGTACATAGAATTAAAATCAAAGTAAGATACGAAATTTTGGTTTATGCCATAACATAAAATTGCAAATATTGTTTAAATAAATGTATCCATTTATGATATACTAATCTCTAAACGTTATTACATTTTTAGAAAAGAATTTGCTATTACAACAACGTTTCTAATACTGGATGTAAACTTTTTTCTAAAACGCTGCTTGAAAAATGATAAAATATTGTATTTTGTGTTATGGTGAAGACTTCTTCAGTATCTTTCAGATGATTTCATAAACACATTTGCAACACTTGTGAGTTTTGTCAGCAGATGTACTTTTATATATAGTTTCTTGTGAATAAATAATAATTAAACAGTTGAACGCTAATTGATTGGAAATTTAATTACGAATGTGTACAGAATAGTAAAATGTAAAGCTGTGCTTTAAAAATGAGTTTTGAAAATGTTTTGAATATTTTTATAATTTAAAAAATATATATATATATATATATATATATATATATATATATATATATATATATATATATATATATATATATATGTAGAAAAATAATAAAGGCTGAATATATTAAAAAATAAAATAAATATTGGTGAAGTATATAATAAGAGCTATTGTAGATTATTATTTAATTTTAAGGCGAATATTTAACGGTCATTTATTTACATCTTCATTACCGGTAAATTATTTTTTAACGTTAATTTGCTAGAAAAAAATACATATTTTGTAATATTTTAGTTTGCAAATTATTATAAAATTGTTCTGTTGTTAATATTAAAAATTGTAAATTAAACTGTATTTTAATACTAATGATACATAAATATATGTTATTGTAGCTTTTACGTTTTATATAATTTCAATAAAATATTGAAGCCAAATTAATATCACGTTCACAATTATTTCTATTCTTTATTCATTTATAACTATACAATTCTATTGTTTATTTTCGCTTGAATTTGAATTATTATTTTGAATTGATTATTTTTTAAACTTTCCGTAAATATTGAATTGAAGTTGAAAAATACCAATTTTTATTAGGAACGCATGAATAAAATTAATCATAACCAATTGTTATTTTTTATTCTAAAATTATTTTATATTTATTAATTATTATATTGTTATAAGTGATATTTAATTTGATATTTATAAAATATATATAATAAAAAATCAGACGCATAAGTTTTATTAATTAAAGTTGAAACAATTTATCATTACACATTGTATAATAATATCGATTTATTTATTAATTTCAATTTTATTATAAATAACATTTAATATTTTTCACATGTTTAATAAATATTAAAATTTATATAAATAACTAATTATATAGAAGTTATTTATGCTGCATTTGGTAAGTGCTGCCATTTTTACATTGGAATGTTAAACTATCATTCTTGCGTGGTTCTTGTCTAATCGAAGACTGAAAAATTCCAATTTGTAATAGGATCATATCGATAAAATAACTTGTCAATACATATTTTATAATAATTCTATTTATTTATTATATTCAATACGTTTAATATTTCTTACATATTTAATTATAAAAGATATTATTGATATGCCCTATTATAATACATAATTAATTATTTTATTTCAATTTCTGTAACGTTTTGTTATTTGCTGCTATCTATAAATGAGTTTCAAACTAAGAAAATAGAAAAATTCAATTTGGTAGCCGGCTAACAGAATTAAAGTTAAGAAAGATTTGTTTCTGATTTTTATTATATTTATAAACAATGTAATTGCTATTTCAAAACAATAATATTATCATAATTGGCATATCAAATAATTTACGATCTGGTCGTATATAATACTATTATAATATTTAATCAATATTATTGTAGGCATAACAAATGTTTTTAAAATATTATTGATTGTGTATGATAAAGACATAAATAAATTATATAACACTTATAGTATCTGTAATTTATGTGTGCGAAATAAAAGCTTTATTTATTAGCGCTTAATACATTTACATTCTTAAACGAAAAAAAAATTATAGTAAATATTTCTTTTTACGATGGGATCATTACACTTTGAATTTCACATAATAGTAAATACGCGCATGCGCGAGAAAGCCAATGTTTTGGCGCGTTACACACGCTAGACAGCTTACGTTTTATTTAGTTAGTTTACAACTGTGAGATGTGTGAGAGTGTATCTTAAAAGTTATTTTATCGCACGTCGTTTCACTCTAAACGAATTAATTTGACATAAACAATTTGATACTATTGTAAAAAAAACATTACGGTTCATTTAATCGGTGTATTTGTGTTATTGTACGTGACTAATGTTTTTGTGAACTTTATGAAAACAGTTACTGTGAAATATCGAGTGTACACAAATTTATTCAATTTTTTGAAGAATTAATATTGGCGAGTGGATATTGCAGCTGTATATCTGCAAATTGATTGCAGTTTTTCATAATAATGAGGTCAGTGATTTGTTTTGAAGTGTACCATAACAATAGTTGCATGACAGAATTAGGTTATGTGTAGATTGTAGCTGTAATTAATAATACATTCACTTTACTGTCATATTTATATCTGTGCTTATATTTTTAATATATTTGAATGAATTTTCTACTTATTTTTTTACACTAAAAACTTGATATTTTCATTATAAGATACTTAGTTTACAAGTTTACTGTTTGTTTACAATAGTTGTTATTGATAATAGATATGTTTTAAGCGTTTATTTGTTTTTAATGTATTTTGATATTTATTTAAAATTGCTTATCTACTTTATTTACATGTTTTTCTAAATAATACATATGTAAATGACAGCTTATAGATATTACCAAACTAAAAAATGCTTACTAATTCTAGTCAGTTTTATGATGTAAATAAAAATAGATTAAACCAGTCAGCAAAAATTTCAAAAAACTAGTTTCTAAAAATATTTTACGCTGACTAGGCATATCATGTAAACTTCATTCATTATAATTTAATACCTCATACAATAAAAATAAACAAAACAATTTATTTAATACTTTAACTGACATTTGCAATGAGTTCCCAGAACAAATATGGATTTTTTTTTAATAAAAATAGAAAAGAACCGTTATTCTTTGACCCAAAATTTCTGTACTATAAATATAATATGAAAATATAGTTCTTTGAGGTTAACATTTTTTATAATAACTGGAGGAGACAGTAAACATTTTTTCGATGTTTTTCGAAACGCTCAAAATAGTTCTTGTAACGATTAAAATAATCTATAGGATAGAAAAATATAGTAGAATTGTCGAAAGATGTTCATTCTTTGAATATCAACGTTTATTTTTAGTTCAAAACATTTACTTGACACCACAAACAAATCTAGGTATTTGAAGTCAAAACATTGAGTTGACACGAGCAAACATATTGGAAGATTAAAATGTAATCAGATACTATGTGATTAAATGATTAAAACATAATATGAAATTTGTGCGACTAGACATTTATTTCTTAAAATAATTTTTAAATGTAATTGTTGCAATTTTGAACTGACGTTATAACTTAATGTTAGGGTAGGTTAGACAGATATGCAAGATGCATTTGTTATATGTAAATTAACAAGGAAACAATGTTTAGTATGCGTTGTGCGTTAAAATAGTAACGCAATTAACTCGTGGACTTGTTTTTCTAACTTCGTTTTGCCGAAATGTCAATTGTATTTTTAAAAAACTTTCTGTATATTCACTCGGATACAGTGGGGTGCAAACCGAACCGGCACTTTTTTTGCTGAACCGAGGCTGTAAATCGTTCCATCTATCTTTGAATCGGTTTCTTAAACCGAAATCGGCCGTTTAAAGTTTCTGAACCGGTTTTGAACAAATCGCAAATACAATTGCAAATATATTTTATAATCAAAATAAAACGGCTTTAGATTTAAATTCTAATATTTATTAATAGTTGGCGTTTCGACGAACTTAACGTCCGTCTTCATTAGGAAAACTGATATAAATAACATTTACAGTAAATAACAGAACATAGAAACAAGCTACTGGGTAACAAATAAGTAACTAGGTTATAAATTTTTTTTTTGCTTTTGCTCAACATACGTTAGTGTATTTTCGTTAGAGATTGATAAGGAAAGCAATAGAAATTTATAAAGAAAAGATAACATGAATCAGTGTGAAGGGGTACTGATTTAAATAAAATTCGGTTTCCTTTCATTAAAAATTTATACAAATTTTATGATCTAGTTATGTATTATTTGTTACCTATAGTAACTTGTTTCTATGTTCTGTTTCATTTACTGTAAATGTCATTTATATTAGTTGAGTTTTTATTTTATGAGTTCTGAAAGATTTTTTACTATGTTATCTTATAATCTTTTAAGTCAAAGCTGAGATTCGAATTTGAGATTTGGATTCGGTTTCTAGCATTAATTTGAATTATGTATTCATATGAAATGTGTAGCTATAAAATTTGCGAAATAAATTTATGGAAATGAAAGAAAATTTTACTGATACGGGTCTGTACTGGTCACGTGGTGATTAATTGATTTTTTTAAATGTCTCGTACAGGTCATTGGACAGTCATTATTCAAAATTGTTATAATAATAATGATAAATTTGAACAAATTTGTCAATTCTACGAAACTGTTTTCTTCATATTTGTGTAAAATATAGGAAGATTTTTTGACTCAAATGTTATTGATCTGTTAATTTATTTTTGTTTTTCGAAATGTATAAGACAGTGTTGTTTACGTCAGAAATATACTTTCTAAAAAAAAAAATGTAAAATTTGAACGTAAGCATTTATGTATACCCTGTAATTTGTTTTACTTAAATAATATTGAAAACATTGAATGGTGAAATATTTCAAAAAAATATTGACTAATTAATAATAATATATTAAAATTAATTATTTTTAATTAAACTGTAACAAGTGATAAATACACATGTGTTAATGAAAAGTACCATTTAATTTCACCATCAGATGGATCCAGGATTTTTGGGATTATGGCAATATACTCTCATTTGTTTTGTATTATGTTCGAATGGAATTTGTACCCCAAATATTTTGTAAACGTATATTATTTAAAAACATTTTCGCTTAACTCTTAAAGTTTTATTGAATGAGTTTATGTCAATTAATGTTTTGTGAACTCCTTTTATAAGAAGAAATAGTTAAAGGTGGACACAACTGCCCTGAAAATAGGCAAAGTTTGGGATTTTTTATATGTTATTACGGTATATGTGAACTACGTTTTTGAATTGTTATGTCAAAAAATATTTTCAAATTGTGACGTCACGCGCGGATTTATCAACCCCTGTCAGAAAAACCCCTGGTCACTTGTCCCATCCCCCGGGAATTTCTGAAACATAATACAAAAGTTTCCTTAGAATATCCTAAAATTATAAGAAAAATTAACTTTTAAAGCGTATCTATAAAGAAATGAAAAAATCGCAACTTTGTATTGGTCTCTATAACTCCGCCAAAAGTTAAAATTTCGGAAAACCATTTTAACATATTATTCTACGCACTATTAAGATTACAGAAAATGCGAAAAACCGATTTTTTAAGTGTCAGGGTGATAATAAATTTGTAATACATGTAAAACTAGTCACACTGTATAAAAACACAAAAGAAACGAGCTATTCTTTTTTCTATTTTAAAACATTAGACATTTATATTAGCAAGCATTTGTTTTTATAATGCTTCCCTTCGTAGATAAAAATAACTCTTATACAGCAACTTCTATTTTTTCTGTTTCTGATGCGCGCAGCGAACGAAAAAAAATAATCGGAAAACTAAAAACAAAACAATGCTTAAAGAATGTGTATACATAGAAATAAAAAGTTGGTAACAGTATGACGACGAAGATGTCAACCAGGCATGCGAAATCGGGTCAGTGACCCCTGCTGCAAAAGGGGCCCCCATTCGAGAGTTGTAAGCATACAATGTCTTAAGGAACTATGTGTATTTTGCTAACCAGTATATTTTTGTTGCCTTACTAAATACAGTTAATATTTTGACTTTATACTGTATAACTAGAAGGAATCGGGTGCGAAATAGATTAGTGTATGATGAGTGTGAAATTGAAAAAAATGTAGCAAAAGTTGGTGATCAGTTAAGACGTTTCGGATGGTTCTGTCTAAAGAACGTTTGGTTAAAAAATTAATATGAATGATTTTGAAGCTATACGTTTGCGTGAACATCCGATGAGTAGTTGGAGATGGTATGATTGAGAGACTGCACTGAGAAAAATGGATATTTACGGTAAATATATTTATATTTACGGTAAATATATTTTATATTTAAAAAAGTGACACAAACACAAGATATTAAAATTAGCAATATAAGTATATTAAAAAGTTAGCTATAAATAGTGTTGGCGTAAAAATATAGTGTTGTTAATTTAAATATCACACATTGTTATTCTTAATATATAATATATTAGCACATATTATATTGTATAATAAAATTTAAAATACGGTATACTTACCATAAATATATGCTTATCATAAATGCAAATATATAATTATATTTCAAATAAATAATTGGGATATTAAATATAAAAATAATTATTTAAAAAAAAAACATTGTATCAATTTATCGGTTTCCATTTTTATAACTGACTATAGAGTGTCAACTTTTCAAAATATTTCGTTTCTTCCATATGACTTTGAGGTTAAATTTGTTTTTATACATTTTATGTAAAAATTAATTCATAAATATTTTAAAATTGTCGAAATGTTGATCACTTTATAATCCATTAATAAAAACGAAAACCGATAAATCTCGTTAAAATATTTTTTTCTTATTTAATTAATATTAATGATATACATATAGGTAATACTAACTATTTTATAATATATAATATATACTTAATATTACTTAATATTACTTAATTCTTTGCAAATTTCAGAAATTAAATTATTAAATTCTATAACTATGTTTTGAACTAAATTTCTTGGATATATATTTTTTGCATATAATAAACAGAGCAAAATACAGATTTGTTTTTGTATAATGTTTTCCAGGTTCTATTTCATACTACAGTTATCAAATTCAGAATGAATTTCAATAGCATTGTTAAGGACTTAGCATACGTTTAAAATTTAGCGCCAGTTTATATATATATTGTAATGCTGTTTAGCGCATGATAACACATGTCCGCGCATTCGCATACGTCACGCGTACGTAAAACTTAACCAGACATGATTTTGTCTTCAGTCGAGCCAAGGACGAGAAAGAACGCAGACGTATATTCTCAAGCGCAACGGCTCACTCAAATATAAATACTTCACCATGTATAAATTTACATGGTCCTTCGCCAGCCAGATAACTGAACCGCAGTTATAAAATGTATATCGTTACATAAAAGTGTATATCGTTACTACCATGTAATAACTTTACATGGTCCTTCGCCAGCCAGATAACTGAACCGCAGTTATAAAATGTATATCGTTACATAAAAGTGTATATCGTTACTACCATGTAATAACTTTACATGGTCCTTCGCTAGCCAGATAACTGAACCGCAGTTATAAAATGTATATCGTTACATAAAAATGTATATCGTTACATAAAAATGTATATCGTTACATAAAAGTGTATATCGTTACTACAATGTAATAAATTTACATTGGTTCGTCGCAGCAAAATAACTGAATCGCAGTTATCAAGTGTATATCGTTATATCAAATTAGCCAATCGGAGCTAAACAACTAATCGATTGTTGCAAGAAAACGCCAATATAAATCGATACATTGGCACACCAAGTAAAACAGTCGAGTTTTACATAGCGGACATTGGGTCACAATCGAAATCATAATAATTCCAATCGGGAGTTACAAGCAAAGCCAAGAATTCCATCGGGAACAGCAAGCGACAAGTCCTAGCACGAGGCAACGGCATACCAAGAATAACGGAATTGCAGGCGGCAATTTCGCAAGCAAGCAAACGAGCGGCGTATTACCAGAGCAGCGGTGACGTCACAGCACGGGCACAACATTCGCAGCGGCGGCGGCACAGCGGTGGCGGTGCAGCGGCAGCCAGCAGCAACAACAAAGGGCGCGGCAGCGGCGTTCAGCACAAAGACACCTTTATATCGTTCGGATTAGGTCGTATTATTTATTATTATTGTCACTTATTTGATACTATATTGAGTTAGCAACGATGGCACAGAACCTTAACGAACAATTAAAACTATTAAAAAATAAAAGATCGTTTTTAATAAGAAATTTACAGTTAGCACAAAAATACATTGATAAAACTAATGAAACTTTAGATTCACAAAATAAATCATATAAACAATTCAATCTTTGCGAAAACTTACTTAGCGATTATGAAACGTATTTTAAAGATATATACGACGCAGAAGTAGAAGATGAGTTTGATGATATTTTTGATGAAAATGAAGAAATAGATGAGTTAATTGCAAATTTAAAAGTTAAAGTAAATGAAATTTACGCGAAATATAATTCAAATCATAGCAATACAGGACCGTCTGTTGCTACGGATGCGGTAGGGAGTGCCAATCGCATAACAAAACTTCCAACGATAAGTTTGCCATCATTTGACGGCAAATTTGAACATTGGATATCCTTTAAGAATCAGTTTATGGAATTAATAGACAAAAATATAACTCTTTCAAATGTAGATAAATTACATTATCTAATTACATCTTTGACAGGCGACGCTGCGGATGTAATTGCGGGTTTAGAGATTACAAACGAAAATTATAATCAAGCAATCGAGCTACTTAAAGAAAGATTTGAGCATACTAGATTAATAGTAAATAATCATATACGCGCTTTATTCGAAATAGAGCCGGTATCAAAAGAAAATTATCACGGTATTAGAAAACTTTTAGACACGGTATCACAACACACTAGGGCGTTGCTATCATTAAATAGGCCGGTAGAATATTGGGACGATTTGTTAATACATTTGATTGTTAATAAATTACCGTTCAATACACGACGCGAATGGGAAACTAGAATTTCAAACACGGAAATGCCCAAATTCAAAGTATTGAAAGAATTTTTAACTCACAAATGTCATACGTTAGAGGTTTTAAATCATAAAACAAACGATAAACAAGAATCGAAATACGTTAAATATAAAACGGTAGATACGCGTGCACAATGTAATTTAACAACGAAAGATAGTTTTTGTTATTATTGTAAAAATGATAAACATTACACAAACAAATGTTTTCAATTTTTGAAATTAAATGTAAACGAGAGAATAAAATATGCTAGAAACAACAAATTATGTTTAAATTGTCTAAAAGAAGGGCATATAGCATATGAATGTAAGGCAACACGTTGTAAGAATTGTAAAAAACCGCACAATACGGTACTGCATTTAACGGCCGGAACAACGAGCGATGACGCGAGCGGTAAGGATGATGTGGTTAGCGCGGCGGCTACCACTCTCTCATCTAATTGTCGAATAAACCCTACACAAGTATGGTTGTCTACTTGCATGATTAAAATAAAGGGAAATAACAACAAATACTATGAAGCACGTGCATTGTTAGATTCTGGTTCACAAGTAAATTTCATAACTAAAAAATTGTTTAGTTTATTAAATTTAAGATCGACTAAGGTGCATTTGCCAATCGTAGGTATAAATGCAAAGGATAGTCAGGCTACAGCGGTAGTTCAAACAAATTTAAAATCTAACATTAGTAATTATTGCGTAGAATTAGAATTTTATATTCTTGATAAAATAGCGGGCTCGCAGCCATCAATAGATTTAAATTCAAAATTGTTACAATTGCCAGGGAATCTGCAATTAGCAGATCCGGAATTTTATAAAACAAAGGATGTAGATATCTTGTTAGGCGCGCAAATATTTTATGAATTGTTATGTAACGGTCAGATCCGTACTCAACAAAAAGGGCTGATTTTACAAAATAGTGTTTTTGGTTGGCTAGTATCGGGTTGTATACCACATAATATTCTGGACGTAGCACGTTGTAACTTGAGTCTAGTACAACGTCTAGACAAAAATATAGCTAAATTTTGGGAAATAGAAGAAACACCTGACAAAAAAGTAAAATCTATCGAAGAAAACGAGTGCGAAAAGCATTTTAACGAAACAATAACACGCGATATAAATGGTAGATTCATTGCTTCTTTACCCTTTAAAATAGAATCAAATTGTCTCGGTGATTCATTAGAAACCGCGAAACGGCGATTTTTTAGTTTGGAAAGAAAGTTATTGAGTAATCCAGAAGCGAGGGTTAGCTACAATGATTTTATGAAAGAATATATTCAATTAGAGCATATGAAAGAAATCGGTACATTAGAATCTGGTAATAAAGAAGGCTATTTTATGCCACACCATGCTGTATACAAGGCCGATAGCTTAACAACGAAGGTTCGGGTAGTTTTTGATGCGTCATCAAAAACTTCAAATAATATTTCTCTAAACGACATTTTAATGACAGGACCTGTTTTGCAGGACGATTTATTCAGTATTCTTGTACGGTTCCGAACTTATCAGTACGTGTTAACGGCTGACGTAAGTAAAATGTATCGACAAATTACAATCAATTCAAATGATGTAAAATATCAAAAAATATTATGGAGATTCTCTCCTAGCGAAGAATTAAAAATTTTCGAGTTGCAAACGTTAACGTACGGTACGCGACCAGCCTCTTTTATTGCTACAAAATGTCTACAAGAGTTAGGCCGAAGTGTACAAAACAGTAATAATCATTTGGCCGAGATAGTTACAAGAGATTTTTACATGGATGATTTAATAACGGGGGGTAACGATCTCGAAGAAATGAAGGTATTACAAAAAGATATGACCATTCTGTTAGAGAATGGTGGATTTCCTTTACGGAAATGGGCGTCAAATTATTCGGAAATAATTGACAATGTAGCGTTAAATAAACAGGAAAATTTAACAATAAAATGCAATGAACACGATTCATTAAAAACATTAGGTATTCATTGGTTACCTGTACGCGACGAAATTGCTTACCATGCTGTCAGTACAGAGAATACAATTTATTCGAAAAGAGTCATACTATCGCACATAGCTCAACTGTTTGACCCATTAGGATTGTTAGGTCCGATAATCGTGATAGCAAAATTAGTTATGCAAGATATATGGAAACTGGAAATAGGGTGGGACGAGCAAGTACCGAGCGAAATTAAAAATAAATGGTTAGAATTTATAGAGCAATCGTCGGTTATTAATAACATTTGTATACCACGAAGGGTAACCGGTAATAAAATTGTAAGCTTAGAGTTGCACGGCTTCGCTGACGCGAGCGAAAAGGCATACGGTGCATCGGTTTACGTACGATGCGTATCGTCGAACGGAATAATAATTTGTAATTTACTCTGTTCTAAATCAAGAGTTGCTCCACTTAAAACTATTAGTTTACCGCGGTTAGAATTATGCGCAGCACTAGTTCTAGCTAAATTAATGAAAAAGGTTATTTTTGCAAGTAAATCAAATTTTGAAAAAATTTGTTATTATTCAGACTCTACTATTACATTACATTGGATCAATTCATGTCCTAGTAAATGGAAAACCTTTATTTCACACCGAGTTGCTGAAATACAGTCGAAATCGGAAGTTAAGGATTGGTATCACGTCAACAGTAAAGATAATCCAGCTGACATATTGTCACGCGGCGCGTATCCGGTAGATTTAAAATCGAACAATCTATGGTGGCACGGGCCAAGTTGGTTAATGGCGGCTGAACTAAATTTGAAAAAATTTGTAGTATCTAAATCGGAAATAGTAATACCCGAGGCAAAGGTACTAACAGCGATATCAAGAATCAATGATTACGAGTTTTTAGTCGAACTAACGAATCGTTTTTCTGAATTAACCAAACTAAAAAGAATTTTAGCTTACGTTTTGAGGTTTATTAAAAATTCGTCGGTTAAGGTAGAAAATAGATCGTTAGGCCCTTTGAGTGTAAGTGAATTGGAGCAAGCATTTTTGATGCTAATCAAATATAGTCTAGCATTTTATCTAAATGAAGATTACAATGACTTGTTACGGAATAAGCCATTAAGGAGAGAAAGTTCACTTCTTAGTTTAAACCCATTTATTGATGAGAATAAAATTATACGTGTAGGGGGTCGTTTAACGCTGTCAGACTTTCCGTTTGATAAACGTCATCCTATAGTTTTGCCAAGAAACGCGATTATTACGAAATCAGTATTTCAATTTGAACATATCAACTCGCTTCATGTCGGTCCAACGTCGTTATTAAATATAGTGCGAGAAAGATTTTGGCCAATAGCTGGCAAAAATACGGCAAAGGCGATTGTGAGAAATTGTGTTAGATGTTGCAGATTTAATGCAAAAACAAATAGTCCTTTAATGGGTTCATTACCGGCTGATCGAACCGCGATTATGCATCCATTTCACACGGTAGGCGTCGATTACGCTGGTCCTATGCTAATAAAAAATAAAATAGGGCGCGGTGCCAAAATTTCAAAATGTTATATCGCAGTTTTTGTTTGCTTTACGACTAAGTGCGTACACTTAGAGGCCGTGACGGCATTGAGTACGGAATGTTTCTTGGCTGCATTAAGACGTTTTTGTGCTCGACGCGGAAAACCGTCAAAGATGTATAGTGATAATGGCACTAATTTTCGTGGAGCTAATACAGAAATTAAAAAATTGTACACGTTCTTGAATGACGTAACAACGGAAATCGTACAAGGTTTGAGTAACATGGGTATAGATTGGCATTTTATCCCTGCTAATTCCCCGCATATGGGCGGCCTGTGGGAGGCTTGTGTAAAATCGGTCAAGTTTCATTTGAGACGAATTGTGCTAAATAGTTCGTTAACGTACGAGGAGTTGTGCACGGTGTTGACTCAAATTGAATCAATCTTAAATTCACGGCCATTAGGCCCACTGTCGTCCGATCCGAACGATATACGAGTGCTAACCCCAGCGCATTTTTTGATTGGTCGTACATTTACGACAATCGCTGATCCAGACGTTTCTGATCAACACACTACCCGTCTAAATCGTTACCAATTCTTGCAGAAATTAGTACAGAACTTCTGGAGAGCTTGGTCACGAGACTACATCTCCTGCCTGCAGCAAAGAACCAAGTGGAAGACGACTGGCTTCAACGTGAAACCGGACATGGTCGTGCTGCTAAAGGAAGACAACTTGCCACCTTCATGTTGGCGTTTAGCGCGGATACATGAAGTACATCCTGGTGCTGACGGTATAGTGAGAGTGGTTACCTTGTGGTGTAGTGGTAAATATGTAAAGCGTTCAGTAACAAAAATTTGTGTGTTACCTGAAGTGAGCAAATAAGCTACTGTTATGTTATAAGGAATTGAATATGCATTTATTTGATATGTCTATTATGTTGTAAAAAAAAAAAATGTAATATTGTTTCTTATTGTTTTGAAACCCCTCTGTGTTTCAAGGGGGGCGGTATGTTAAGGACTTAGCATACGTTTAAAATTTAGCGCCAGTTTATATATATATATTGTAATGCTGTTTAGCGCATGATAACACATGTCCGCGCATTCGCATACGTCACGCGTACGTAAAACTTAACCAGACATGATTTTGTCTTCAGTCGAGCCAAGGACGAGAATGAACGCAGACATATATTCTCAAGCGCAACGGCAGACTCACATATAAATACTTCATTGTGTATAACTTTACAAGCATTATTAACAGATATATTTTTAAAACGTGGCTTCGAATATGCTTACGAAAAGAATTTAATCGTGAAAATTTGCGTTTAAAAAAGGTTTCTGCACATTTATATACACCATTTTCTTTTAAATTATGTTTGTTTCGCAAATAACCAATAAATTTTTTTACATTTGCGGCACAATAATTACATATGTAACAGTTTGGCATCTTGTGAACATATAAACTTTATATATATTCTAGTTCTTTTGATAAAGTTGCCACAGATGGATAATCTACGTCAAATTCAGTCTTAATATTGTACACTTCCTGCTGAATAAACATCCATACATGCTTACATTCAGCTGGATACTGAATTCGTAACAAAAAAAATATTTTAAAGCAAACGTCTAAGGCCATTAAAGGTGACGAAATATTATAAAAACTATTATTAATTGTAACATAACAAGTTTGAATATTACTTAAATGTACGACGATTACAATGAAGGGTTGTAAAATCAATCCGCGTTCGGTTAAATTCTTTTGTCGTTCTTCTAGTTTTAGGTGAACTTCTCCAGAGGTCTGCAGACAGATAAATATTATGTAGCATATTCAGGGGCGGATGGGCAACATCTTAGCGGCCCGGGAAATAATATTTGTCGGCCTTTTTTTAATTTCCGGATATGGCTAAAATATACATTTATAGGGTGTTACGCATTTTTCCTTTAAAATTAAATAGAGCATAGGTTTATTACAGATTTTTGAATCAGATTACATTTACTATCCAAAAAACATTTTTTTAGTTAAAAATGCCGGACTCCCAGTCAAGTACATATATAGAAGCATACAACAAAAAAAAAAACCAAAATAAAAGTACATCAAAGTTTTTTTATTCCAAGTGTAGAAATTAGGTTTGTTCGAAACGATTAGAGAACTTACAACTGCATAAAAATTCTTTAAACACAAAAATTTAAAAAAAATTATTATATAAAAACTTTACTCTTTTAACAATCTATTTAATAACTTGCTTTGCTGCAATATTATATAAAATATCATTTTCGCAGGCCATTAACATAAAAGCATCCAAATTATTATTCGACATTGAATTCCGCAATCTATTTTTAATGTATTTTAACTTGGAAAAACTTCTTTCATATTGCACTTGATTTATTGATATTGTTAATAAATATTTGTAAGCATTTCCTAGTGCAGAATATGTCTCACTGTACATATTGTACTTTTGAATGACCGAATAACAACAAATTGTACATTTAAGACAAGATTTACATTTTTTATTATTAACATCAAAACCACCATCTCTTTCAAAATCATCGTTGTCCTCTTCATCAGTTTCATCTGTATCTGTAACTGTAACATTACTCTGAAATTGTTGATTACTCTCCGCATTTGTTGTTGCCGAAACTTTAAATTTATCCCAATTTTTCGCGAAACTAACCAATTCTTCTTGCAGATTTTCTTTTGTGATATTTGCGTAATAGTTTTGTAGCTGTTCACACAATTTTTTTAAAGCTATTTGATGGTACTCTTTGTTTAACTTCATCAAAATCATCAATATCCTTATAAAGCTCACTATTATTCTTAAATCTACATTCTATAGAATTTATAATTTTATCTAAAATTCTATTATCGGTTTTAATTTCATAATTTTTTCGGCTATCTTTAATGGGATCATCTTCCGCCAATTCTCCAGCCATTTTCTTTTATTTTCTTATTCTCTTTTCGGGAAAGGAAATTGGTATGTTGATGTCGATTTCTTCACGGCTGTCAATTTCATCTTGTGCCCATGCAATGAACGTTTGCGTAGATGTTTCAATATCACTCATGTGGTGACTTACGGACTTTCATTGTGATGTACAATTCATAATAATTTCGTGGCATCTTAGTAAGTTTAATCTGCTAGTTTGCAAATATTTTGAGATAGGACCAATAATTGAAAATAATTTTGTAAATATTTGAGCCGTTAGTAGCATTTCATAATCTATAAATTGTGTAAGCATGGTAGAGGCCTTCACACGGACATCTGGTGGCATGTTTTCAGACAATTTTATATCGTGTAATGCTAATAATACATTGATGTAAAGAGCACTGGCGTGATTTTTGTAATTTCCAAATATTTTTTTCAAATCTGCTTCTTTTGCCTACCAACGAGTTTCTCCAATTACTTGTAATTTCTTTTTTTTTGGCCACTAAGGATGTGCTTTTCCAAATATTTGTTCTTTGGTAGAATTCTTTGAAGAAAATTGCAATAGAATTTAATAATGTAAATAAAGACGCTGCATTTATTGTTATTTTCACGGTGTCGGACACAATTAGGTTCAGGATATGGCTGTAACACCACACATGTAATTGACTAGGTGTATTTTCAGACATCCATTTAGAGAAACCATTGTAAGCCCCTTGCATATTTGTTGCACCATCAGTGGCATTAGAGACGCAATTTTTTAGTGGAATATTTAAAGATAAAGAATTTTTTTGAATGAGGTTAAACATACCTTGCCCGGTAGAGTTTGTACAACTTACAACGAAAACCAGTCTTTTATAGATTTCACAACCCAAAACATACATCATATTTACTTACTAACAATATTAATTCCAAAAAGTTACCATGGTCCAATGTGGGATCAGCTAAAGTATATACAGCTTTATATTTCTTTCCTCTATAACTTAATCCGCGTTTTCCAATAAGTTTTATAATGTCTTTAATCACTTCTAATACTCGTCGTTTTTGCTTTATTTGCTGCTGTATGACATTTAATGTAGATGCACATAAAGTATGCTCTAACGGAATGTTCATGCTCACTGCTTACTTCATGCTCCTGAAGTCGTTGATAAGTGTGCAAAAAGTCATTCATACCAAGAACAAATCGATTTTCGTGCTTTGCGTATACTAGACATACAGTACAAAACAACTTAAAAGTTTTTTCATTGTATGTTAGCCAGTTCCTTACTGTGCCATGTACATGCTTATGAAGATAAGTTGGTAGATCACTTAGACGTACTTTCAGCCACCGGCCCTGCGGGCCTTTGAACAGCCGGCCCACCAGGAAATTTCCCGGTTCGTCTTATGGCCCATCCGCCCCTGAGCATATTAAAAAACAAATTTATATACTGTATACCTACCTTAACGTGTATAAAAGCTGAATTACATTATACTTTTTTCGTCTAGATCCATACTAGGTTTCTAGTACTAGATTCGTTCAAGGACATATAGTCAGTTTTAGTATAATGTAAATCAGAAATTTGCATCCAAGTTTCCTAGTATAGAAATATACAACATGCTCTATTTTCCTATTCAAGTTTCATACTAGGTACATTATACGCATGCGCACGCAATTCTACCAACCTTATATGTAGCGAAGTTATATAGGTTATATATTATACTCTGTGTATGTAGCTGTCATATACAGCTTTAAGTTGGCGTACTGGCAATACATCGGGAAAAAATCGAAGAAACTCGACAATACACGACCGATTGTGAAAAAAGTATGAAAATTGAACAAACCTTGAACGAATCTAGTACTAGAAACCTAGTATGGATCTAGACGAAAAAAGTATAATGTAATTCAGCTTTAAGAAAGCTTTCTGCTATTTCTAGTTTCGAAGACCGGATTTTTTTTCCCTTTTTTAAAGAACTTACGGAAATAATAGTGCAAATGTAATCATAGATAAGGTATTGACATCTAAATATATAAGTTAAATTAATTAAGTGTTTTTATAATAAATTCAAACATTACCTTTTGTCTCACTGTTCACATTTATATTTTGTTTTTTAGCAAGTTTAATTATTTTTTCTGCTAGAACCGGCCATTTTTCATATAAACAATTTGACCTCTGTCAAATTTTCCAATGCTTGGAATTAATAATTGCATTGTATTTTCGGTTAGTAGGCTGAAAGCTTCTTCATCAATATCAGCATCTATATTACATTATCTTAATATTAGTTCTCGTATTATAAAACCAAATAAAATAATAACATACCTTTAAAACTATAGGGCAAAAATCTTCAAAATCTTCTAGATCTTTCTGTGATAAAACTGGCTGATTATAGCAATGATATCTTTAAATAATAATAAAAAAAAAAAACAAAATTAGTGTTGTTTTCCCCTAGCATGTAAAATATTTAATACTAACCTTACTAATCGCTTACAAGCATCTGCTTTACTTGCAAACCAACCAAAATCCCACTTTATTAACAACTCTTGCACGAATTTGTCACACATTTCAATTATAATAATTATATATTATTATTATATTATATATATATACCGGGTGTCTACTTTTTTTTTGTTACATAGGGAATACAATGCTAAAATTTTCATTTGGTGATAAATTTTCCCCTAATTATTATAGAACAAAAGTACAAATACAAAAGTTGTTTAGAATTCAAAAATGCATCAAATGATGCCAAATTTATCAATATAGGATGTTCCGATCAAGAATTAGAAGCAAATTAAAATTTCCATTTTTGCGCTCTTTACATCAAAGTGCCATGGAAATTAAACAAATAATTTCATTTCTTCTGGAGTTTGAGTTTGACAGATCGTATTTATTTTATTGTTACGTTCTGTATTATTATCATTATTATTGAAAATAATGAATAAACTTAAGGTAAATGAAAAAGTTCAGTGCGTAAAATGGTATTTTACTGGAAATTCGATACGACGAGTAAGAGATTTATTCAGCGCTTTCTTTGAAAACCGTCCCATACATTCCGCTATGACTATTCGTAGGATAATTAAACAATTCGAAGAAACTGGAAGTGTGTTAAAACGTTGTAAAAATTGTAGAAAAATCAACGCAGAAGATCAGGAGGAGAATTTAAATCAAAATGCAATTAAAGAAAATACATTGAATATACTTTTGTGTGTAACGGAAAACCCAAATGTTAGTGTGCGTCAACTTGGTGCTGAATTAAATTTGCATCCTTCAACAATACATAAGGTACTAAAAAATGAAAAATATCATTCTTATAAATATTCCACGCACCAAGAGATATTTGAAGCGGATAAAATGGCTAGAAGCGAATTTAGTAACATTATTATGGAAAAATCCAATTTAGACAGAAACTTCTTGAAATCTATTTGTTTTACTGACGAGTCTACGTTTACTTTACACGGCGAACCTAATACACAAAACTTTAGAATATGGAGCCAAACAAATCCTCATTTAATGGTAGCAACACGTACCCAATATCCAGAAAAAGTTAATGTATGGGCTGGAATTTTTGGCAGGTGTATAATTGGGCCATTTTTTATTGAAAATAATTTAAACAACGAAAAATATTTGGATATGTTGCAAAATCATATTGGTCCGCAGTTAGAAGAGTGTGCAACTCAAGATAATGTTGTCTGGTATCAACAAGACGGATGTCCGGCACATTACAGCTGCAACATTAAATTATATTTGGATCAATGTTTTCCAAATTCATGGATTGGTAGAGGTGGTCCAATTAATTGGCCAGCTAGATCGCCCGATTTAGCACCGTGCGATTTCTTTTTATGGCCATATTTGAAGGAGAAAATTTATAAACGACATATCAAAAATCTTGTTGATTTGAAAAATGCCATTGTTGAAGAGTGCAATAATATAACACAAACACAATTAAGCTCTGTACGTCACGAATTTTATAACAGATTAGGTTATTGTTTGGCAGTTAATGGCGATTTATTTGAACATTTAATTTAAATTGTTAGTTTCGTTTTTGTTCTCCTATATCTTGTATTCATGAATTTTTCTGTTTTATAGGTATATTGAATATTGTAATAAATAAAGAAAGTTTTACGGAGTTCAGCTATTTACTATTTATTAAACTCTTATCCGACGTTTCACTGCACAACTTACAGCATCCTCAGGGATAAGTTTAAATTATTATAATAAATATATTAGGCATAATGCCAGTCATCTAATTCAAATGTATTGTTTTTATAACTTGAAGTTAATAAATAAATTAAACAATTACTTAAAATTATAATGGAGACATTCACAATTTAAAACCACAGCTAGTACGTAGTGTACAGCCGAGTAAAATACCCTTTCACTGTAATAAATAATAAATACTTAATACTTTTTATACTTAATAGCTTTTCATTTACATTAAGTTTATTCATTATTTTCAATAATAATAATAATAATAATAATAATAATACAGAACGTAACAATAAAATAAATACGATCTGTCAAACTCAAACTCCAGAAGAAATGAAATTATTTGTTTAATTTCCATGGCACTTTGATGTAAAGAGCGCAAAAATGGAAATTTTAATTTGCTTCTAATTCTTGATCGGAACATCCTATATTGATAAATTTGGCATCATTTGATGCATTTTTGAATTCTAAACAACTTTTGTATTTGTACTTTTGTTCTATAATAATTAGGGGAAAATTTATCACCAAATGAAAATTTTAGCATTGTATTCCCTATGTAACAAAAAAAAAGTAGACACCCGGTATATATATATATATATATTTTCGTCTACTAGTTAGAAAAGCTATTTTGTTACATATATACACAAATCACGCCATGTACCCAAAAAGTTGTAACACAAACTCTTTCCACTATCCCAAAATAATTTCCTACAAACATCCCTATCCAGACAAGTAACTTTAGATTCATCCACATTCATGCTATTTTGTTAATATATTCAAATGTAGTTTAAACACCAAAAACATTACAAACATCCATATATCAAGCGGGACTCATACGAGCGTAAAGTCGCTCTAGCAAAGGGGTGGGCAACCTTTTGTTAACTATCAGGCTAAATTTAATCCTGTGTTTTATAAACGGGCTAAAAATAAATTTGAATTAATTATTTTATATCAATATTTATTAAAATTCTATCTAGATAGATTTAGATGAGTAGAAAAAATATTACGCATATTTAATTTCAGTTTTTGCGGGCCGAATAAAAATCATTTTATTATCAATAATATAATAATATATAATCATTAGTTGACAAAATAGTATTAAAATAAAACGGCTTTAAGTTCTAGTTCTGTATTAATATTTATTAATAATCGATGAATTCAATGTATATCATCAGAAAAAAAATAAAGTCGTTCTTTGAGTTCGTCGAAACGTCGATTATTATTAAACATTAACACAGAACTATAAACTAAAGCCGTTTTATTTTAATATAATGAGTTCTGAAATTTTTTTACTATGATATCAATAATAACTATGCTAGTACAATTTAAAATTCAGGCTTTATTGTCCGCATAATGTCTACTTTAGAGAAAGTGTTTATTATAAAAACGAACCTAATTCATTATTAGTAAATATATTTACCTAAATTTGATATCTAAAAACAAACTTGGTTTATAGAAAAAAAAAAAAAAACGATATAATACAATTTTAATGTACATGAATAAATTCATACCGTGTGTAACTTCTACGTACTTAAAACTATAATAATATAAACATATGAAAGTAAAAATTGATTTAGTTTTTGTATATTTGATAAAAACAAATGTTTCTGTTGAAATAGCGCACAAAATCAGTCACGGAAAATTCTAATTTTAATTAATATATATATTTAAAAGCACAATGCACTTTATGTAAAAATAAGTAGAATAGTTTATTCTAGTTTTAAACACAATGTATCAATAAATTACACTTAAATTTTAAATGTGGAATGAATAATCGTCATCATAATATTTAATACTGAATTGGTAGACACATTTAAACCACATTAAAAATTTAAGGCTAATACTACAAGCTCAATTTTCAAATTGGTTTTAACTAATACCGCTTCTAAGATAAAATGCAATTGTCATTAAAGCAGGACTAAACAAAAGACTAAACAAAACCTTGAATACAATTAAATCATATTGTTTTCTATAAAAAAATTTACTTATCAATAAAATATTTATAAAATATTTCTTTTGTTGTTGCAGTCAAAAATAAATCTATTACATGATGCAGTCACAAGTGGATCTCTCGAAGAATTACAGAATCTATTGCAGGAAGACTGTGCAAAAAGAAGGAAATTGGTATTGTGTAAAGATCAAGCTGGCGTTGGCCTACTACATAAATCTATATATTATGATATACGCGATATTTCCAAATGGCTTTTGGAAAATTATCCACAGACTGCCACTGTCAAAGATACGGTAAGATTTTATTTTGATTTATTTACATACGAATGTCTAATAAACGTTTGGTTAAAAGAATATTTATGTGGAGTGATACCGAAGTTGTCCGATAAGTAGAAATGAATTGAGTGAGAGAATGTTTCCAAGTGGTAAGGATAAAAGTGCATGTATGAGAGATATCACCAAATATGGATGGCTTTTCTGGATAAGAATGTTTAGCAGACACTATTTTCTGCTTTGAATGAATTGAGTGTTTTCCGTGAGAGGATGTTTCCAAGTGGTAAGAATAAAAGTGCATGTATGAGAGGTATCACCAAATATGGATGACTTTTTTGAATAAGAATGTTTAGCGAAAACTAATTTCTGCTTGAATGAAAAGAGTTTGTACCACACCCTTAAGGATACATGGCAGAATTTTGTGTGAATATACTTATTAGTTAGTCGTTATAATTTTTCAAATAATAAATGCATGTATTAAAATATTTGCTTTATTATATGAAAGTAGCTATTTATACATACGGTATGTATAGGTTAGGTTTTTTTTCAGTATGTATAAATAGCCAATTGCATATACATACCGTATCTATAAATAGCCTCATCCTTATTATATAGGTGTAAATAATATATCACCATTTTTAATTTTCAAGGCGTAAAAATTTGTTTTAAATTTTAAAATGGCAACAGAGCGCTATTTTGTCGAAAAAAGTTTTGGGTGAATAATTTTTTCTCAAATTTAGAAACTATACTACTTTTATTAAGAGCTTTATAATAAAATATCACTCTTTTTATTTAACTTTTTTGACAGAATGACGTCCTGTCGCCAAAACAAATTCTTTTTACATAAGAAGTACCTTAAGACAAATAAAAAATCGACATTCCCAAGGGTTTTCCTGAAAACTTAAAATTGGCGACGTATATAAAAGCTATTATGCGTTAATTTATTGTTTATTTACATCCTGTATATATCAAAAATTATAATACCATATTTTTTTGTTTAATAAATATAAACAAAATATCAATAAATTTCTATTGTTAATATGGAATGCATTTTTCTTCATTCAAAAATTAACTAATAATTTAATTAGTTTATCAAAATAAATTAATGGCGATTTAAGCAAAAACAAAATACTATATTCTATTGTTTTGTTTATAGGAAGGCAGAACACCAGTACATTATATAGGAATGTGCAAAGATCATCGGGAAATGCAACGATTGTTAACATCAGCCGGCGCGGATCTATATGCAAATGATAATCATGGACATAACTATAAATATTATATGGATAATCCGGGCGAATTAGAATTACCAAGTACACATCGGTTAAGTGCTGCAAATGGTACAGAGCGACACCATAACTCCAAAGAACGTAAGTTGCATCATTTCTATTATTTCATTATATTATTCAATATACCCAGTGCTGGATGGATGTTGTGTAAGAAAGATTTAGATTTGCAAAATAAATCAAACTCAGTAGCGAATTATCCGTAAAAACATAAAAAGTAATGCTTTTTGTCATTTTGTTCTAGTGTTTATTTGTTTAATGCCCGGTATTATAAAGGACCAAATAAAAGTAAAATAGTTATTTGTTAAATAAATTTATTCTACAAATAAATATTATCTCTGTATTATAAAGCAAATATCCAAATAAAATAACTATTCTTCACATAAATTGCGAGTGTTACCAATGTAATAATGATTTCACTTTGTAGCATATTAAATTTTTTAAACAGAAACTTAAATCAGCGTAATTATTATTAAAATTTATTTCATTTGTTTTGAAAATAAAATATGAACAATACAAATAATTGTTTTATTTTAATTTATTAAATTTAAAATTATATTTTTAAAGAATTGTTATTGAATATTTGGTAACACTGCCTGCATGAGACAAAATGCACTCTGCTAGTAAATTGCGTTTGTTGGGTTATGGTTATGTATATTTGGAAATGTCAGAGTACTATTACGAAATAAACGACATAAATATGAGTAAAAAACGCGAACGGGGTAAAAATTACACAGAACAAGACAAAGACAATTTAATACAAATATTAAAACAATATATTGATATTATTGAAAATAAAAAAACAGATATGTATACTCTAAAAAATAAAAATGAGGCATGGGACAAAGTTGCCATAAAATACAACGCTTGTGCCCAAACAGGCAATCGTAGTGGCAGCCAACTAAAATTATTATACGAATGAATAAAGAAAAAATGTCGCCTAGTAGATATTTAGTCTCAAATTCATTATTTTCGAATTGAGCTCTTAATAACGAATTATTGAATATGTGGTTATCGTTATTTTTAACTTGGCTTCACATACCATTTGTACGTTGATTGAGAACCATCCTTTTCTATTCCTAAATATTTTACCATAGTTTCAGACGATCTAGACATTTTCTTTAAAATCATTAAAATTATATATTACATATATTTTATTTTCTCTGTCGCATTTCAATGTTTAATTGAGAATACATTTATTTTGAAATTGTTTAAAATAACACATATTAATATATAATGACATACTTATATTAATAAATAAAAATAAAATCTTAATTATATTTTAAGTATATACTTTTATTTTTACAAATATTTTTCTATTATAACCTAAAACTTACAAAAATATAAACAGTCAACTGATTTATTCAAGAGAATAAAATTTATTTCCATGTATTTCGACCAAATAAAATTTATCAGTTTATTTACTAGATTTATTCGACAACTAAATTTATTTTTCGTTTATAATACAGAAATCTACCGAATAAATCGATTTATTTGGCAAGTAAATTTATTCAGTCCTTTATAATACCGGGCATAAGCTTATTTATATAATTCTAGAAATGTTTCAACTAACTTAAAGTCCAAATATAGAAAATATTATGTAAAATTAATAAGGATGAGGCTATTTATACATACGGTATGTATACGCAATTGGCTATATATACATACTAAAAAAAAAAACCTAAACCAACCTACTAACCTAACCTACCCTAAATAGCCAATTGCGTAAAAATACTGTAGTAATGCTATGTCTTCAAAATTATCAAAAATAATTGAGAGTTATTTTTATTTACTTATAACCTAGATTTTTAAATTCATCATAAAATTTAATCTAGTAATACGATCATGATATCGGTCATTACCAATTGCCACGTTTTGATAACATTACGGTAATTACCGATTTTACATTACCGCTTTATCGAATTTATATCTCTATACGCATGTAGTTTTCATTTTCTACATTATAACTTGCAAATTTTATTTCAAATTAATAGTTACTACAAATCTAAATTCTTTTTGATGAAATATTTTTTGAAAACAAAAAATTAATAAAATAAATAAAATATTACATGTGACTGACAATGAATCAGTGAATCAGCAATAATCTTTGACCACTAGGTACGTCAAATACTTGTGTATTAAAACTTGAAACCACAGATTAGAATTTTAGCTTCTTTCATAATTTGATACTGAAGTTTCCAAAATACGTATTTTGCGTTATATTAACTAAATTTTGTAGTTTAAGAAATTTATTTTATTTATTGTGTGTTGTCAAAAATATATTTAAAAAAAAAACGAACATGGTAAAAAATCTTTTAGAACTTATTATATTAAAAAAACAGCATTAGATTAGCAACTATTTCCTATGTATGGGAATTTTAATCTACAATGTACATACATACATAATTGCGTCATGTACCCAAAAGGGTATGGCACAAATTCTTTCCACTATCCCGAAATTATTATTCTCCAGACAAGCAACTCTAGCTCCATCCACATTCAAGATATCTCTCATACATGTTCTTCTATTCCTAGTACTTGGAAACTTTCGTTCTCGCAAAACACTTTCAATCATACCACGCAAACATATACTTTCAAAATCATTCACATATGTTGGAAACATTTACGTTTCTAGCAAAAGTACCCAAAGTACCTAAAACCTTACAACCAGCATTAACTATTCTTTCAATCTCACAATCAAAGCGAACATCATTAGATAATAAACCACCCATATACACAAACTCATCTACCTACTCTAAATGTGCACCATCAACAGATACATTACATTCAGACGTCAAATCACCCTTCTCAAAAAAATAATACATTGCACTTATCAATATTCAACACAAAATTCATATCCTTACCTGCAACATTAATTCTATCAATCATCCTTCCACAATATAATTTGTAGTATTTTCAAAAACCTAATGTAAAACATAGTTTTGATATCTTATAGTAAATTATTTTTACTAAAAAACTACTCTAAATTAATAAATTATTAATTAGTCTCATTGAAAACTTAAAATATATAAATACATGTCAGGGTTAAAAAACTATAGTAAATGACTTTATATCACCCTAACCTGCATAATTAATACGACACATTTAGATCTCTTTCTTGACGGTCATCTTCACATCATAACTCTGACCTCAAAGAATATTTAATAATTCTAATAAAAAATGCATAAATACACCCACACATAATTCACAAACAAAGAAATACACGTATAAAAAATCTTATCTGTCTACCAAATAATAACAGAATATATATTTCTCTTGTGTAATAAATAAAATAATATATGTAACAAGTACTGTTATATACTGACATAATTTCCGTCATTTATCTTATTTTTTAAGTATACAGTGTCATCACAGTATTTAAATAAGAAAGTAGGACGAAAAAATTTCAATAAGTTTTCTTGAAAATTTTTCATGTCAACTTTACATTTATTTCCACATTTCAACGTTTTATGAATACTTAATAAAAGTATAACCAAAAATAAAACAATACTAAATTGTTTATAATGGATTTTTTTTTGTTATATTGCATAGAATTGTGACATAGTTTTTTTCCGTTGAAAATGATAAATAACTAGATTTTTGTCATATTTTTTATAGATAATAAAAAAAATAGATTATGTACAGTTAAAATGGACATATTTGATTATTATGTGAGATAAGTAAATATTTATTTAATCGCTCGTATACTACTGACATAATTGGATATAGTTCATGAAAATATACTTTTTTAAATATTTGTATATTCAATCTATATTTCAGTTAGTAATTAACTGATAATATAATACTAGAACTTATTCGATATTCCTGTACTCAGATTTTATATAATAATATATCACATGACAACAATAGATATTAAATATTTAATATTATTATTATTTATTTCTTTATTATAACATAGCTTTATACCTGTAACACGACCAAACTAAAAATGAATATTTATAAAATTAAGGGAGCGTGCGTTAAGGTAGTGACCATACAATTTCATATATTTAGACTTTAATTAAATAAGTAGTTTACAACATAAATTAAAACACAAATTACACTAATATACAACAATACACAAAAAGACTAAATTAAACTAAACAATGAATAAGCGAATTTAGTAAAATAAAACAAACTAGAGGCCTCTGGTACTCTAATGCTGCTATAAAAACTATAGAAACTTTTGTCTTTTTTTACATATGATATTTTTTATTTAATCAAAAAAAAAAAATACTAGTATAAGCGTTATTTCATATTACTATTTTAAATTAAAAACGGATTTAACTAAAGCGAGAGCAAAGGTAGACTTAACTAAGACGAAGGCGAACACAGACTAAAGATGCAAAGCGGAAAAAATAAAAACTTTACTCAAATAAGCAAACCAAATTGTAGCTTTTACGAAAGTTACAGCAAAAAATTCCAAACACTTTTTTCAAAAAATCTCTTGAAGTAACAAGTTGTTGGCCGCGAATCCTGATAAATAAATCTGTCACTAGGTCAATTCTAGCAGATACAAAAATTTCTTAGTTTTAGAAATATGTTTAAATTACATGGCCCAATACTGCCCTGTTACATCCCTCTGGTGATTCTTTAGCAATTTAGAAAAAATAAAATTATAACATTTATAAATCAAACCTATTACATTGCAGTTTAATCGGTGACAATTAATTTTAATTGGTTCTCATTTATTTTTTGCAAAATAAAAAATAGTAATATGTTATCATCAAAAAAAGTAATTCATCGCTTCATACACACCCACAAAATATAACAAATTCAAATGTTAATTAACCTTAATTACTTCAAATATCAATAATTCGACAATAAATTAAAGCAATTTAGCAAGTTGAACGTCCTAGACAGAATAATGACTCAAACACATAAAAACTGGGAGAAAAAATCTATACATTATTAGCATTAGCGATAGCGCATATTTAATAATCAAATATGTCTGCATTGAATTCTAACACTTTGACACTTAATACAAGTTCAAAGCCCTGAATTTCATTTCCTTTACCAAAAATTATCCTTCTATCCGAAGAGAATATTCGAAAATGTGCTTATCTAAAAAGAATCATTGCACGCAAGAAATATTTTCGGTAGACATACAGGGTGTAACAACATAGATAATACTTCATTTCAAAAATTAGAAAAAAATACGTATGTTCCAGTTTTAGTCAAGAAAACTAAATCTGCAATTTATTTCAAATTCTATTTAAGGTTTTTTTTTTTCTACTACACAAATTTATGCAATATTCAACATTCTAAAATCTCCGTCCAACAATTGGCAATTTTGTTAAACAGTACAATTTTAATTGCACAAATACATAGTTCCCACTAAACATTTTGTGCCCAAGTGCACGTTACAATAATGCCTGATTTACTTCAAAAAGTTATGTTACTCAGCCAAATAATGAATAAAATTTATCCATCCCAAAATTCAAAGCACACTTCGCTAAGATACTAAAATATGTATAAAATTCCAAAATATGCTTATTTAAATAAAAATACTTAAGTAAAAAAAACATGATATTTTTATTTCTGTTTGCGCTGTTTTTTGAAATTGAACCATATTTGAAATGTACCGACTTTTAGAACATTTTGTAGAAACTGACATTAGAAAATTAACTCTAGTTCAAAATTTCACAAAAAATTTAATTTCGTAATATTAATCATTTAAGATTTTGATTTTTAAATTTTAAAACGAAATACTTAAACAAAATTTCTTAAATTCTGGGTTACCAATGTTATTGTCAATTAAAATTTAACTTCTAGTAATATCCTGTATATATGAATATATGTTAAATATTCTAGTCGTATACAAAATTGTTGGGATAGAAATACGAATGAAAAAAATATTACAAATCAATGAATCGATAGAAATAAGTAGAAAGTGTCTGGTCGGGGTTATTTGATAAATGTAAAAAATGTTACGTAGACACATGTATTAGGTACACAAATATCGATTTATTTTATCGAAAGTAAACTAAAATATAGAACAAAATTGAATCATTCATTCGTTTATTATTCGTCACCTGTTTCTCTTGCTAACTTACAACTTAGCTACAATTATCAATTAATTTTATTATCTACGGAATTACCATATAATGCATTCTGAAAAAAAATACTTAAAACTCGATAGTTTTTTTAATCGCTTACAGTTTTGATTACTGGAATTTTCTTATTTATTCATCAATTAAAACAAAAATACAGAACTTTGTTCAATAATATGTTTATTTATTATATGATATAATACTTATCAAAGCATTTTTGATACATTTATTGAAATATTTAAGGTTTTATTTGGATAGTTTAAAGAAAAAAATAGCTTTTTTTGTATTTCGTCCAGATTGCAAATTTCAATTTATTTTTCATATATTTCCAAATTTGTGATAATTATATTTATATGCCCTTAATAATAATGATCTGTGGGCGCAACAACCCTTGAAGGGTTAAAGTCTACCTTTTTACGGTATTCACAGAATAAGAATTTTTTTATAAAATAAGGTGTGTGTCAAATCTTACGCCCAACAAGTCAGACAGAGCCGCAATATTGTAGCGTACCTGAATTGTCACCCGTCCAATTACGAACCGATTGTAACGACGCTTGTTCTAAGCGTTGTAGACACATGTCTAACAACACTGCCGAATATTTCATGTAAAATTAGGAATACTTAGTATAAAATAATTACTGATTAAATTAAAAAAGTGTACCATATACTATAAGAAAAAAAATTATATAAACATACATTAAAAAAACTATTTATTGCAAATACTAATTATCAAAAATATACCAGGTAATATTTGAAATAATACTACTTGATTTAAAGGGGACAAGTAATTCAAAACATTCTATACACAACTAATCATATTCATTACATTAATACACAAATAAATTTTAAATAAATTTGACAAATAAATCATATTTTTCAATACTAAAAAATAATAATATTTTTAAAAACATTCTTATAATTAAATAAAATGATTGAATTGACATCTTATATTTTTGAAATTTCCGGAAACAAACATATTAATAGATTTCCATATTTGCTAGAATTTTGCGCTAGAATTTTCTTTTTGATTTTTGGTTTTTATTTTTTTTCTTAAAAATTATTAGGTGTAGGAAAATAAGCATGATATGAAAAAATGCGGAATAATGAGTACGATAATTGAGTAAAGAAATGATTATTTTAGAATGCATCGTTTAGTAGAAAAAAATTAAAAACTGAATTTTTGAAAATATCTCAAGGGGGTAACCCTTGCGATTTTTTTAAAATAAAACTTTTCAAAATTTGCTGAAAAAAATCTGAAAAAATTCAGTAAAATAGAGGAAAAATTATTAAAAATTCTAAAAAACACTTTAGAATTTTCAATAATTTTTCCTGCCAAACCAGAATGAGGTAGAGAAAAAAGTTACTTAGCTATTATGTAGCTCATTTTTCTCTCTATTTTACTAAATTTTTTTAGATTTTTTGAGCTAATTTTGAAAAAAATTTTATTTTGAAAAAATTGCAAGAGTACCCCTTTAAGAGATTTTCAAAAATTCAGTTTTTAATTTTTTTCTACTAAACGTTGCATTCTAAAATAATCGTTTCTTTACTCAATTATAGTACTCATTATTCCGCATTTTTCCATATCATACGTATTTTCCTACACCTCATAGTTTTTGGGAAAAAAAAAATAAAAACCAAAAAATTAAAAAAAAATTCTAGCGCCCAAACGGCACATGTTAGCAAATTAAAACTAAAACCAAATTATAGAACTTTTCATGCCCTATCGAAAAGTATTCTAAGTATTTCTTCGAATTTAATTCGAGAAAGTAGTATATCACAATTTATCGAAATTGCATGTTAAACGCCCATACGAACTTGACGAACGAACACTTGGTATATTTCAGTGCAATAATAAACAAATATACATGTGCTAAATACACGGAATTGTCCATTAATTTACGAAAATAGTTTTAAAGGTTAAGTTCCACCAAAAGACAGTTCAAAACAAAATACGATTTCTCAGCTAATGTTTATGTTAATTTTATATAGGTTTTTAAACAGTGCAAAAATACACAATATTATGTAATTTATAAAGTTAGTCCCGATATTTTTTTTTACTGTTATTACATATTTATGTTAATTCCAAACGTTTTAATTTCCAGTTATTTTTGGCGGAGCTGTTCCCAAAAAGAACATGGGTCTTTCAGTTCTGTTTTTCCCTCCATTCCAAGGCCCTAAACACTGCAACAACCCGAAGAAGATGCAAGAAAAAGATGGGAAGTATAATTTAAATATATTTTTAATCCTATTCTATTCCTTACCTTACACTGGTAAAAAATCTATGACAAATTTACCTGATAATCATTTAGCCAATAAATTAATCTTCTATTAATTACACCGTTTCCAGATCCATTGCGACACCGCTGTAGAGTTGCGACACACCTGCACAGTTGTTGTAGTGTCCTCAACTAAATCATATCCGATAAATTAATCTTCTATTATTATTGTTCCGTTTCCAGATCCATTGCGACACCGCTCTGCGTCGTAGAGTTTGTTGTAATGTCCTCAACTAAATCATATCCGATAAATTAATCTTCTATTACTATTGTTCCGTTTCCAGATCCATTGCGACACCGCTCTGCGATTGTAGGGTTTGTTGTAATGTCCTCCACTAAATCATACCCAATAAATTAATCTTCTATTATTATTGTTCCGTTTCCAGATCCATTGCGACACCGCTCTGCGATTGTAGGGTTTGTTGTAATGTCCTCCACTAAATCATACCCAATAAATTAATCTTCTATTATTATTGTTCCGTTTCCAGATCCATTGCGACACCGCTCTGCGTCGTAGGGTTTGTTGTAATGTCCTCCACTAAATCATACCCAATAAATTAATCTTCTATTATTATTGTTCCGTTTCCAGATCCATTGCGACACCGCTCTGCGATTGTAGGGTTTGTTGTAATGTCCTCCACTAAATCATACCCAATAAATTAATCTTCTATTATTATTGTTCCGTTTCCAGATCCATTGCGACACCGCTCTGCGTCGTAGGGTTTGTTGTAATGTCCTCCACTAAATCATACCCAATAAATTAATCTTCTATTATTATTGTTCCGTTTCCAGATCCATTGCGACACCGCTCTGCGTCGTAGGGTTTGTTGTAATGTCCTCCATTAAATCATACCCAATAAATTAATCTTCTATTATTATTGTTCCGTTTCCAGATCCATTGCGACACCGCTCTGCGATTGTAGGGTTTGTTGTAATGTCCTCCACTAAATCATACCCAATAAATTAATCTTCTATTATTATTGTTCCGTTTCCAGATCCATTGCGACACCGCTCTGCGTCGTAGGGTTTGTTGTAATGTCCTCCACTAAATCATACCCAATAAATTAATCTTCTATTATTATTGTTCCGTTTCCAGATCCATTGCGACACCGCTCTGCGATTGTAGGGTTTGTTGTAATGTCCTCCACTAAATCATACCCAATAAATTAATCTTCTATTATTATTGTTCCGTTTCCAGATCCATTGCGACACCGCTCTGCGATTGTAGGGTTTGTTGTAATGTCCTCCACTAAATCATACCCAATAAATTAATCTTCTATTATTATTGTTCCGTTTCCAGATCCATTGCGACACCGCTCTGCGTCGTAGGGTTTGTTGTAATGTCCTCCACTAAATCATACCCAATAAATTAATCTTCTATTATTATTGTTCCGTTTCCAGATCCATTGCGACACCGCTCTGCGATTGTAGGGTTTGTTGTAATGTCCTCCACTAAATCATACCCAATAAATTAATCTTCTATTATTATTGTTCCGTTTCCAGATCCATTGCGACACCGCTCTGCGTCGTAGGGTTTGTTGTAATGTCCTCCACTAAATCATACCCAATAAATTAATCTTCTATTATTATTGTTCCGTTTCCAGATCCATTGCGACACCGCTCTGCGATTGTAGGGTTTGTTGTAATGTCCTCCACTAAATCATACCCAATAAATTAATCTTCTATTATTATTGTTCCGTTTCCAGATCCATTGCGACACCGCTCTGCGTCGTAGGGTTTGTTGTAATGTCCTCCACTAAATCATACCCAATAAATTAATCTTCTATTATTATTGTTCCGTTTCCAGATCCATTGCGACACCGCTCTGCGATTGTAGGGTTTGTTGTAATGTCCTCCACTAAATCATACCCAATAAATTAATCTTCTATTATTATTGTTCCGTTTCCAGATCCATTGCGACACCGCTCTGCGTCGTAGGGTTTGTTGTAATGTCCTCCACTAAATCATACCCAATAAATTAATCTTCTATTATTATTGTTCCGTTTCCAGATCCATTGCGACACCGCTCTGCGTCGTAGGGTTTGTTGTAATGTCCTCCACTAAATCATACCCAATAAATTAATCTTCCATTATTATTGTTCCGTTTCCAGATCCATTGCGACACCGCTCTGCGATTGTAGGGTTTGTTGTAATGTCCTCCACTAAATCATACCCAATAAATTAATCTTCTATTATTATTGTTCCGTTTCCAGATCCATTGCGACACCGCTCTGCGTCGTAGGGTTTGTTGTAATGTCCTCCACTAAATCATACCCAATAAATTAATCTTCTATTATTATTGTTCCGTTTCCAGATCCATTGCGACACCGCTCTGCGTCGTAGGGTTTGTTGTAATGTCCTCCACTAAATCATACCCAATAAATTAATCTTCTATTATTATTGTTCCGTTTCCAGATCCATTGCGACACCGCTCTGCGATTGTAGGGTTTGTTGTAATGTCCTCCACTAAATCATACCCAATAAATTAATCTTCTATTATTATTGTTCCGTTTCCAGATCCATTGCGACACCGCTCTGCGTCGTAGGGTTTGTTGTAATGTCCTCCACTAAATCATACCCAATAAATTAATCTTCTATTATTATTGTTCCGTTTCCAGATCCATTGCGACACCGCTCTGCGTCGTAGGGTTTGTTGTAATGTCCTCCACTAAATCATACCCAATAAATTAATCTTCTATTATTATTGTTCCGTTTCCAGATCCATTGCGACACCGCTCTGCGTCGTAGGGTTTGTTGTAATGTCCTCCACTAAATCATACCCAATAAATTAATCTTCTATTATTATTGTTCCGTTTCCAGATCCATTGCGACACCGCTCTGCGATTGTAGGGTTTGTTGTAATGTCCTCCACTAAATCATACCCAATAAATTAATCTTCTATTATTATTGTTCCGTTTCCAGATCCATTGCGACACCGCTCTGCGTCGTAGGGTTTGTTGTAATGTCCTCCACTAAATCATACCCAATAAATTAATCTTCTATTATTATTGTTCCGTTTCCAGATCCATTGCGACACCGCTCTGCGATTGTAGGGTTTGTTGTAATGTCCTCCACTAAATCATACCCAATAAATTAATCTTCTATTATTATTGTTCCGTTTCCAGATCCATTGCGACACCGCTCTGCGTCGTAGGGTTTGTTGTAATGTCCTCCACTAAATCATACCCAATAAATTAATCTTCTATTATTATTGTTCCGTTTCCAGATCCATTGCGACACCGCTCTGCGATTGTAGGGTTTGTTGTAATGTCCTCCACTAAATCATACCCAATAAATTAATCTTCTATTATTATTGTTCCGTTTCCAGATCCATTGCGACACCGCTCTGCGATTGTAGGGTTTGTTGTAATGTCCTCCACTAAATCATACCCAATAAATTAATCTTCTATTATTATTGTTCCGTTTCCAGATCCATTGCGACACCGCTCTGCGATTGTAGGGTTTGTTGTAATGTCCTCCACTAAATCATACCCAATAAATTAATCTTCTATTATTATTGTTCCGTTTCCAGATCCATTGCGACACCGCTCTGCGTCGTAGGGTTTGTTGTAATGTCCTCCACTAAATCATACCCAATAAATTAATCTTCTATTATTATTGTTCCGTTTCCAGATCCATTGCGACACCGCTCTGCGTCGTAGGGTTTGTTGTAATGTCCTCCACTAAATCATACCCAATAAATTAATCTTCTATTATTATTGTTCCGTTTCCAGATCCATTGCGACACCGCTCTGCGATTGTAGGGTTTGTTGTAATGTCCTCCACTAAATCATACCCAATAAATTAATCTTCTATTATTATTGTTCCGTTTCCAGATCCATTGCGACACCGCTCTGCGTCGTAGGGTTTGTTGTAATGTCCTCCACTAAATCATACCCAATAAATTAATCTTCTATTATTATTGTTCCGTTTCCAGATCCATTGCGACACCGCTCTGCGTCGTAGGGTTTGTTGTAATGTCCTCCACTAAATCATACCCAATAAATTAATCTTCTATTATTATTGTTCCGTTTCCAGATCCATTGCGACACCGCTCTGCGATTGTAGGGTTTGTTGTAATGTCCTCCACTAAATCATACCCAATAAATTAATCTTCTATTATTATTGTTCCGTTTCCAGATCCATTGCGACACCGCTCTGCGTCGTAGGGTTTGTTGTAATGTCCTCCACTAAATCATACCCAATAAATTAATCTTCTATTATTATTGTTCCGTTTCCAGATCCATTGCGACACCGCTCTGCGTCGTAGGGTTTGTTGTAATGTCCTCCACTAAATCATACCCAATAAATTAATCTTCTATTATTATTGTTCCGTTTCCAGATCCATTGCGACACCGCTCTGCGATTGTAGGGTTTGTTGTAATGTCCTCCACTAAATCATACCCAATAAATTAATCTTCTATTATTATTGTTCCGTTTCCAGATCCATTGCGACACCGCTCTGCGATTGTAGGGTTTGTTGTAATGTCCTCCACTAAATCATACCCAATAAATTAATCTTCTATTATTATTGTTCCGTTTCCAGATCCATTGCGACACCGCTGTAGAGTTGCGACACACCTGCACAGTTGTTGTAATGTCCTCTACTAAATCATATCATATCTAAATCATATCATATCTAATAAATATCTTTCTTGTTAGTTTGATTGCGAAGCATGATTTGGTTTCGTATTAATGTTGATGTGATAAAAAACATTGTTCTCTTTGGCTATATTTAACTTATGATATATGCAGCAGCTATTCTGCTTTTTGCATTTAAATTTCTAGATTTTTTTAGCTTAGATTGACACTTTAACTTAAAGAAATAAATATATAAAAACTATATAAAGGATTCTAGTTTCTATACTAGCTATGTATTTAATATCTTATCTTTCTAAATATCTAAATATGGTAGCAGTTTTATTATAAATTTATCTCTTTTCAGGCTGTGACGAGATCCGAATTTTGAACTGAATCGAATTTGTATCAGACGCTCAGAGTCCAATATGATAATGGTGTCCTGGTGGACTGTTTGAAATGTTGGTGATTATATTAATAGGGACGACTTTTAGCTGCGCTTGGAAACTTTGGATTGATTCGATTCGGAAGGATAATTCTTCAGCTAAGAAGTTAATACTAATAATGCTGAATGCTTCTGGGATCGAGATCCGAATTTTGAACCGAGAATAGAATTTATATCGAAGCTACGATGTCCATTGGGCTTTTGTGGAGCGGAACGGTTTGGTTTGGACTGATTCGATTTGGAAGATAATTCTCATGGAAAGCCCAGGAATTAATTAGTTATGGGGTCCAATTTTCTAGCAATCGTTAATTGTTAACAGAGTAAGTTACAATAATTCTTATTTATTCTTCGGAATTATGTTATTTTTACACAAATAGAAAGCGAATTTATTTAGCGAGATTATTTATAAATGGTCGATTATTTAATTAAATATGAATACAGAATAGCCTATTTTTATTAACCAGGTTTTTATTAATTTGCTTTTTTGTCAATCTGTAAACCACTTGTAAAATCTGGTGTATAAATTTGTTAAAAATCCCTTAAAATCCTAGTAATATTTAATTAAATCTGATTAACTAATGATTTAATTAATTAGTTCATCAAAGTAAATTAATGGCGATTTAAGCAAATAAAATAAAATATTACGGCCTATGTGTAATTAAGAATATAATAAAATAAAGGTAGATTAGTTCTAAATATATAAATATATTTTTTCTAATTATTTAAAAACTATTATAACTTTTGTTTTTCTGCCCTAAGATTTTTTGATCGCGTATGCTTCATCAACAAAACAAGAGTTTTTCTGCAACTTGAATCCAAAGATTGGGGAATATATTGGATCTATACAATGCTATACGATGTATTCATCACGTTAAAAGGTATTTTACTGCTTTAACTTAGTTAAAAAGTTTTTCCGGAGGCAACTTAAGGTTCTCTATATAATCCGATTTGGGGCAAACAAAAGTTTAGACATTTTTTTGTCGAAAAGTATAATAGATATCAAAGCCGCGGTTTTTTTTTTGGATGAAAGAGGAGATTTTGATCTATCTTCATGTATTTTTTTTTTGTTTATTTTGGTTAAAAATTAGATATGAATCTTTGCAGCAGAAAAAAAGTATTATAACTTTGTCAATTTCCAACAAAATTATAAATAAAAATTGCCCATAATAGCTCAATGTCCATTCTTTCACCTCCAAAAAACTGCGAATTAATACCTTTTATAGTTCTGTAGAAAAAAATTCATAAAAAATCATAATTTTTGTCAGATTTGCGGCAATTTGTTCAATTTTGCAGATTTTCACAAAAAATGTTATAATTTTCTCAATTTTCAACAAAAATTAAAATAAAAATTGCTCAAAATAGATCAATATCTATTCTTTCACTTGCAAAAACCCGATATTAAATATCTTTAATTGTTTCAGAGAAAAAAAATTATAAAAATTTCGGATTTTTCTTATTAATAAATACAGTTACGAAAAAATCTTATTTTTTTTTCGAACTCTTTCTATGTTTTAACAGCTTTTATTTTGCTCTAAAACGAAGCTAAAATCAATAATCTAATAATCCTAATTGATTTTTACCATCAGTATATTAATTTTATATTTCTTTTTGGTTATCTAATTTTATACTTTTAATATGTTTCTTCCAATGATCAATAAAAGATTTCTCCATCAAAACAAATAACTTTATAAACTGCATTTTGTTATAGAATATTTTGTTTTTATATAATTCTTACATAAGTTCTACTTAAGTTCTATATTAAATATGTTTTTGAATAAGAATTTGTATACGAGATCTATAATAAATTGAAAAGCTCGAGTAAAATTTGCTATAATCTTAAAATTTTTGTTATGAAATCGAGGAAAATTAACCGAAAAAATCATGGTAAAATTTTTAGAATCTTACTTAAAATTCATAAAATCAATGTAAAATCGCTTAACGTTAATTCACATGGTTGTAATTGCTATGTTCAGACGTACGTAGCTCAAATACAAAACATGTTGAAGTTAATATTGAATTTATTCGTTTAATACAACTTATTTATATTGTAACTGACTGTTCGGAAAATTACATAATGAATGTTGAATTAATAATTCAATAATTAATTTAATATTATTAATTGATATTTATATAAAATAAAAAATAGTATATTTTTTAACTGGCTCTATTATCTACAAAAACGATTATTATTGTACCGAAAAAATACTTAAGATATAATATCCTATGTAGAATAATATATATTTTTTTAAATTTTTTTGTATTTTGGAAAATAGAGAAAGAAAAAAAATATTCCAAAAAAAAACTATGGCCCGTATTCTTACCTCATATGAAAAAGTGCTTTTTCAAAAAAGTGCTTTTGACATTCACTTACAATCATTTATTAAGTATTTTAAAATAGTTTATTTAAATTTTATAATACCAAATATATTAAAAATGATCAAATATAAAAAAATTATTTATATTTGATGTCAAACAGAAGCAAAAAGTTATTTTAAAATTAATGATAAAAGCACTTTTTCAAGAAAAAGTGAGGTGAGAATACAGGCCTATATTTTTTCTTTTTTTTGGCCAAATTATAAATACGAAAAAATTGAAAAAAAAATATATATTATTCTACATAGAATATTCTATTTCAGGTATTTTTTCGGTACATTAATTATCGTTTTTGTAGAAAATAGAGCCAGTTAAAAAATATACTATTTTTTATTTTATATAAATCAATTAATAATATTAAATTACATAATTAATTCAACATTGATTATGTAATTTTCAGTACAGTCCTTACAATCTTTTTTAATATCTTAGGATTGTAAAATCCGGTGTAGAAAATTTAAGGGAGTCCAAAAACATATCCGCATAAATTTACAAATTACATAAATAAATAACACAATTATCTGCTGATAGGTTAGATGAATGCCGAGATCTGTTAGCGCTGTTTTATTATAAATATCTTCTACCTTTCAGGGCCGTAACGAAATCCGAATTTCGAACTGAATCGCCGCGCAAATTCTATCCGAAGCTGGGTGATGATGATGAACGACCTCCAGCTGGCTTGGATTCGGAGAAGAGATAATTTATTTGGATAATTTATATCCTTGTGTGTTTGGAAACTTCGGACTTTAGCCCAAATTCTTCGGAAACGCCCGCAGAATTTAGTTATGGATCCAACGGTTTGGGGGGATATTTTACTAACAAAGTAAGTCACCAAATACCATTTTTTTTAATCAAATACAAAACGAATAATTTTGTTTTCTTAACAATAATATAGTAAAAAAATCTTTCAGAACTTATATTAATTTTTTTTTTCATTTAATAAACAACAAATGATGTAAAAAAAAATTATTATTAAAAAACAAAATGAAAGAAAAACGATTTAGTGAATGAGAAAAAAAATGTTAAATAATTTTGTTCGTTTATTTATTTGTTTAAATCACCATTTAATTTATTTTTGATGCAACTAATTAAAGCATTAGTTAATTAACTAATGATTTAATTAGTTCATTAAAAAACAAAAACAAGAGGAAATTATATATATATGTTTTTTCTGGAAGTTACAAAAATAATTAATTATTCAATCAATCAAATATATTTTAAGTTTTCAAAATACAATTTAGAAATACATATACGTAATTATATCAACAATAATATTACAAGAACTAAACAATTTATGCAAAAATTGAGTAATTATGACCTAGAAATACTGAGGGCATTATAAGTGTCTCATGATTTGTAGGTAAAATTACATAATTTTTTTTTAGAGTGCTTACTTTACATGTAAATACAAAAATATGTACATTATTTGATCAGTAAATTTAAAGTAAGATTAAGTGATCTTTAGATTATATTATATATAATTTTGTTTTTTTGACATGCTTTATTTTAAATTTACTGAACATATTATGTATATTTCATCAACTAAAACTATTCTGCTAGCCCCTAAAGAAGGCCAAATAGTGATTGTCGAAACGTTGGTTTAGTAATCGATAAAAACATATATATAAAAGACTGAATTCCGTCTAATTGATTACCTATCGATAATAATATATTATTAAATTAATTAATTATTTTATATTGTATTATTTGATTATAATTGAAAAAAATATCTTGTAAATTTATTTTCAAAAAAAGAAAAATTATAATTTTTATGTTTTGTGTAATTATAATAAGATTATTATATAAAAATATTATATCATTAATATAGTAAAAAATCTTTCCGGAACTAATTATTATTATTAAAATAAAACTACTTTAGGTTTTAGTTCTGTATTGAAATTATATTTTAATTCACGTTTGTGGAAACAAGTTGAAGTGATTATTGTGTAAATACTTTGAATAACAATAAATATGTTATGTTATATCACTGGAAAGAGAAAAAAAATCTTTTTAATGACACTACATTGAAATACTATTTATATAAGAAAAATGAAAGTTGCATCATAAATCTCGAAAAAAAAATTTGGTTACTCCTGGAAATTCTGTGTAAAAAAGTGTCTTAAGAAAGTGCAAACCAAAATAATGTTTCGTTTTGCATACGAGAGTTATATGCGAAAATATAAAACAGCAAAATTTTCATTTTTGTCTATATCTAGTAACCTAAGAAATTTTTTGGAAAAAACAAAAGATGACTAAACTCGCGCAACTTTCATCTAATTTAACCGAGGTCGTATCTCTAACAGTTCCGGGAGTTATCTTGGACACTCTGTATATATATATAAAAAAAAGAAAAGTAAAAAGAAATGTCGGTTTATTTTGGTTTCTCCGATTGGAATGATTTTTTATTTGTTTGTGGAATGAATGGATTAATATTTCCAATAAATATTGAATGATTATAGGTGTGGAGATAATTAAATATTAATTTAATGCATATTTTTAAGTTAATTCGAGCGTGTTTATCTAACGCTAGATTAAAATTGAATTTGATGTTAAAATTTATATACGTGTTTCACAAAATTTTGAAAGATTTTGAAATAAAATTAAAGAAGAAAAGAAAGCCATAGTGTAGTATTATATTTTTAATTTAAATCAGGGCCGGAATTGAACCAAAAAAAAGTTATTTTTCTCCGGAAACCGATTTTTTTTTTATTTCGGAACAAATAAATAAATCAAAATTGACTTTATTTTCGGATATGCCGTTAATTTGTTAATTTGTTACGTTAACAATATTATGTTATCTAATTATTATATAATTGAAACATATACATACACAAATTGGATAAGTTTCGAAAATATATTATTAACATATATTTATTAATTACCGGATTGTTGGTAATAAATATCACAGTAAGTTTTCTATATACAATATATTTACATTAATGCATATATTTACTGTTCAAATATTTAACGTAATTTGAAATGTTTTGTGAACGCGAATTTTCGTTAAAAATATAATATCACGTTAAATTATTTTTTGCTTTTAAAAACCTATGTTAAATTACATTAAATTTAAGATGTATTTTCCGTACAGTATATTAAATTAAGCTATTATGATTTAACAGTAAAAATAACAGTATTTTGTTAATTTACATGTTTTCTTATTTTTGTTTAATTTTTTAATCCTACATTCATAATTAATTTTTATTTGGAATATTTTAATCTTGAAAATATATAAGCATTCAAAACAAAGTTCAGAATGTACAATATCTTTTTTTCTGTTCTTTATTATTTTTACATAAGTGATTTTCGTAAAATATTCTTATGTCAATTTTTACTATATTTGAATAAATTATTAATTTTATGCAAGATTAGACAACTGTTAGAAATCGTTTCAGTATACACAAAAAATTGATAATTTTTCTAATGTTTTAATTGTTTTATCTAGAAAAGTTGATGATTTTCAGTATACTCATCTGACACATCTAATTGACACTGTAAAAAAGTTGCCATTTTATATAAAAACTATAGCAAAAAAATTACATATTATTTTAGAAAAATGATGATTTACATAAATTTTCTGTAAAAATAATATTTTTCATAATAAATAATAAATTTCATAATAAATAATTAAAATAAGTATAGATTTTTCCACAATCCAATTATAAATTAAAATTTCCAAATTAAAACTGATTGTGAATGCTAGATAAGACAATGATACAATATCCAATCAAATGATTTATAAATCAAACTAAAATGCATTATTCTCATAATAATAATATAATATAATATAGTTATCATTTCCATATAAACCACATGGTATAGGAAAAGTCAATTTAAAAAAGAAATACATAAAAAAATTAAGTGCGTAAAAACTTGCATTATACTTGAAGATTAGAACTTGTCACTGAGATAGTCATCAAACTTATAATAATTTTTTTCAATAAAAAATTTTTTTAAATGAAATTTGAAATTAATTTTTGATTTTATGCTACTGATATGCTTTGGTAAATGATTATAAAAGATTAGACCAATGTGATTTGGGTTAAATTTAGTTTTATTTAAATGTGTAATTGGGATAGTGAAGTTTGATTTATTTCTGGTATTATATTGATGCAGATCGCTTTGAGTTGATAAATTATTTTTTATATTATGAATAAACAAAATAACAAAATATAAATAAATACATGGAAAATTTAGCATATATTCATTCTTAAAAACGTCTTCACAAGATTGTCGTTTGCCAAGTAAAAATATATTCCTAACGGCCATTTTTTGTAGTTTAAATACTCGTTTTGTAGAAGGAGCATAACCCCAAAAAATATGATTGAATCTTATTTAAATACTAACAAATCTATTTTAAAAATTTAATCACCTATACATATGCTTATTTCGTATTTTAGCTACAATGTTTCGTAAATTGTTAATTTTTAAAATGTATATCATTATTAATATTTACTATTTTTAATATTTCGTAATTTACACGTGTTAAGAAAAAGCACTATTGAAAATTAAATTTCTTTCTTACATAAATAAATATAAAATAAATTTAAAATTCTTTTCTTTAAAACAAATTTTCTGTCAAAAAATATAGTTTTAGATAATAGTTTAAATGACGTCATTTTTGTCAGAAAAATATTTGAAGCAATTTTATGCATCCGATAGTAATCAGTAGCTCATATAGGCATAGTTTTAGGAGGTATTATAACTTTAAATTATTGGGGGTTTTGTGGTTCTTTAATAATAATAATTGCTCATGGTTTATGTTCATCTGGTTTGTTTTGTTTAGCTAATATTTCTTATGATCGAATAGGAAGACGAAGAATATTTATAAATAAGGGGCTAATAAATTTAATACCAAGAATAACTTTATGGTGATTTTTACTATGTTCTTCTAATATAGCAGCCCCTCCTTCAATAAATTTGATAGGTGAAGTTAGTTTATTAAATAGATTGATATCTTGAACTTGAGTTTCAATATTAATATTAATATTTTTATCCTTTTTTAGAGCTGTATATACTCTTTATTTGTATTCTTATAGTCAACATGGTAAATTATATTCAGGTAAATTTGCTTGTTCATCTGGGTATATTCGGGAATATTTATTATTATTTATACATTGATTTCCTTTAAATTTATTAGTTATTAAAAGTAATTTTTTTATATTATGAATTTAAATTTAAGTAGTTTATTTTAAAATTTTGATTTGTGGTGTCAAGGATGTAATTTTTTTACCTTAAATTATTAATAAAATTTCTATTTGTATTATTAGTTTTTTTTCATTATTTATCTTAGGAATTTCTTTGTTTATTTTTAGTTTAAAATTTTTATTTATAGACTATACAGTTTTTATTGAATGGGAATTAGTAAGTTTAAATTCAAGTTCAGTAGTTATAAGAGTTTTATTTGATTGAATATCTTTAATGTTTATAAGCTTTGTTTTATTTATTTCTTCTATAGTTATTTTTTATAGAAATCAGTATATAGAAGGAGATTTAAATATTAATCGATTTATTATGTTAGTATTAATATTTGTTTTTTCAATAATATTGTTGATTATTAGTCCTAATTTAATTAGAATTTTATTAGGTTGAGATGGATTAGGGTTAGTTTCTTATTGTTTAGTTATTTATTATCAAAGAATTAAATCTTATAATGCTGGAATATTAACTGCATTAATAAATCGTGTAGGGGATGTAATATTATTAATTTCTATTACTTGAATATTAAATTATGGGAGATGAAATTATATTTTTTATTTAGATTATATAAAAAATGACTCATATATACAATTGATTGGCTTATTAGTGATAGTAGCTGCAATAACTAAAAGAGCTCAAATTCCATTTTCTTCTTGACTTCCTGCTGCTATAGCAGCTCCTACACCTGTTTCTGCCTTGGTTCATTCTTCTACTTTAGTAACTGCTGGGGTATATTTATTAATTCGTTTTAATGTTATTTTAAGAGGAAATTTAGGTTTATTTTTATTATTAATTTCAACTTTAACAATATTTATAGCAGGATTAGGAGCAAATTTTGAATTTGATTTAAAAAAGATTATTGCTTTATCAACTTTAAGTCAATTGGGATTAATAATAAGAATTTTATCCATAGGAAATTATAAATTAGCCTTTTTTCATTTATTAACTCATGCTTTATTTAAGGCTTTGTTGTTTATATGTGCTGGGGCTATTATTCATAATTTAAGGGATACTCAAGATATTCGTTTTATAGGTAATTTAATAGTTCATATACCATTAACTTGTATTATTATAAATGTATGTAATTTAGCTTTATGTGGGATACCTTTCTTAGCAGGATTTTATTCTAAGGATTTGATTTTAGAAGTTGTTTCTATAAGAATAGTAAATATTTAAATTTTTTTTTTATTTTTTTTATCTACAGGATTAACTGTATGTTATTCATTTCGTTTATGTTATTATTCAATTACTGGGGACTTTAATTTTTATTCTTTGCATTCATTAAATGATATAAGTTGAATTATGTTAAAAAGTATATTATTTATATTAATTTTTGTTATTTGTGGGGGAAGAGTGTTGATATGACTAATTTTTCCAACTCCTGTTATAATTTGTTTACTTTTAAAATTAAAAATATTGACATTATTTGTATGTTTTATTGGTGTTTGATTAGGGTATGAAATTTCTAAGTTTTCTATCGGTTGAGTTAATAATTCTATAAATTTTTATCAGTATAGATATTTTTTTGGATTTATGTGATTTATACCAAATATTTCTACTTTTTCAATAAATTATATTCCTTTAATATTAAGTTATTCTTTATATAAGAATTTTGATCAAGGATGAAATGAATATTTTGGAGGGCAAGGGTTTTATAAATTAATAAAAAATAATTCTGTTTTTATTCAATTTTTACAAAATAATAATATAAAAATTTATTTAATTTTAGTTGTTTTATGATTAATTGTAGTATTTATATTAATATTTATTTAAGAACTTAAATAGCTTATGATTAGAGTATAATATTGAAGATATTAGGGAAATTAATTTAATTTTTAAGTATTTATAAAAATTGAAAATTTTATTTTTACATTGAAAATGTAACGTTTTATTTTAAACTATATAAATAGAAATATAAACGGAATTTAACCGCTAAAGAAAAAAGTTAGCAGCTTTCTCTTGTTCAGCATATTTCTTTAATTAGAATAATTATTCAATGATATCATTAACAGTGATAAGTCTCTATTTTGGCTTTAATTAATTAAATAAGGGTGAATTTCACCAAATTTTTAGGTCGAAACTAAATGTAATAATTTACTTCTTATTTAAGATAGATTGATTAATCAATACCTTTTGAATGCAAATCAAATATTATATTTAACTATTATCCTAACTGACGTCAATTAATTTACTATTGCATTTTATAAGTTTAATTTCAGAGTTCTTAAAGTTTTTGCGTAAAACAGCACTAAATTTTTCATATACTGGTTGTTTGAAATATAAATAATATTTTACTTTAGGCACAATAAAATCTTTAATAAATTTTATTATGTCATTTTCAAAATTAATTTCAGAAATTTGAAGTTTAATTCGTATTTTGTCATTGTGATATTTTTTAATTTTAGGTGGTGATGGAGAGTGTTTAACTTCCGAAATAATAACTTGATTTTTACCTATGTTTACGGGTGATTCGGTAATAGGTATGCCGATAATGGGGCGTTCTGGACTTGAGTGTATTGTGTCATCTGTGTCTGAGTTATCGGGTTCTGCAATCATTGATTGTGAATCGCGATTTTGGTCAAGTGTTTCATTAAAGTTTTCTATGTAATCGAAAAGATTTTGTGTACCGGGATCTACTGAATTTACATTTAATTCTATACGCGATAACGCGTCTGCATTTTTATTTAAAGTTCCCTTTTTATAAATTATTTCGTAATCGAATTCTTCTAATCGTAAACGCCATCTAATTAATTTTGAATTGGGTTCTTTAAGTGAAAATAACCATTGCAGCAGCGGCTTATGGTCGGTAACAATTTTAAATTTTCTACCGAATAAATACGGACGAAAATATTTAGTGGCCCACACTATAGCTAATAGTTCTTTTTCTATAGTTGAGTAATTTTGTTCCGAATCATTAAGAGTGCGACTGGCATACGCGATTGGTAAATCTGATCCGATTGGGCCTTGAGACAATACGGCTCCGAGAGCAAAGTTACTTGCATCGGTTGTAAGATTAAAAGATTTTGTAAAATCGGGATATTGTAGAATGGGTTTGTTTATTAAAAGATTTTTACATGTATTGAAACAATTAACATATTCGGGATTTTTAATATTAATTACTGAATTTTTCTTTAAACATTTCGTTAGCGGTTTTGTAATGTCAGCAAAATTTTTTATGAATTTACGATAATAACCGAGTAAACCTAAAAATGCTTTTATCTGTTTTGTAGTTTTTGGAATCGGATAATTTTTGATTGCTTTAATTTTGTCTGGATTGGGCTTAACTCCTTCAGGGGTTACAACATGGCCTAAATAAGAAACTTCTCGTCTAAAAAAATTCGGATTTGTCAATTTGTATTTTTAAATTAGCTTTTCGCAATCTTTCGAATACGGTCCTGATACTTTCTATGTGTTCTTGTAAGCTGGTACTAAATATAATGACGTCATCGAGATAAACTAAACATATGTCATTTATCAAATTTCTTAGAACATTGTCCATGACTCTTTGAAATGTAGCCGGTGCTGATTTTAAACCGAATGGCATGCGACAGAATTCGTAATGACCGTTTTCTGTACTGAACGCGGTTTTTGGAATATCGTTTTCTTCCATTTCTATTTGGTGAAAACCGGACGCGAGATCTGGGGTTGTGAAATATTGACATCTACCTAATTTATTGGATATTTATCGTCGATAGTTTTTTCGTTAAGTTTTCTAAAATCGATTACAATACGCCATTTCTTTTTACCTGATGTGTCTAATTTCTTTGGTACGATCCAAATTGGCGATGACCAAGCCGAAAATGAGGGTCTAATAATATTTTGTTCTAACATTTTTTGAATTTGATTTTTTACTTCATATCTGTGTATTTCTGGGAATCTGTACGACTTAGTGTAAACAGGCAACTCGTCTTTAGTACGTATGCGGTGTGTTTAATTTCATTTGTAAAAGATAAGGGTTTATCATCTGTGTGGAAAAGGTCACTGTACTGTTTAATTCAATTTTTTATTGCTAATTTTTCTTCAGTGTTCATGTGTTCTGTCCTAATTTGTGAAATGTCAAATTTATTATGAAATTTTTGGTTTTGAAAATTAATATTGTTTATTCCAAAATTATTTAATGATTGTACTTGTAATAAATTTGAAGTGTTTACTATGCATTCTTTATCGTTTGTGTTTATAACAGGATAATACGTTATATAATTTTTTATTTTTGCAATACCTTCTGGAATTTTAACATTTTTAATATTTATTTCTGAAATAAATACTTCGCCGTTTTCTATGTTGTTAATATGAAATTTTGTTATTTTTTCTGTTTTTGGAGGAATTGCAGTGTAACGCATGTGTGTAATAGGTTTGTAAAAATGAATTTTTATTTCAGTTTTTGGTGTTATGATTTTGTCGTGAGTGAGATCAATAATAGCTTCTAATATTTTTAAGTGATCGAGTTCGAGTAAAATATCAAAATGACTATGAAAATCAAATAAATAATATTTTAAAATAGTATTAGAATTTTTGAATAAGTTTGAATTTGGCAATAAAATACTAAAATTTTCTACTGATGTGCCGTGAGCTGTAGTGATTTGAAATGTGTCGTTTTGAATTTTATTTTTAAAGAATTTATTTGCAATTTCTGGTTTTATAAAAGAACGCGTGCTACCCGGTGTCGATTAGCACTTTTAAATTGTATTCTGGGTAAATAATAAATGGTAACTCGCTTTGATTATGCGATAAAGTTATTGATTCAAAGTTTAATTTGTTTCCGAGGCTTTTATCTCTAAAAAATTATTCGGATAATTTTGATCGTCTGGTTCCGGAAATAATAACATTACTATCGTCATAAATTTGCTCGTCACAATTTTGATAATTGATATATTGATCGCTAGAATTTTGTTCGTCAAAATTTTGATAATTATAATATTGCTCGCTATTATTTTGTTCATAATTTAAGTCGTTTATTTCTGTGTTAAAAAGTTCTTCTGCTACGTATTTTGGTGTTTGTCTGTATTGTGCGTGCATATTTTGATAAGGACGCGGAGCAACAAAGCCGGAAGGGGGCCAGGTTTAGGTGTAAATGTTTGTCGTGTACTCACACTCATAGGCGTGGGTATAGGTAATTTTTTGTAGGGATTCGGTTGGAACACGTTTTGTTTTTGTGTTTGTGTTGAATTTTTATTTGTGTAATGATTATTATGTAATAGTGGAGATCTGTAATTGGATTGTTGTGGTGTAGGTCTATAATTTAATTGTTGTGGTGTAGGTCTGTAGATTAATTGTGGTTGTGTATTTTTATATAAATGTGTTTTGTTTGTGTGTGTGTGAATGCTTGATTTTGTTTGGCTCTAATATTTTGTTGTGAACTTAATTGACTTTCTAGTTGAAAATCATTAGTTAACATATTAAGCGCGGTGTTCATATCTGGAGGATTTTTAGTCCTCATTAGTGTACCTAAGGGCTCTTTGAGTCCTCTTAAAAGAATTCTAACAGCGTATGATTGAAAATAGGCTATTAAAATTTTACTATCTTCTGCTTTAATTTGTGTTGATATATACGAAATTTGTAAATTTAAAATTTCTTGAACTCTATTAAAAAATTCGAAAGCAGTTTCGTTAATTTGTTTGAGTTCGGTTAGTTCAATATTTAAAGTGAAACAATCACGTTTATCAGCGTATGCATCTAATAATGCTTTCTTTAAATCTGAAAAATTTGAGATTGTACAACTCGCGGTATTGATAGCAGCATCGCCCTTAATTTTAGCTAAGATACTGGACATCAGATATTCATTCTGAAATGCAGTTACGTTGCTAGCATTATAAAAACTTCAGTCATATTTGAAAAATTTAAATTATTAGTTTCGTTAAATAAATTTTCTAAACTTTGCACTATATTACTTGTGTTTTCTAGGCTTTGCAATGAGTTACAGGATTGGTCTGAATCTGAATCTGTATCTGAATCGTCGTAAACGATTCTTATTGATTGTCTGATATCTCTAAATGACATTTAAATTGTACTTACAGAATAACAATCAGTTTGTCCATTTGTCTCTCCTCTCTTTTGCACAGATTGGATTGATGTTGAACAATAAAAGTATAAATAAAAATTCCTTAAAATAGCTACAGATCTATTCTTTCAGCCCCAACAAACCGCGTTTAAATACCATCTATAATTTTGCAGAAAAAAATTTATAATTTTGTCGGATTTACTTCACATTCACCCGATTTTGCAGGTTTTCGGAAAAAGTGTTATAACTGTCAGTTTTTAACAAAAATTAAAATAAAAATTGCTCAAAATAGATCAATATCTATTCTTTCACTTGCAAAAAACCGATATTAAATATCTTTAATTGTTTCAGAGAAAAAAATTTATAAAAATTTCGGATTTTTCTTATTAATAAATACAGTTACGAAAAAATCTTATTTTTTTTTTCGAACTCTTTCTATGTTTTAACAGCTTTTATTTTGCTCTAAAACGAAGCTAAAATCAATAATCTAATAATCCTAATTGATTTTTACCATCAGTATATTAATTTTATATTTCTTTTTGGTTATCCAATTTTATACTTTTAATATGTTTCTTCCAATGATCAATAAAAGATTTCTCCATCAAAACAAATAACTTTATAAACTGCATTTTGTTATAGAATATTTTGTTTTTATATAATTCTTACATAAGTTCTACTTAAGTTCTATATTAAATAGTGTAGTTAATTAGACTATTTTGTTAGTCAATTAAGTATGATCTATTTGTTTGTCGGGTTAATATGCACAAATTTTGTTAATACAAAGAACTAAATTAAACATTTGTTACAATTTTAAAATAAAGGCAAAATCCAATACATTTTTTCTTTATTTAAATTATAACTAATGATTTACTTAGTTCTCATGGAATGAGTGTTTGGCATTGCAGTTTCGGATAATCATACGATTTTATATCGACTGTAATACATAATATTTATACAATAATTAATAACTTATTTATTTTATATATTCGACAAATATCTTTCTTGTTAGTTTGATTGCGAAGCATGATTTAGTTTCGTATTAATGTTGATGTGATAAAAAACATCGTTCTCTTTGGCTATATTTAACTTATGATATATGCAGCAGCTATTCTGCTTATTGCATTTAAATTTCTAGATTTTTTTAGCTTAGATTGACACTTTAACTTAAAGAAATAAATATATAAAACTATATAAAGGATTCTAGTTTCTATACTAGCTATGTATTTAATATCTTATCTTTCTAAATATCTAAATATGGTAGCAGTTTTATTATAAATTTATCTCTTTTCAGGCTGTGACGAGATCCGAATTTTGAACTGAATCGAATTTGTATCGGACGCTCAGAGTCCAATATGATAATGGTGTCCTGGTGGACTGTTTGGAATGTTGGTGATTATATTAATAGGGACGACTTTTAGCTGCGCTTGGAAACTTTGGATTGATTCGATTCGGAAGGATAATTCTTCAGCTAAGAAGTTAATACTAATAATGCTGAATGCTTCTGGGATCGAGATCCGAATTTTGAACCGAGAATAGAATTTATATCGAAGCTACGATGTCCAATGGGCTTTTGTGGAGCGGAACGGTTCGGTTTGGACTGATTCGATTTGGAAGATAATTCTCATGGAAACGCCCAGGAATTAATTAGTTATGGGGTCCAATTTTCTAGCAATCGTTAATTGTTAACAGAGTAAGTCACAATAATTCTTATTTATTCTTCGGAACTATGTTATTTTTACACAAATAGAAAGCGAATTTAGGTTGAGTTCTGAAAAATATTTTACTATGAATTTTTTGTTTTGTTTTTTTTATTTTATAGAACTTTACCTATAATAATATAGTAAAAAAAATCTTTCAGAACTCAAATTATATTAAAATGAAACAGCTTTAGGTTCTAGTTCTGTATTAATATTTATTAATAATCGACCATACACTCAACGTAAATAAACAAGTTACTAGGCAACAAACTAAGTTACTAGATTATAAAATTTATACGATTTTTAATTAATGGCATTGAGTTAAATTAAATTTGGCTTCCATTAATTAAAAAAAAATCTATATAATTTCATAATCTAGTTACTTATTTGTTACGTTTAGTAACTTGTTTCTATGTTCTGTTTATTTATTGATGAAGACATACCGTTCGTTTAGAATTACAATGTCGTATGTACATTGTTTACTATTACGAGATTTTCAAGTTTAAAAATTGTCTGGGCATTATTTTTTAATTGATCCACTTAATGAAATTGAGATTTTGCTACAGTACTTACCGAAAACCATTAACTAGGTTTATCCAAGAATCCACCCATTTGCTGGTCTTATCCGATAAAAATAACTAAATCAAAAAACACATACGACTTTGTTACTGTGATATTTGTTATTTACTTTATTTGTGGCGGATACGACTTTGTAATTCAGAACTTAATAAAAACAAAAATGTAAAGTATACAATAAGAATATGTTTAAATATTATTTAATAGGGTCCGAAAGTAATCTTGATCCTTTTTTGGCATCCATTTCATCATAGATTTAATAGCAGCGATTTTTTCCTTAGAAAGTTGTGTTGTTTTGGATGAAACCCTAAGCTTTCTCATCTCTGCAGTAAATGGTTGACGTGTAGCTTTGTAATTTCTTACGGACGCTATTGTCCACTCAAGTTCTGGATTATGTGACAGTTTATATTGTATATCGAAGATATTGGTTGTGAATTTTAATGCGCTAATTTTAGCAAATGCTATTATTTTGTAATTATAATAAGCACAACACGATTTTAGATCAAAAAAGTCGCTAGCATTCATTTCCAAAACTGTATACGGTCGTTTAGTTGCAACTTTGCGTAGTAGAGATAGAAGTGATACTGGAGAATAATATTCAGCCTTAGCTAAAACTTTTTCAATGCAACTATGTACATTATCTATTTCTTGTATAGCTGAATGGCCTGGAGTTGAAAATTTTATCGTTATTGAACAAATTTCTAGGTTTTCATACAAGAAGTAACTAATAGCGTATGACATTAGCGAGTTTTTGTTCTGGGGTACACAGCTGTCACTCCATAGAATTAAATTTAGCTAATTTGGATTGTCAGCGTATACAGCTTTCAAAATTTTTAGTAAAGCACTCGCAATGTCATTACCCCTTCGACCCATTTGATTTTTAAATCCATACTGCGCAATAAACTTGCTTTGTTGTAGACAAATGAGCAGTAAGATTATAAACATTAAATTTCGATTTATAATAAAAATTACTAATTTCAGCTCTAGGACAACTTAAAACATTTTCTAAATCAAAACAAATGACAGCTTTGTTTTTGTCTCTTCTGTCTCGGTTTCGTTCGTCCCGAGTAATTATTTTTTCATATATATGTCTTTGATGCTGTTCTTGCCGTAGGTGGTCTGTTGTATTATTTTTTTTTTAAGTTTCAATTTCTTCACATAAATCACATCGATCTTTTCGACGTGAATAAAATGACAAATTAAACTGATTGCAAAATATGTTCCTATAAAATGATTCTTTCACAGGATCTTGATTACGTTTTTCACAGAAGTCAGCATATAGTCTATACATTTTTTTAATGTTCAGAGAAGGATCTAAAAATTTTTTTGTAGTTGTAGATCGGCAATAATGTGACTCGATTGGTTGAAATGACTTAATGTGGGTTTTCACGCATTTTACTTGATCTTCGGAAATACATAGGTACCTATGTATTAAATAATTAATCTACGGTTTAAATTATTGACCTATAGAATTAATTATTGATCTATAGAAATATTTATCGAACTATGGAAATAATCAAATACCTACTGATATAATTATCGATCTATAAAATTTGATCTATAAAATTAAGAAAGTGGCTATTTATACATACAGTATTTTTACGTAATTGGCTATTTAGGGTAGGTTAGGTTAGTAGATTAGGTTTAGGTTTTTTTTTTTACTATATATCATTCTTTAATTATTAATAAGTAAATGATTGATTCTTCTATAGGTAAAAATATTAAATTTAATAGGTAATATTTAAATTATTAATAGATCATAAAATTAGCATCCCTTAAAAATTAAATTAAATTAATTCTATTAAATTGCTAAATTGTAGTAGTTAAAACTGTATGTTTATTTGTAAAAAAAATAAATAAATAATCATTTATTGAAATAAAATAACTGTTTGTTTGTGTATGTGTTTTTTTTACAAGGTTACTAGGTTTTTTTGAAAGGTTATGACTGTTATTTTACAAGGTTATGACTATTTTTTTACAAGATTATGAAGTTTTTCACAAGATTACTAGATTTATCACGAGGTTAAAAAGAGAAGTCTTATATAAAACAATTAAAACCTTGTGAAAAACAGTCATAATTTTATAAAAAATATTAAAACTTTGTAAAAACAGTCATAATTTTATTAAAAAAAAAGTAGAAACCTTGAAAAAAAAACATTAAAACAGTCATAATCTTATTAAAAATATCAAAACCTTGTAAAAACAGTCATAATTTTATTAAAAAAACGAAGAAATTTTGTGAAAAAACATGAAAACAGTCATAATCTTGTAAAAAATATCAAAATCTTGTAAAAAAACTGACATAACTTTCCAGAAATCCTATTAATCTTCTAAAAAATTAGTCATAATCTTCCAAAAAAATCCAGTAACCTTCCAAAAAACCTAATAAACTTCCAAAAAACCTAATAACCATGTAAAAAAAAACAGTCAAAACCTTCTAAAAATCCTAGTAACCTTGTAAAAAAAACAGTTATAACCTTCCAAAAAATCTAATAACCTTCGAAAAAAACGTAGTAAATTTTCTATATCTTGAAGAATATTTAAAATAATTGTAAATAAAGTTGATAGTTGATTGTAAATATCTTGAATAAAACTATTTTGATTACGGGCTTCACTGATAACAATATGTAACAGTTGTTCAATTTTTAACTTTAATTGTAATTCGTTTTGTCTGATTGTTTCAATTGTTTTATTGAACTTTTCGATTATTTGGTTGCTAACTGAATATTGATACTTTAATTGATTATTTAATTTATTTTGATTATTTTCTAAATGATTTAAAATTTTTGTAAATCTTTTATCGTCTTCGGCATCTAAATTGCCAGTAATTGATTTAATTATCGATCCTAATCCGTTAATTATTCCTCTCTTATATCTAAACTTATCAGTATAAATGTTAAAGTTTCTAAACTTATTATCAATATTATTCTTAATATAATTAATTATTTTATTATTGTTTTCGAAGTTTAAATTATCGACTGTGTAGTTTCTGATAGTTTGTTTTATAGTGTCGTGTTGTGTTCTTAGGCTGTTATATTGCTTTATGATTGGTTGCAAATCATAAGTGTGTAAAAATGTGTGTTGTGATTTTTGTAATTTAGCCTGTCCTAAATTTAAAGGTAAAACTCCAAGATTGTTCGTAATGTCTTTAATTTCTAATCCTGCGTTGAACGCGATGTAGACGGACCTGCAATATCGAAAATATTTTGAGTGGTTTTTCTAGGTCGTTTTATATTTGATGTGCTCGATTAGGGTGGAATGAAATCGTTCTATAAGTCCATTCGAATTGGGGTTTTGTGAATAATAATAATAATAATAATAATAAATCTTTATTGCCCAACAGAGTGATCCATTAATAGGACAATACATAAAAATACATTTATTAACATATATGGTAGAATAAAAAAATACAAAATAAAATATAAACTATTTAATTTAAACTAAGAAAAAAAAAAACCAAAAAAGAAAAACCATAATAATATTAATCAATAAAACAAATAACACAAAAATTTTAGTCGAGAAAAAAAAAAAAACTAATTTAAGCTGTAATATTGTTTAAAACAGCATTTAATGAGTTAAAAAATAAATCAATATTATTATTGTTTATGCTGTTGTAATTGTTACACATAATAAATATTGGTGTTCTTTGCGACATATTCGTTCGGCCAGTATTTGTGTAAAAAGCTTGTGGGAATCTGGTGGTTGAACGTGGTACACAGAAGTTTATCTTACCAAGTAAGTAAGCACAATCAAGTTCATTATTTAACAGTTTGTAAAGTATAGCTATTGAGATATTGATTCGACGAGAAGCTAGCGAATCATAAGTATGCGTATCCAACAAATAATTGTAATCTACTCCTTGAGGAGGATAATTACCATCTATTTTATAAGTTAAAAATTTTAAAAATTTTCGCTGTACCTTTTCGATATCATTTATTTGCTTTGCGTATATAGGATACCAAACTATAGCGCAATATTCCAATTTTGACCTTACAAAACTGTTAAACAATGTAGTGAAAACTGATCTACAATTAAACTGCTTAGTGTTTCTAACAATATATCCAAGCATTCTGTATGCTGAATTTACAATTTGTGTGACATGTTGATCGAATGAAAAATGTGTATCGAAGATAACACCCAAATCTTTCATAACTGTTTCTCTGCCTAGCGCAGAGTTATTGATTGTATAATTGCACGTAAGTGGTTGCATTTTACGAGTGTATGTCACAACTTTACATTTATTTATGTTGACAGATAAATTATTTGCAGTGCACCAGTTTATAATTTTATTAATGTTTGTTTGCAATTTTACACAATCATCGATGGTATCAATCAACGTATATATTTTTAGATCGTCAGCAAACAGAAGAACATTTATGTCTAGGCTGAAACATAAATCGTTAATAAAAATAGAAAATAGTAAAGGTGCTAAATTAGCTCCTTGTGGTACTCCTGATGTACAGATGTATGCTGACGACTCAAAACCTGGAAAACTCACAAACTGCGTTCTATCAAGTAAATAGGATTTTAATAGACGTACAAAAGATGATGATAGACCAATATTTCCAAGTTTGTTTAGCAAAATGTGCAAGTCAACCTGATCGAACGCTTTTTGTAAGTCCATATAGATGGTATCAACTTGACAATTGTTATCCAAGGCTTCAGCAACATACTGTGAAAATGTACATAAATTAGTAGTTGTTGAACGTTTTTCTGTAAAACCATGTTGAAATTCAGATAAGTTTTGTTTAGTGGCGTTGAATATGATATTGCACAGTATTATTTCGAAAACCTTAGACAAATTGTTTAAAATAGAAATCGCTCTATAATTACATATATTTTGAACATCACCAGATTTGAATACTGGACTGACACGAGCTATTTTCCACATATCTGGAAATTTTTGATGTTTAATAATTAAATTAAAAACAAATCTTACAGGTTTACATAAATAATAAATACAGTCTTTTATGACAAAAGCTGGTATTTGATCTATACCCGCTGTAAGTTTATTATTTAGTTTTTTAGTAGCATTGAGTATGTCAGTGTCAGTAATTTCTAAGATGTTAATTGTATTATTATAGTTATACTGATTATCAAAATTGTTGTATTGATTATTAGTAGGTGTTTTATGAACACTTTTAAAATATTCTGCAAAACTATTTATTATATTTTGTGGATTACGTAATTGAACATCATTATATTTCATTGTGTCTGGGACACGAGAACCACCTTTTTTTGATTGAATAAATGACCAGAATAATTTCGAATTATCATTTATTTTTGTCTCAATATCAATTAAATAGTTTTTATAGGCGATTTTTATTTTATTTTTAGTGTTAGACCGTAAAGTTTGATATTTTTGTAAGTATGTATTATTTTTAGTTTTTCTAAATTTATCCCGAGCTAGTTCTTTTTTTCGCAAGTCAGATTTTATTTCGCTTGTGAACCATGGTGGAAAATTTCTATGCTTTGCTTGATTTTTAAAAATTGGGACATGCAAATCAAAACAATGATAAATAATTTTGTAAAATTTGTCACAGGCTGCTTCAACACTAGTTTCAACATATAATGAGTCCCAATTTAATAAAGAAATAGCATTATATAATGCAGGATAATTTGCTTGTTTAAAATTATATTTTCTATATAAAACTTGCGATGGAAAAGAATTTTGCACGGGAGAACTACATTGGAAGGTGATATCAAGTGGCGGATGATGTGAATCAATTTTGGAAATATGTATTGCTGGTGCAATAATAGTACAACTAATATTAGCAAATACTAAGTCGAGTATTCTATTATTTGCATTTAAAGTGTAATTAAATTGTTTTAAATTTAAGAATTCGCTAAAATTAGATAAAATAATAGATTTGCTATCATTAAAATTAGGATCCATATATGAATTAATGTTAAAATCTCCTAAAATAACCACATCATTCTCATATAACTCACTTAATTTACATATTTCTTCCATTGTAGTTTCTATTATAGCAGTGCTAGTTGATGGTGGTATATATATATCACTAATAAATAAAAGTTTTTATTGGTTAAACGTAATTTTACACCCACTACGTCTACAACGTGATTGGACGCTGTATTGATATTAAACAAGTCTAATTTTGTAGAAGGTATATGATTTGCCACCGCAATTAACACTCCACCTCCCGTAGATAAACCAGTTGCTTCAATGTTACGATCGCACCGGTAAACACTATAATTGTCAATAAACAATTCCGAACTTGAAACATCATTTTTTAACCATGTTTCTGAGAAACAGATAACATCATAGTCTACGTCAGCTGTTGCACAAAAAATATCATCTAATTTCGAGTTTACTCCCCTAACATTCTGATAGTAACAACTAAATTTTTTTAAATGATCACTGTTGCTGGGCATTTTTAGTTTAAATCAACTTTCACAATTTTTGGAGTACCATTAAAGTATTTTATTTTTATGTTTGTTTCCCCTTGCAGAATCCTACTATCTAATTTTTGTTTAAGCTGTTTAAAATATTTGATTTGTTGTGGAGTTTTGTCCGACGTAAATCTTATATTTTTGTAATTGTCACAATTTGATAATTTTTTCAAATTCTTGAAAATTATGTTCACATGATCCACAGAGTCAAACTGAAGTTTTTTCCGTTTTGTAGCTGACCTAATCGAAAAAATTTGAAATTTATCTCAGATAGTTGGGGATCAAGAATATTTAACAGATTTGTAATCTTTTGACTTTCAATATGTTTTATGTCTTTGGTTGTAGCTTCTTCTGGTACACCAAAAATAATAATATTATATTTTCTTTTCTCTCTATCCGACATTTCTTGAACAATATTTTCAATTGACACTGTATCAAAATCGGGCTGTTTATTATTAGTTGATATATCTTGCATATTAGACTCAAGTATATCGTATTTAGTTTCTAATGTTTGTATCTTTGATTTCAAATCATTATTTTCTTTTGTCAACATAGCTAGAGTGGTATTAACAGTAACTAAGCTTTCTAATATCAAATCTAGTTTTCCATTCATTTCTGACAGATTGGTGTGGTTTGTAGATGAAAAGCAGGCTGGACATTTCCATTCGTTGATGCTTTTGTCAACTCGCATTGAAACAAATTTGTCCATGCTGACATCAACACAGTACAGGTGATATATTCCCTTGCATGAGCCAGTACAAAACAGTCGGTCACCGCTTCTATCAACTGCCTTAGTACACTTTGTACACTTTGACATCGTCGAATAATTAATTGTACTACTACACTCACTTAAGTATACTTTGTTTTAACAGGTAAATTTAGTAAAATATGACTTTTATTTTGGCACACAGAGATATTGTGTGTTTAATATTACAAAAAACTGCACTAATTTACTTTTTCACAACACCACTGCCTCAAAAACAAACTCAGACACTAAAAAATTAACGTACTGTCAAATTTCTGGAAAATTATAGTAAAAATAACTTAATTTAAACAACAATTTTGAAGAGACTTAAAAAAAAACTGACTTCGCTACCATACAGTCAAACTACATTATATGAACTGGTGAAATGTATGTTAACTTTATGTAGACTTAATAATTCTTTTACTATACTATTTTTAAATTCTAACCCGTTGTCGGATGTTGCAAATTTTGTGCATATTTTGAAAACGCATCTATAATTGTTAAAAATTTACAACTTTCAAGAGTAAGTGTATCTACGTGTATAGTGTTAAAGGGTTTGTCGGGGGTTGGTGTAATATTAAATTGTGGCTTTAGTGGTTTACGCTCATATTTTGATTTTAAACAAACATCGCATTGATTTATATAGTCGGTAATAGTTTTAACTTGATTAGGCCAATAATAAATTCGTTTTATTTGATTATGTGTTTCGGCAATGCCACGGTGGTTTGTTTTGCCTTCGTGATACATTTTAATTGTTTCTATAATGTCATCGTATCTTTCTACGTCAATTAATTTACTATTGCATTTTATAAAATAAATTAAAATTAATATAATTTGAAAACTATTACAGAAGAGGTATGCTTCGTTCAACTTGGATCAAACTCTAGTCTCTGTGCATGACACAAACGCTGTATTAACTGTCGACCAAATGCTATAACACGGCCTATCAACGGGAAGGAATTAAAACTACAATTACGTGATCCAAAATTAAATTCCTTTTGGGAGAAGATTCAATCTGGAAACGATCATGTTTTGGAAGGATATTTGTGGATGTTTTAACCAAATATGAGGATCAACTTTGTTCCGAAGCTTCTCGAAGCGGTTAAACCAGACGAAGGTAGCAGCCGATTGGTTATTAATTACCGCGGATGTTGGTATCTTTCGGAACGTTGCTGATTTTTGATGCAACATGGATAGACGTAAATTCCGGGGCGTTATACGACAAAATCTATTTGGAAATAAATATCGCAGTAAGTTTTATATATACAATATAATTACACACACACACACACACACATATATATATATATATATATATATATATATATATATATATATATATATATATATATATCTATATATCTATATATCTATATATATACAGGGTGTTTGCAATCAAGGTATTTTATTTTTAAGGGGTGATACTACAGGTCAAAACAAGGCGATTAACGCCAAAACACCTTAGTAAAAGTTTTCTAATAAACGAGATATTCATTTTTTTTTAAGTAAAATGGTAGCATATGGTATAATTTTTATTATCCAGCTCACAAAAAAAATTATTCTTCATAATAGTTTTGGATTTGCTTGAAACGAATAAAAATGTAAAAATATTCCAGGTTTTAAATACAGGGTGACTCGGATTTGCTGATTTGTGTTTCAACTTTTAGGTAAAATACCCTTATTTAAAAAATTTGAATAATTTTATTTGAATATTATGTTTAGAATTACAATTTAAGTTTACATACAAAAATTTGTGCCGATCGTCGATTGTTAAAACACCTTAGCAAAAGTTGTCTAATGAACGAGATATTACTTTATTTGAATTTATGATTGAGGGGGCGATAATTTCGAGCAACTGGTGTCATAGTGCTATCACCCATTAAAAATAAAATACTTATCTTGATTTGTGTCATTAATAAAAATATTTAAATAAAGTATCTAATATCTCGTTTATTTGAAAACTTTTGCTAAGGTGTTTTAACAATCGACGATCGGCACAAATTTTTGTATGTAAACTTAAATTGTAATTCTAAACATAATATTCAAATAAAATTATTCAAATTTTTTAAATAAGGGTATTTTACCTAAAAGTTGAAACACAAATCAGCAAATCCGAGTCAGCCTGTATTTAAAACCTGGAATATTTTTACATTTTTATTCGTTTCAAGCAAAGCCAAAACTATTATGAAGAATAATTTTTTTTGTGAGCTGGATAATAAAAATTATACCATATGCTACCATTTTACTTAAAAAAAAAATGAATATCTCGTTTATTAGAAAACTTTTACTAAGGTGTTTTGGCGTTAATCGCCTTGTTTTGACCTGTAGTATCACCCCTTAAAAATAAAATACCTTGATTGCAAACACCCTGTATATATATAATGAAAAATCTAAATTTTTGTATATGGATAACTCTTTCATTGTTTAAGTTAAAGGATTAGTTTGATAAATTATTGAAATATATTCGATTTATTGATTTTCAGAGTTTTACCCAATCAAGACTTGGATGGGTGTCGAAAAAATAAACAAGATCTGTTTTTCTCCCTCCCAATCCAAAAGGCCCTAAACTTTGCAACAACCCCGAAGAATGATCGAAGATGGAAGAAAAAGAAGAGAAGAAAATTTCGACAGCATTCGAATGCTAGAAAAAAGCGATTTATTATATTGTATAATTTTTATGTAAAATTGTTTACTGCGCAATTTAAATATATATATATATATATATATATATATAAATATATTAGTATGAGTTTTTGATGCTTGTCAGCAAGAGTATTAAATTGAAATAGTTGAATAAATACACATCGATACTAATTTGAAAATTAAATTAAAAAGTGTCAAACTCTGCCACTGAGCTAACGACGCCAGACAAGTAGTAAACAACTTTTAATCAATGTAAAGTATTCATACTGTTTTAATCTATGCCAAGTAAACATTTACAATTTGCAAACCAGATTACTAAGTAGATTACATATGAAAGAAATGAATAATATTTATTCAGTTTTTATGTCCATTGACAATTCACTAGGAATAATTCACTAGGAATATGTATATATATAAATATATTAGTATGAGTTTTTGATGCGTGTCAGCAAGAGTATTAAATTGAAATAGTTGAATAAATACACATCGATACTAAAGATTTACAGATAATATAATAACAACATTGAAATTTGAGACACTTAAATTAACTTTTTAACTTTAGTTTAAACTAGAGATATATGTAATCGGAAAAGGATGGTTCTTTCAAATATATTTGAATGAATATTAAAATATTAATAATTTATTGTATTTGTAAAATATATAATAACAAAATCGGATAAACAATGAATCTTTTAAACATTGATAAAACTAAACGAAATAAATCCAAATAAAACTTGAGATTATCTTACCTTTATAAATTATATAATTCGGGATGATGTAATGTTCGTTTGGTGTAATTGGTTTAAATCTTAAGTTTAAATAATTTCCTGTAACAAAACAAATATTATATGATTCTGATTTCAAATTGCTGGCATGTGCCGTTTAGTATTTATTATATTTAATAATAATTAGAATATAATATATATATATATATATATATACTTATATATAATTATTATAATAAAAATGTATTTGCTAGTGACATCTCTTAGACAAACGGTGAACTATTTCTAGACAGCTATTCAAACGTTCTTTGCTAAAAAATATGACGTTATTACAAACAAATATTAAACATTGTTATTATTATTAAATATTATGTTATTACTACTGTATTTATTATATTTAATAAAAATTAGAATATATAATATATATATATATATTTATATAGTTATATAGTTATATATAATTTTCTTTAAAATTAAATATTTATTATAATATTATTGATTTTATTTGTAATTTAATACTAGTGGTGCCATCTCTGTCGCCAGCCTTGAACTATTCATGTAAACAGAATAGCTCTGTCGATAATACAGAAAATTTAAATTTATTATTATTTATTTAATATAAATATTATATATAATAAATAATTTATATAATATTAAAATCTTCAATGGTAAATATCTCGAAAACGGCTGGAAATTTTGCGAAAATGACAAAATTTGCCGTCCCCTTACAAATCCCTGATAAACCAGGTACCTACTACAACATATCTAAAAATTAACCCCCTAGGACACCCCTTTATTAATTAAGCCAACCCCCAAAACTTTAAAATTTTCAAACGCAAATATCTCGAAAACGGCAGGGAATTTCGCAAAAATAACAAAATTTTGCCGTCCCCTTACGAAGGTCTAGATAAACAAGGTACGTACTACAACATATCCAAATATCAACCCCCTACGACACTCCCTTATTAATTAAGTCAAGCCCCCCAACAAAACTGATGAAAATATTGAAATTGAAATTTTGGTGAAATGTATTTTTTCTTATTGTTGAATAAAGTTCGTTAAAAACAGATGCTGTGTTGTATTTATGTTTTTCCCAATTTCATCCCTTAAAATTAGTTAAAATCTTTAATCGGAAATATCTCGAAAACGGCTGGGAATTTCGCAAAAATAACAAAATTTTTCCACCCCCTCACGAACCGCT
>CAWYQG010000403.1:0-52912 GCA_963966155.1 Clivina fossor | reverse complement strand
AAAACTTTTACTCAAAGTGGACACTTAAAAGCACATATCCGTTCTCATACAAATGAGAGACCTTATAAATGTGAAATATGTGAGAAAACTTTTATTACCAGTGGACATTTGAAAGTGCATATTCGTACACATACAAAGGAGAAACCTTATAAATGCGAAATATGTGAGAAAACTTTTATTGAAAGTGGCCATTTGAAAGTGCATATTCGTACACATACAAAGGAGAAACCCTATAAATGCGAAATATGTGAGAGAACTTTTACCGAAAATAGAAGCTTAAAAAGACATATCCGTTCTCATGCAAAAGAGAAACTTGATGAATGCGAAATAGAAAACTTTTCCTCAGAGTAGAAATTAAAAAGAAACATTCGTATTCATAGTGTAACGATTTAATTTTTGTAGTTCTCTTTTTATTAATGATTAGTTTTTAAATATAGTTAAGCTTTATTCGGACTGCTTTTTCGCTAGCAAAATCAGTTTTATGTTTTTGCGCAGAGCTAATGATTCTGAACCGAACTACATGTGAGCTTATATGAATACATTGCGAATGGACGGATTTATGTAGTTTCATTAGCAAATTTTGTTTCATCGTAGCCAAGGTCTGATCTGGCGAAGGTTTCTTAACTAAAATTCTCTTATGATATAAGAACGATTAATCAGATTTTGCAGTAACATGAGATAGCGATGCATATCTGTTTTTATCAAAAAAACATCAAATTTATAATATGCAAATAATCAGTTTGAAAAATAAAATTAATATTATTTTGAAAAGGCGTATTTAATATAGTAAATAATATTTATTTTAGAAGCAGAGGAAAAATTATCGAAAATAAAGAAGATTGCGAATTTATCGTGTAAACTTGTCAAATTATATATATATGTTCTATACAATTGTAAATGTTCTGTTTCGCATTCTTATTTTTCAAATGATTGTACAGGTCTTATTTTGTATAATCATAAATTCTTCTTCAGACATATGTATTTAACACAACAAAACAACTTAAATAATTTAAAAATAAAGTTGTATTGAAGATAACCAAAAACGTAAATAGAAATATCAAAAATGATTCTTAGCAGCATTTAAATTGCCATTTCAATGCAGGCGTAAATAAAAATTCATCAAGACAAACAGGCAATGTAAATGATCAGGTTTTTGCGCTGTGTCAAATTGTGAAACTAAAACTAAATCGCAAAACTGTTTTGGCAGTCTGAACGCGGGTTTACTCTAAATATAATTTGTCAGTATCTTTTTTTTAAATAATTATTGTTTTAAACAAAATTTAAATGTTAAGTGTCATTCAGGTTTTACGCAGAAGCACAAGAATTTGACCAATTAAAACACTTGACACATTTTTAGTTTTTTCACCGAGTGTTTGGATTGGTCAAACTCTTGTGTTTGTGCGTAAAACTAAAACGGCAGTCTGACTGAGACTTTCTGTACAATAATGTTTTTTAATTTCTACAAGAAGATAACAGTTTGTTGATATTCTAATGTAAAGATAATAGCATTTGCCCAAATCAATTTTATATTAATTTTATTATTATTTAATATGTAAAATATATTAAATATTATTTATAATAAAATTCAAATTAATAAATAAATGAATATTATTATGTAATATGTGTTGACAAATTGTTTTAACTTTATTTAATAATATGAATAAAATATTTTTTTCTTCAAGCGTATCATCGGACCTATTGTAGTTAATGATCCTTTATATTTAGTCAAAACGTTTATTGTTTATGTAATGTAAATTGTAAAAATTTATGAAAATCATACATTTACATAGTACATACTACAGAAAAATAAATAAGGAACTTTTTGTTTTACTTAATTATATTAATTAGTATACATTTATATCATAAGATAATAATAATATTATATATAAAATATCTAAATAATAGTCAATGTAATAAGTTGTTTGATATTTATAAAGTTAATAACATGCTTAATATTGCAAATATATTAACATAAACATTATTTCTACTAATACTTAATTTGAATATAAATACAATTATTAAATTATTGATTTTTAAAATGTACCATTTTTATATAATGATGTCGATTTCGTTCTGTTGTGAAAGTTATGGATTGAGTTAGATTAGGTATTTGTAATTTAAAATAATGATAAAATATAAACTTAATTAATTAAACTTTATGATCACGCAGCGGTAATTGATTCAATATGTGATTATGTATAACAATGAATAAATATTTGAATTATGGATTTTGCGTATAGTTTTATTATTAATATTTTTTAACCTGTTACTTCATTGCTAAATCCCAAATTGCAATCCTAAATCCTTGCTCTCCAGCTTTACGTAATGCGATTAACCGTCCTCTTTCTTTCCTTTCCAATAATTTTGAATTTGTACTGTTATAGTTTTCTAGAACGCTCAAACAGATGGGGTACATATCTGAAAGGTAAGTTGTTAAATGCCATACATTACTATAACTATGTTCCGCTAGTGCTTCAATAAAATACTTCGTCGTGTTGATTTAAAGAATATATCTTTTTTCTATTCATAAAATACGTGGCATCATAAAAATATATGAATATGTCTTTGTTCGTTTTTGTATTGATTTCTTTTTATAAACATTGCTACAAGCAGCTGTTAAGTATTTAGAAAAATACTTTTTAAAGCATTTCCAACGGATAATATATTTGAATTCATACACAGAGAAAAACAGATTGCTATGCACGTATTGCTAAGAGTTTTTTATAATAGCAACATTTTATTATGCAATAATATCAGTTTTGTCAATATAAAAATATTAGATATTATGTGTATATTTTTAAAATAGCAAAATAGATATTGACAGAAAATATGAATAATTTCAAATGCTATATATATTCATGATAAATATCTACAACACATTTTAAAAGGGAAATATATAAATGCACTTGAATTAAAAACGAATGCACTTGGTTAGTTTGGATACTTTCCAGTCTATAAATTAGATACTTTGCACTTTGTACAACCTAAACTTTAATTTGAATAATTTGCACTATAAATTTGATACATTCCACTATAAACGCTACGAAACCCTATCATCTGCGCCAATGTTGGCTTAGGATAGGTTAGGTTAGGTTTACGTTGTTTAGTTATGTTATTAAATATAGGCGCTTATCTGATCGGCGCAAATGATAGGTATCGACTGGCGTAAATGATTGACAGCCCCCAAAGTGGAGAGTATCCGTTTTACAATGAAAAGTAATTAATACAAGTGATAATATTTTTTTTGATGCTTTATGTTTTTTTAAGTTGAATAAATTTAATTATAGTGGAATTATTATTATTTTTTTCGTGCAATATATTTGTTATGAGTGCAAATTGTTTTTATCAAAGTGAATATGATCTAAATTAAAGTAAATATATTCTAAAATATAGTGCAGTTAATTCCAACCAATTTTAAAGTACCATATTGCTACGAATTTTATGAATATAATTTGTACTGAACAAAATTATTGAAACAGTTCATCTTTAGATCGTAATATTTTTTAATACGCGTCAACTTATATTTTGATACAAGTCAGTTTTTGTGCATCATTCGACATAAACAGAGAGAGTAAGCAAAAATATCTATTAAATATTCAATTAAAATGGCAGACGAAGAAAGTAAAAATGTTTTGAAACTGTAATTATGGTTAGTTGAAAATTTGTATTATTTGCTCTGATGCAAAACGTAATACTAAAATTAAATAAGTGCAATGATTATCACTTATTGTAATTGCACTTTATCTTTATTAAAAAAAAATGCTATATCTTAAAATCTTTTTTTTTTAACAAAAAAATAGAAGTTATCTATGTGCAAAGAAATTGATCTTAATTGATCTACAAACTATACTTAGTAATCATCTTGATATTTAATTTTTATTTAATATTTTTCAATAAAATAGACACGCAGTATAAATAAAAATGATTAAATATTAAAATATTAAAGAATCTTTCAGAACTCATTATATTAAAATAAAACTGCTTTAGGTTGTTTATTTTCATTTTTTTTATTTGTTTTCTTCTAATTACAAACTTATAAAAAATTGTCATTCAATTAAGTTACATCATACAGAACGTCATCAATTATTCGTAAAATAATCATAATATTTATTTAATTATTTCAAGATATTTTATACAATCATACAAAATATACTTATACTATAATATTACAATTAAATATAATATAACAATGTTAATAATATTAATTTTATAGAAAGAATCGAGGAATAATAGTAAACTAACTTACATTGCTTTTAAAAAATTTAATACATTATTTAAAAAAAGAAATAAAATTTATTTCCCTTTTTTACATCAGTATCTAATTTATTAAATAAGTAGAAAACTCTTATATAGTAAAAATAGCCATTCAGTGAGGTTACATCATAGAAAACGTCATCAATAATTCGTGAAAAAGAAATGTGTGCACAGTCCAGCTATTGTGTAATAATAAAAATATGGAACATAACTTTGTTATCGTAAAGTGAATTAGGAATTCGTGATAGCAATGAATGTCTATTTTTACTATAATAAAAAAATTATATTTGTAATAAAGGGAAAAAGCGATAATGGATCTTGAATATAAAAATTTTTTTAGAATAATTTTAAAATAATTTTTTCATATATTTTGGAACGTTTCGGTTTCGTATCGAGTACCATCTGCAGCTATTTTTTACAATAAAACAAGACAATAATTATAATTACAATCTGAACAATTATAAAAATATAAAACATACCATATTTGATGTGTTTCGTTATTTCATAACCACGTGTTTCATGATATTAAAATTTTTTTAAGTCATATAATAAAACATGTTACTTTACAGTAGTTGCATAATAATATATAAAATTGGTTTTTCACAAAATAAATAAACAGATACTGAATACATGATGATTATAAAAATGTGAAATATGTAGTTTTTAACATAGTGTTGTATCGAAATTTTTATAGTTTGACTGGCATGACCTCTTACATTCTGTAAAGTGAATGTATCAGCACAACTACAATTTCCCATTGAATTAATATGATCACGTGGTGTTACTAAATTGGTGTAAAATGTAGCGCGCGGAAGTAGCATAATTTAAAAAATTTGTTTTTGTGTTTACATGTAATATTTTGTTTGTATTAATGTGAAATGTTTCGTATGTTAAACGTTTATATCTATTTTTCTCTTTGCATAGAATTTGTGGATTATCAAAATCAAATTTATGTCCTGTTTCAAAATGATGAGCAGTTAATGCACCGTAATTTTTATTCATTAATCTGCATTTGTAATCATGTTGATACATTCTCTTTTTTAAATGTTGAGTTGTTTCGCCTATGTAAGAAAGATTACACATCTTGCATTTGATTTCGTAAACAAGGCCGCATTGGTCTAAAGTCTCTGAGGTATCTTTTGTTTTCGTATATAAATTATAAATTTTATCCATGGTTTGTGTAACTATTTTATAGTTAAACGGAGTTAGCAATTGTTTAATACCGTGATAAGTATTTTAACGTATATAATGCTTTTTCTTCAGGTTGTTGAGTTGTATTGGTATCAGTGTTTACAGAATTTAGTTTAAGTAGACGGTTTCTAATTTGTGTATTTATAAATTTATGAGGATAGTTATTTTCCGTGAGAAGTTTGCGTACTGTATTAATGTTATCTGTGTGAAATTGAGGATGTGATAGTAAAATGGGTCGATCAACTAGTGCTGTAATAACACTCTTCTTACATTTAAGTTCTGTGTGTGAATGAAAGTTGAGATATCTACCTGAACTTGTGTTTTTTCTGAACCAGTTTGTTACTAAATTGTTGTTCTGTCTGAAAACGGTAACATCTAAATAATTAAGTTTGTTGTCTATTTCATTTTCAATTGTAAATTGTAATCTATTATGATATTCATTAAATTTATCTAAGATGTTGTTGACTTCCGTGTAATGTGAGACGATGAAACCAATCATTAACATAACGTTTATAATAAAGAATTTTATAAAATATTTAGCAGAAGTACCTACTTAAATTTGTTTTTAAAACTAAATTACGAAATAAAGTGTGAATTTATGCAGTTTGAATTTGATTTCGTGTTGTTTATTTTGAAAATATTTTTTGTCTCGTCAGGAAAGTTATTTATAGAATATTAGAACTTGTTTTTGTTATTATTTTTAAGTTATGTGGAAATTTATTTGGCAGTTTATTTTCATATATTATTACATATTCAAATTTGTGTGAGTAAATTTATTATTAATTATAATGCAATTCTAGAAATAAACTAATTTTAAATTATAACTGTTTTTCATATTTCTAAAGTTATATCTTCATATTATTAATTATAATAATTTCTATTACGATAAAAATGAAAATTTTTATTTATGTAGCAGTAAAGTTCAAAATATCTTATTTATTGAATAAACAATATTTAGAATATTATTTAATTTGTTTATTATACAAATAATTAACTCAAAAATATACCGACGATAAACAATCTATAATTAAATAAAAACACATTTCGTATTTTTTCATTTGAAATCCGTGAAATACATTTTTATTTTTGTTTGTAATAAACAACAAACAAATATGTTTGTTTTGATGATAAACATAGATAAAAAAAAATTGATGACTATAATAATAATAATAATTGAGAAATGTATACTTACTTCTGTGTTTTCAAATTTTGTTTGTAAAACAAAATGTCCGTCGCGGAGCCGTGGTATAACATTCGTGGGCACTGCTGATGTTGCAGCTAATCTTGGTAGAAACTGATAATAAAGTCATTCAATCCAGGTCATATTTTGTCTTTTTCTACCTATATCTTCACCGAATAATCTCATTTTCCATCGGAAATCGTTCACTTCCGTGCTTTTTAATGAATCGAATTCGTGTAAACCTTCACGAATGATAACAACAAATCAATTATTAGAAATAGGTTTCGTTACATTTTCCTCGAAATCAAAATGGCTCGTATTCACCTTTTAGGTCACCTTTTACTTAAAAGCATACAAAAATTTTAAATTATTTTTTGCTTTTATTTTAACATTTAAAATATAAATAATGCTTTGGCATTATTTAAATAAATACTTTCAGATATAAGCACATTTATCTTAATGAGGCTATGAATACGAGTCATTGTGTCTTTACTTTGTAAAATATATGCTCATTTGTAATATTTTGTTAAGTACAGACATTTTTCACCAACATACATTAAGGGGGTAGTACACTCTGCAAGTTTCAAAAAATCGATTTTTTTTATTTTGGCTTAAAAAATTCTTTGGAGTGTCTACTTTATCGTAAACTTTACCCAAAGTTCATGACACACTCCGTTCCAAAGTTACAGGCCGAAAAGCGAAGCCGTGTAGCACACTGAAGGTATGTAAACGAATTTGATGAAAAACTGGACTCAAAACTTCAATTGCGATTATCTCGAAATCATGTTTTCAAAGTTGGCGGACATCATAATTCAGAAACGGTTCGTCCGATTTGAACGCGGTTTAAATTTTTGAATTCTACACAATTTTTTCTGTCATCGTACGTAGCCGTTTTTCTTTATCTTAAAAAATGGCTCTTCGGTGCAAGCTTTTATGTCTATTTTTGCGTCCGAAAACCTGATTTTTTTTTTAAAACGTTGTCAATTTTTCATTTTTCAACATAATCAAAAAGTCCTACGTACGATGACAGGAAATTTATTGGAGATTAAGGGAAAAATATCGATTTTGTTCGAGCTCCAACGGTGCGGCCTCTATGATGTCCGCCGATCAGCAGGTTGCCATCGGAGGTGCCACGCTGCACCTGGTGTAGCGGCCGAAGGAGTTGCCCAATGTAGGCCAAAAAATTAATTTTTGTAGCCGAAGAACGGTAAAATAAATATATGTATTCCATTTTTGTCATACATTTATAGTTATCTTTAAAAAAAAAATCCCGAAAATCACCTTTTTTCAGGCCGACAGAGTGAACTACCCCCTTAACTAAGAGTTTATTTGTAGTTGACCGAACTATTCAAAAGAAGTTTTAGAAATATTAACATTTAGGGCAGGTAGCATTCATTTTAAAATGTTTACTTTGATATTTACCGACGCTTTTTTCTTTTATAATCGCGAGTGAATCAAGTAAGAGGGCTACCATTCATAATCTTTATCTATTCTTAAACTAAATTTATTATTATCACTTATGTCAATTTTCAATATAGGTAATCGAGACAAATTGTAAATTTTTTCGGAAAAAAAATAACAGTTTACTTATTGTGGTTTCGAAAAATTTTGTTATTTTGTATTTGGCGGTTTTTATAGTATTTCAGACAAACTTGATAACTTAATAAATCATATATTTCCGTGTTTTTATTCACGGCCGTTTTAAAATATTTTCAGTTATTTTCAATTTGAAGATTAATAAAATAAAAGATAATAAGTAGTAATATTCTGTAAGTTAGCGGAGTCAGGCATACAGCTTCACATGCTTTTAAGCGGTTGTCTTATTGAACACCAGTCAATAAATTTATAACATAATATAGTTTGTTATAAGCAATAATGTTGTTTTTTCACAATTTGACATTGTAAAGTGATAAACAGACTAAAAGAAAAAAAACTCTAACTACAAGCAAATAATAGTTTATATTGGAATATATTATTCGTTTTAATTTTAAATGTTTAGATAATTTTACTACTAAAATAACTAGACGTCATTGCATCGAACTTTTCCAAACGTGAAGGCCTACCAGTGTATATTTTTTACAAAATTTATTTCATCTGAACCGTTTTCTTTAAAATTATTGTTGGTGTTTGAAAGTGCTTATTACAAAATATACTCTAAAACAAATGCTATTTTTTATTTCAAATTAACAAAAGAAAACACTCTTATACAATATACAAAATCTTTTGATTATAATTTCATCAAGTTTGGATTAAATAACAAATGTGACATTAAATTCATATATTGAACAAAGCATATTTGCTATAAACAAATAAAACTTGAATCAATGTTGAATGGAAATTGAAGAAAAGTTTTCCGAATTCATAAATTTGAGAATAAAAAAAAAAGGAAGATGCAAACCTTTGCCTATTAAATGACTAATGTGAGTATTTAAGCCTTATCAGCTTTATCACTAGTTAATTCGGTTACTTTCAATATGGAACAAAAGCGCTTTATATCACAGAGTCGTCGATTTTCATCGGTAAACTCTTCGACTTCTGCCATATTATTGATACAGGCGAAAATATATACCGACATGTCATGTAGCATGCCATAACCGGGATATTTTGAGGCTTCCTCCCACAAATCCTAAAAAAATATGTATCAATATTAACAAAAATATTACATATTAACTAAATCATTACGTTATTTCGTAAAATATTTCCAAAACTGATTTACGAATAACAAATTGCCAGACATAATATAGGTATAAGATTGTTAAAAAAACTGAATGTAAACCAAAAGTAAACAAACAATTACAAGACTAGAATATAACAATATCAAAACAAATGTGTAATATCAATTTGACATATTAAACTGTTCACAAAACAAATGAATAATTCTAATATTTTAAATACATTTTTAAGCAAAGAAAAATAATAGAAATAATATATTGAGAGCAAAATAGATGAAAAACAATCGTGCTTACCTCCTTGATTTCCGATAGGGTGGCATTTCGGTTCGAGGGTAGTAATATAACAATGCCATTTGGCATAAGAAATGTCAACGTTGTGGGGTCACTTGGACAACGCCAGTTATCATAAGAGTACTCCGGTATAGGTACCATTTTTACGAATCACCAGCGTACACCCAACTTAAACATTACCTAATCATGTAGAATTCCTGGAAAAACAATTTCAATGCAACTAGAACGAAATTACTATATTATCCAAATACTTCAGCATTAGTTTACAAACAATATTAAAGTGAAATATTATCGCAAATTTAGGAAATACCAATTTTGAAATTGTTATCAATAAATGAATTACAGGAAAAAATAGTTTAGGAGGAAAATATGTATGTACTTAGTTTTATAATAAGTTTCCTACCAAAAGATCGTATATATTTTTAACAAATATACACCTTCAATATTAGAATAGTTTTCTCACATTTATTTAATAGTTGTCGAACAAGGAAAATAATTAAAAAGTGAATAATTTCTTAATGCAAAACAACACCTCCATCACATTTCTTAGAACTATTACCAACTTAGTAAATTTCCCACTATTTGTAACGATAACGACTGTATTTGTCAGATATATTAAAACTATACTCTATTTATTTTAAGAAGACAGACAGGCAGGAGATAGGAGCTATTTTTCCTTGCTTGTAATTGGTTAAAATTGTGGGCAAGTTTACTCTGTAGAAGAATAAATTTCTATCTCAACTTTTTCTATTTGTCTCTGTTGTTTCAATTCAAATTTATAAGCTAATGCGTAGAAACGAAAGTTTATAGTGGATATATTGCTAGCGTATTTTTTGATTATTAACACGGAAACAGAAGTTTAAATAATGTTAAAATATAAAAGTTAGTGAATAAATATATTTAAAAATAATTTTGAAAGTATATATTAAGAGAAATGTTTTAAAATTAAGTAGTTTTAAAATGAATTAATGTTTGTACGCCTCTGGTAGCGAACACAACAGAAATATCGCGCATGTGCAATGGTACGTTCAGAATATAATATAATATATAATAATATAATAATATAATATATAATATATAATATAATATAATAATAATATAATAATATAATATATAATATATAATATAATATAATAAATAATAATATAATATAATATATATATAATATAATATAATATAATATAATAAATAATAATATAATAATATAATATAATATATAAATATAATTTAATAAACTCAAATTATAATAATATTATTATTTTCATATAAATAAAAGGCAAATTTAAAAAAAAAAACATTTCTATTTAATTTTAAATATAGTCCTATTTAAATATTCTATTGTAAATTTTCTTTTTGTTTTAATTTTTCTTCGATATAATTATTGAATGTTAAATAAAGAATATTATTATTAAATTTGAATTTACCGCTAAATATTTTAATTTTCATATATATAATTTAATTTGGAACAGTGTAAAACGGACCGCGCATGTACTGCCTACAACTACCTTCTTAAAAAAAATAGAGTATAATGTTTATTTAACTTAACTGAAATAGTTTAATCAGATTAAATATTATGTTGGCGTTATAGTTATGCTGCTGCTGCCATACTCTGTGGTGTTACAATATAGTAACTAACTACTAGTATAATAATGTTTACATTATTGTACTAAAACCCAAAATGACTACTTTCTTTGCACATCCGTAATATGGTGTTGTAATGTTAATATTATGCTACGCTTGAAAGAAAAATATTTAATAGAGAAATTTCTTATTCTACTCATTTGCATTTACAACCAATATTATCTATAATCATACAAAATTGTAGACATAAATGTATAATATTCTTGAATTATATATTACTTGATTGGTTTTTTATGTTTTTCTAATTATTGTTAATATTTTTATTTTTTATAAAAAGTTATAAAACGTCTATGTTTTTTTTTTAATTAGGTCGTATTTTAATTAGATTTAATTAAATAAAATTTAGTAAATAATCTTGCTAAATGTGCAAGCTATTCGCTGATAACTTGCCAGAATGTCTGTTAATATTAACCAAACTTTGTGTCAATATCAAACAAATTTTTTGTTTTTTATTAATTTAAATAGATCACTTTTATATTTATACGTCTTATTATTGTATATACATTTTTTTCTATTTTTGTTAAACAATTTAAACTATATATACTTTTAAATTTCATAAATTATTAATGTTTTTGTTTTTTTTTAAATATTTTTTTTTGTATTTAATACGTTAGAGTAAAAACTGTATTGGCTAGATAAAATAATGATAAAAATATAGTGGAAAATTAATTTGTTTTTTTCTCTGTTTTTCTAATTAAAGGTAAATCGCTGAGGAAAAAACGTAATTTCATTCCGAAGCAGCTAAAATGTCTCTCTCCATTGAAGTATTGACGCAGCTGAAATACAGCCAGTGCGAGGGCTATTTGTCATGTGGTCCCGTTTACATTGCCGAGGATAGGAGTAAGTTTTGCGGCAGATGCACGGTGCCCGAAGAGATATCAGTTGTTCGGGAGATAGACTACGAATTACTGGCGGAATCTCATCAATTCCCCTGTAATAATCTGGCAGCTGGTTGTAACAAACAAATACCATTCAACGATAAACATCATCAGACAGTCTGTGGCTATCGTCAGTTGATATGCCCGATTGGAGTGAACTGCGAATGGCTTGGGATGAAAAATCAACTACTGGCACATTGCGAAGCAGAACATCCCAGTCAGATACGAGAAAATGGCTGCACCTTTAAACATAATATTACAAGTTCATCGCAACAGACGTATCTCTTGGTTATATGTCGTATATTATTTCTTCTTCACACGAAAGTGTGTCTAGAAACGAAGAAGATCTATCATAGTGTACGACATTTGACGGGAACATTTCGTCAAGGTGATGTAAAATACGATCTATTAATTACCAAAGGTAATAATGAATTAAAATGTACAAATACAGTTGCTGATGAAGGTGTTCATGTCCTGCAGCATGATACGTCTGTTGTGCATAATATTTATTCATTGATAGACGTCTTGGGTGGTTACAATGGCACTCAATTTAAACTAAATGTAATTGGTGATTTTGGAAATGTAGATTACGACGAATGTGTAATGTGTCGAGGTGCAAAAGGTATTGTTATAGAGAAGAAGTATTCTTGTTTAGCTGGTTGGTTGTGTTGTAAATGTGCTACCGAAGAAGTAGTATGTACAAAGAAAGCTGGTTGTAGAAGAAAAGATATTGCTAGTAAAATTATCAAACATAATCAGTATTATTGTCCAACTGTGTTTAATGCTAATTTATCATTCAGGTATGGAAGTGAACTTAAAATTAGTTTTACCGATACTTGGACGACATGTTCCTTAAATAATGGTTGGCATTTCAATTATCGTAAAACTAATTTCCATTATGAATTTACTTTAATCACATATGTGCATTCAACTGAATTAGATTCCTTCATTCCTTTACTACATTTACGTGTAGCTAATCAAAGTGGCACAAGAACATTAGAATCAATCGCATTACTCCCATCATATGGTGAAGAAGATTACTATGCTCGTATTGATCAGGATCAGCTACCTTATCATCCCGATTCGAAATATTTCGCTAAATTAACCTGTACCAGAAAATAAATATAGAATAACATAAGCTTACAAATATATAATGCATATAAATTTAGTGAAAGACTTACTTATATTTTATATTTTGTTTCAGTTTATTTATATATATATATATATATATATATATACATATATTTAATTTATGTAAATGTATCTATTTTTGTGTGCATATGCGTGTGTGAATTTGTCCGTTTGTATAATAAGAGACAATTAATTGTTTATCATTTATCAATTAGTTTATAATTAATTAGTTATATATATATATATATATATATATATATATATATATATATATATATATATATATAGTGTGTGTGTGTGTAATTATAATAGAAATGTAATTGTTTTTCGAAAATATTTTACATGCAATAAAATTTACTTGAAAATATAAAGATTTTTTTTTTGAAAATAAAAAGTATCAAAACAACCGACATAAAAAATTAAATAAAAAAAAAATTATAGAAATCTTATAACCTTGTGAAAAATATCATAATCTTGTGAATAATTCATAAATTTGTGTAAAATGCCAAATAAATTGTAAGTAAAAATATGTATATGTTATGTATGTTATTGCCCGTAAAAATTGTGGCTAAAATCGATAAATTTACAACGAAAAAACATTAGATATAATACTTTTTGCTGATGTTTTTACGAAAGTAAATTTTATTGCATATATATATATATATAAATATATATACAGCTTGATTAATTCTAATAGAAATGTAAAATGTAATTGTAAATGTAATTGTTCGATAATAATTAACTTAACCATGTGATTAACTATGCGATTAAGTACGCTTTAATTAATAAACAATGAAAAACTTAAAAAATTAATTAAAATTTCATATAAATAACATTCAAAAATACATATTTACTATTTAAATCACATGGTTAACTATGCGTTTAAGTTCTCAAAACACACTTAATTATCTTATTAACTTAATCATTTGATTAACAACGTGATTAAAATGCCAAACCACACTTTTTTTATTAAACAATAATATTGTAAACATTATAAACACATTGTTAATATTTAATCATGTAGTTAACTATGTGTTTAAATTGTTAAAACACAGATTTTAAATAGTTACAAATTAAAAAAAATAAATAAAAATTATTATTCTTAAGGTTTTTAACTGACTTTTTTGTAAAATTTTCCCGGCAAGCGACGCATAGGTTTCCGTCAAATTTCTCAAGCTCGGCCAGGCGAAATATTTTCATTGTAAATTAATTATAAAAATTATTAATTTTAATTATTTTTCCAAAAAAAATTTTTTAGTAAATGTTTAATTATAATTTATTTTAAGTGTAAATGTTTACTACACATATACATTGTGTACCTAATTGGGTGCATGTTATAATATTAAAATTATTATTGTTTAAAAATATTTTAATTATAATAATTAATTAGTATTCATTAATTATATATTTATATACAATTGTATATTAAATACAAAAAAAATGTTGTAACTAATTAGTTGTACAGAAATTAAAATATTATTAAAAAATTACTTTAATGTACAAATCTCCTTTTTTATTTTGACAAAATAAACATTCTGTAGACACTTAATATATATAATTTTATAAACACATTGTATATAACTTTCTCTAGACTTTTTGTATATTTGAATATATATACATAAACAAAAATTACAATTTAATCATTATTAATTAATTTTTTTTTTATTTATCGTAATTATCTCAAATTTTTTAGATTTGCTTAATTAATTATAATTCGAAAATAAACTTAAAATATATTTGTGTACTTTTAAATATTATTATTGCGTTCCCATAAATTTTTATTTTATCTTGTATTTAGTCATTTATATTGATAAATTTATTAGTAATATATTACGTATTTCTATTGATCAGTATTATATATATATATATATATATATATATATATATATATTATATATATATATTATATATATAATAAAAAATGTTGACTTTATATAAATGTTGAAAGGAAAATTATTGGGATTAGAAGTCAAAACAGAATATGATATTAATAACTCAATTCATTGTATACGTTGCGAGCTTTCGGAGGTTGCTTGTCTGTTGTTGCTTGTCAAGAAGCAGTCAAACTTGGTTTACAAGATTCCATGTGCAGATTGTGATGCGACGTACATAGGAAACACGAAACGATGGCTAGAAGAACGGTTGGCGTTACATAGATCGGATTGTAGGTTGAAACCTCAAGCAACGGCATTATCAATTCATTCACATCAAAAACAACATAAGTTTGATTTTACAAACACGTCTGTGGTTTGTATTGAAGATAAATCATTTAAACGATCGCTTTTAGAAATGATCTATATTAAAACAGATAGCATGAGTGTAAACAAGCGTGCTGATATTCAACACCTGAGTATAATATATGACTTTCTACTTACGTTTGTGAATAAAAGTAATGGTTCATCTCGTGATATTACTTAGTTGTTTGGTTTCAGTGATAAACAATCTGACTGCTGCGCGTGTATCGTGTGTTGTCATCTAAATTTGTTGTGGAAAAAACATAGGTTATGTTGTTATTGACATGAGTGCGTCGTTATATGTCACGTGACTAATAGCGTTTTCAACTTACTATTTCAGTGCGCACTAATGTGCACTGAGTGTGAATTTTGTTTTCAACTTAGAATTTGAGTGCGCATTTTTTCAGTTTTTGCTTGTTCAGCTTAACCAAAAATTGCACTCGACTCTCCGCCAGTGCGCATTTTTGTGCACCGAGTCAGGTAGTAAGTGCACGAGTGCCAGTGCAAATATGGCGGCTGAAATGGCGGCAGAAAAGATAATTTTGATGAGATAATCTAAACATTCATATTATTGTAATGTAATTTTACACTGTGTACTTCAATATTGAATGCAAAGTTTATTAAAATATAAAAAAGTATATAAATACAAAATAAAAAAATGTTTATAACGAAATATTATATTTTTTAAAGTTAAATAACACAAAATAAATGTTTACTCTTAAAAATAAAATCACACTAATACGTTGTTATTAAAAAAAATATTTTTTAACATAATTACTTTAGTTATTGTTATTACTGTTTTTCTCTCTGAGAGACTGCAGTATATTGTTGAACATTTCCATTTTTTCTCTCTTTCTTTACTTTCTTCTTTTGCTTTATGTATATCCCACAGTACTTCTGCAACAGACTTTTTTGTTGTTTTCTTTATTGAATAGGTTAGAATATACGCTTAATGTGTGTTATTATAAACTTACTTAATAATTTTATATACATTTCATCATCTAATGATATTAATAATATGATTACTTTATTTACTTTGAATTTTATTTCCTTGTTTTCTATTGTACATTTTGTACACCACAATATATCAAACGTTCCCTCCAAATATTGTAAACTTCAAGGTTATTTATATGTTCAACTTAGGTTGCATTTTCACGGAGCAGGTGCCATTTTAATTCAGTGCAATTACGTCACAACCTGAACTTAGTGCGCACTAGCACCGCGTAAGCTGAAAACGCTATAATTTTAGGTTGGTTATAATTTTTCCCTCTAAAAAATCAGTTGATAATAAAAAATTTATTTTTATCAACCTTCGTAGTAATTAAAAATAAATTCGTGTCTAACGTCTTTTACATTTGGTATTGTGAAAAAAATTTAAGAATTTTATATTACTGACAATTACTTATAACTAGTTTTTATTTTTATTTTTATTTATATATAAGAATACAATTTTAATTTTTGACGTACAAATTGTTATATATTTAATGTTATTTTATTTTTAATCTTATTCTAATAACACTGTTTTGTTATCTGGATTGGTTTTTCCATTTGGACATAATTTCTAAATATTGTTGATAAAGAACACACAGAATTCTCTACCATTGTAAGTTTATTAAATCATTTTACATTGTAATTACTAATTAGATTTGTATTGTATTTTAACATAATTTTGTATTTTACAATAAATAGGTCAGCCTGATGAAGGAGACAAGCAACCTCCGAAAGCTCGCAACGTATACAATGAATTGAGTTATTAATATCATATTCTGTTTTGACTTCTAATCCCAATAATTTTCCTTTCAATATATTATATATATATATATATATATATATATATATATATATATATATATATATATATATATATATATATATAATTCTTTACTACATATTTAATAAACAAAAGTTTATTAACTTTTTGTCCAAAACATCTTTCTCTATTCTTGTTTGATAAAATTGTATTTTGTTTGCATTTTAATTATAATTTATATATACTTATCACAAAAATCACTTGAAACAATTTTTTTATCGATATTAACTGATAATATTTTTACAAACACTCGACTAATGTTGCAGTTTTTTTCGTAAAAATAATTAGAAATAAACACGCAATAAATGCAATTATCAAATATAAATAATAAAAATATAATCTTTAAACACATTGCATATGTAATTCTACAAACATATAAAACATATTTTTTTTTTGGACACACATTGTATATGTCATTCTACAAAAACATAGCATATAAAATTCTGTAACGAAAATTGTACCTGATTGGCACAAACCGTTACATAACCTGCCATTTGATGGTTCTTTCAATGGAAATGTCAAAATGGGATGCTACACAATTTTTAATTTAAAGCTCATTTTCCTAAATTGTAAAAATTTTTGGGGTTGGACGTGCAAGAACAATAAACCCAAAATGGGTAATGAGTAAAAATAAAATAAAACCGAGAGACTGAATTAATGAGTATATTTAATCGAATATTATATGAGTCGGTATACACGAAGGTTGCCTTTTATATTTCGGGATTAGAAAATAAAAAACAAATAAACAAATATTTATCATCGAAAATGGCTTTATTGTTGTTTTTTTATTTATATAGTTTAATATATTAATTTAAAATTCGTTTAATTAAATTATATTAATACAAAACTAATTCATATTATTTTATTTATATTAAATTATAATATGCAATATTTTATTACGATACAAAATTTAGTGATAATTATATGTTCCTAAATTTAAATTTAAATAATTTCAAAATTGGGATTTTTTCAACTCAAATGTCAAAATTAAATTATTTTTACTTTTTATTTAACTAAAAAATACATAAAATATACAAAACTATTTTTTTGTTAACTGTCTTCGAATTTCAAATGCTATAACGCCTAATGCAGTACCAGCATTTAAGCTTTCAATATTATTACTTAACGGAACATTTAACCTTACTCCTTTACGGTCACTCGCCAATTTATAACTTTCTTCACTTAATCCTAAAGTTTCGCCTCCTATAATTAATACAATTGATTTACATTCGGCAAAATTAATTCCATAATATGGTAATACGGGTACATTTAAAAATAAGCTTTCTAAATTCTGTTTCGACGGTACTTCGCTCGTTGCTAAATTGTTATCAGCCAAAAATACTGATTCATTATCCGGTAGTTTTTCTTTTATTTTCTCCCAATCCAAATGACTAGAAATTGGCGATCGGAAATGGGCACCACATGCGCTACGTAATACTTTTGGCTCCCACAGGTCGACACACCCTAAAAGTAAATACATAACTGTTACTAAAATAATAATAAAAAAAAAAACTTTAATAAAACATAAATAATGCGTTAAGTATACGGAAAAAGCAGACAGTTTAAAGTGCATGCGCAACTATTATAAGACGTAATTTGGTTGAACGTCTTGACTATGTAAAATGGAAAGTTAACAAGTTTTAACATTACATTTTTTAAATATATTGTCGATGGAATGTTGAATAATCCTTATTTTTGACAAATATATACATCAGAATATATATCTTTAAAAATCATTAACATATATTTTACAAGCTGGCCAAAATTTTGCAAAAACCAGTTTCGCTGACTTTTCCAGAAATTTTTTCATTTTTCCCTGACTTTTATTATTAAACAAATGTAAATTCCTAAGTACTGTGAATCACAAAATATTCATTAAAATAAAGATTTCTCAGTACAGAGGTGTGTGAAAAAAATTGGGATAAAAATAATTTCAATATATACTCAAAGAAAAATATTATAACAATACAAATTTGTGTTTGTAATTTTGTGAATTCGCCAAATAAATTTATTCCCTGGCTACAAATGAAATTCTCTGACTTTTCCAAGATCAACAAATTCCCTGACTTTTCCAAGATCAACAAATTCCCTGACTTTTCCCGGTTTTGGACACCCTGATTTTATTTGTTAAATGCAGATTTAGCGAAGAATATTATTAGGAAACACATCTCATTAGAATTCTCGAAATATTACGTTTACGAATTATCTTTATTAGTGTTTAACGAAAATGTATTTCAAATATACGTCTTGCTGATATTATGTTATACATTTACCTTTAGTAAGAATAATTTTTTCAGCACCAACAGCGGCACTAGCTCTTAAAATAGTGCCTAAATTTCCTGGTTCCCTAATATTATCACAAATAATTGTTACAGGTAAATCAGTTTTTGAAGGTTTGATATTGGATTCATCTGGAACTTTAAAGATTCCTAAAAACAAAAATGTATAGAATTTAATAATAAAAGTGAAAAGTAATTTTTACCCATAATTCCTGGACAAGTTGTTAAATCGGACCACATTTTCATGTCTCTGTATGCCATTTTATACAACTGAATATTTTTTTTGGGCAAAAGATCTCTAATAGCATCCATAGCTGTTTTTCTCGAAAATAATAGATGTTGTAAAACGCAGCCAGCTTCTAATGCGTCTTTTATTAAAAGTTTTCCTTCTAAAAGAATACATTTTTTTCTTTTTCGTAATTTTCTTGATTTTACCATCAACATCAGTGTTCTGCAATGAAGTATTGTTAATAGAGTTATTAAAACTATTTATAAATATACTGAACTTTACCCTATTTTTGGATCATTGTCTTTCATTTTTGTATAAACATAATTTCTTTCTTCATCAAAAGTTGTATTTAATATTTCGGTTTTTGTATAATTAGCTTTTACCGTACCCTTGTATTTTGTTTTTCTCGATTCTGCATTAATAAAATGTGTTTGTGCATCCAGAGATTCAATATCAAATAATTCTGCATGTTCCTTTACATTATCTGCTAAAGAACTTCTTTTCTTTTGTTTCAATTTAAAATATTTGGTTGGCTGTTCTGTTAATTCTTCCGGATTTAATTCGATAATATTCTGATCTTTAATTTCATTTCGTTCTGTATTATTATTATTATTATTATTATTATTAGTTGATGATTTTGATTCGTTTTCATATTCTTCTGGCGTTAAAACTCTAGCAGGTCTTCTATGTGCCCAACGTGTATAATTTCTTACATTTATTGTATTTTTATTCATAAAATTACTCAATTGGAAAACGTGCATAACACATGTTCTAAAATTCATTTTGTAATATTTTATGTTTAGTGCTTCAGTATATAACAAAATTGGTAATAAAAACTATTCCTAACAAATAATTACTGTAATTTAAGTAATTCTGATTTATTTGATAGTTTTCCTATGAAATATAATATGAGGTTATATTTATGTTTTGTGAGTTTTGTGGATTGTGAACAATTGTGAAGCAAACTGCACAAGTACCAGCAACACAACAACAAATAAAATAAAATGATACATATGATGTACTTATATTTAATAAAATCCTGCAAATGAAAGACAAAAAAATCTATATTTTTTTAACTATTATTTTATTAGCACTGCATAACAAAATAATTTATTTTAATTGATTTCTTTTTACAAAAATAATTATAATTAAAAAAAAATATGTATTTTTTTTAATTGTTTTTGTAATAATTATATATATATATATATATATATATATATATATATATATATATATATATATATATATATATATATATATATACATCTTGACTATGACCATATAATATATTACTGACTAAAAATTACATTTTTACAATTTGACAATTATAATTATAGAACATCAGTGTTACTCTGTGATATCGTAAGTTTTTATTTATTATTGTGTTTTATTGATATTGGAAATGTTTATAATAGGTTTTAATTAATGTTAAAAAATGTAAATCGTAATGTTTAATTATTTATTTGTTTAACACATATTCATAGTACTCTAACAAAAACAATGATAATTTGTACTCTTTGAAATTTTTTAATAAAGTCCTTGGTTGTTGCAGACAACCCTTGAAGAAGGCACAAAAGCTCGGTGAATATCAAATGAGTTGTTGATTTTTTATTAACACTTTTGGCTGCCAAACCCATCACTTATTTTCCTTTTATATATATATATATATATAAATCCCGCTATCAATTTCACATCCTTACATGAATAACTCAATTTGGGTTCCACATAAAAGAAATATATTTTTAATGTATATAGTTTGTAATACAATATTTTGTATAACTTTAAGTTATATTGTTCAATAAATCAAAAACATTACAATATGAAAACAAATTACAAAAATTTTCAAAAATTGAAAGTCATAACAGGCACTCCCTCCAATTGTAGTACAAATCTGAATTTCTTGTTTGTTTCCTTTTAATCATTCGTTTGTTGATAACTAGATTCATAAAGTAGGTACATTATTTCTGTGTAATTCAGAATTTCTCGTTGACATTGTTTTATATATCGCTGCTGTTTATGATAAATAGACGAAACAGAAGTACCTCTATTTTCCAATCCAATGTCAGCTGCACGCGTTTTATTTGGTGCTCTAATAATACCACCAATTGCTCATATATTTGGAAAAATCTGTTTTAGCTCAGTGAAATTAAATTTTTATAGAACCATTCTCAGTAGATTAACATTTATAGTTGTAAAAGGCGCCTTTTATAACTATAAATGTTAATCCACCGAGAATGGTTATAGTGAATGAATCTACGACTGTCTCGACTTGGTATCCTTTCACTTTATTGACCAATGGTCCTAGACTACGCAAAAATAACAACATAATTTACTTATAATATTCAATATAGTGCCTATTAAAAACTCATGTCAGTCTGTCTTACCATTTAACGGCCAGATTTTGCACTTCTCCATTTTTATCCTCAAGAAGACGCAATAACATTCGTACTACTTTTCTTTCCGAATCTTCATCCAGCTTGATGCTATCTTTTTGCAATTCTGACATAAGATCATTTATGGCCATAAATCGAAAATCCTTGTCAGTAGATGTCATCTGCAAATCATATGTTACATATATGTATTTATAAAACTTCAAATATAAAACGTATGATTTAATTATACCTTTTCTAACATGTTAGCTATTTGATACGACACGCTAGCCATTTTGTTTAATTTTGTAAGTAAAAATTAACGATTTATATATAATTTATTTTTAGTTTCTAATTTACAGTAGATGAAACTCAACTAGACAAACAATACACAGGCATCGACAGTTCATAATTCATATATACAAACTTTTTACACAATCGTTCATTTGGATGGGAAGAGAATAATTCAGATCGACACTAATTTACCATACAAAAATTTGTTACAAGAAGCCGGCAAATGCGCCGGATTTTATCATCGAAAATTAAGGATAAGCTACTAACTGCAAACTGCACGTCACTTTGACCGACAAAGAAAAATGTCGGATACAAAATCACGCTATCACATAACAGACAGATATTTTCAATGCCATGAAGTTAGAATTTATACTTTTATATTTAATTTTCTAAAATCATATTAAATACAATTGTTTCTTAAATAAATAACTATATAAAATATTAATATATTTATATTTATAGTTCAATATTAATTACAATTTAAAAGTTTTCGACCTGCACAATAATGTATTTAAAAAATGGATCAAATCAATGACGTCATAATAATAAGGTATCTTTTCTTTTTTTTTTTTCAGAAAAATTAATTAAAATTAAACATTTCATATTGTTTCAAGTAAATAAAAATATAACTTTTCACATATGTTAACATTTATTATGTTTGTTTCAGATCAAAACCTAGTACCTAACTTCAAGTCACAAATGTAAACCAAGTTTTGTTTACTTTTTTAAACTAACGAAAGTGGTCAGTGGTACAATGTCAGATTTTGAAACTTAACATTAAATCTTTACATTATAATGTATATAAAAATTAGAAAAGCTAGTGCTAAATATGACGAGAAAAAATATCTAACAAGCAGCGCCATCTGTTGGCATAAATATATGTTCTTTTTCTTATATAGTCAGTTACTGTATGGTTACTGTTTAGTCACGGTTGAGTTCAGATCGATGTACTCTTGTAAATCGTCGTCTTTAATAGAAAAATCCATACTGTTTGTATCATTATTTAATGGGAATCACTGAGAAGACCCAAAACTTCACTATCTTCATCAGTTTCGGCGGCGGCGGCAGCAGCAGCCAATTCACCAGCCTCTAATTCCTGATCCGGTATAAGAAGCATTTATGAATTCAAATTGTCGAGTAATACATTCGAGGAATCGATGAGAGGGTCAGCCGATGACGGGGGACTGTCCACTTTCATCGAATTCAATGCGGCGGCGGCGGCGGGTTTATCTATTTCAGCAGTTGCTGGACCTTCGTATAGCAATAGTGAATCGGTCAGTGCTGATTCTTGATCTAGTTCATGAATTACAGGCCCATCAGACGATGTATCTGTTTTAGAAGTTTTCCCATATCGAGAATCATTGATCAAAAGTGGATATCTTCGTTTTACTCCAAGACCACCCAAACCGCTTCTTGAGGGTTGTACAATTGTTACAAGGAAATGTATAAGCTATAAAATGATTACATAACTATTACTAACAATTACCAATAAAATTATTCAATATATTTTTATTAATAGCACTATTTCTTTCACTCAAATGTTCTTGTATATTAAATTTTTATTTATTTATTTTTTTCTTATTAACATTTTAATAATTTCTATTAAATAGAGTAAGTATTTGAATGAATCATCAGTAAGGTTTTTTATGATATTATATGTTTTAACATGATGCATCCCTTAAACACAGATCTTTTTTTAATATTAATTGTTATTAGAACATAATATAAATATGTATTACTATTATAATTTAGTTATGACAATTTTCAAGTAAAAAAAATCATCATTCTCAGTTTGATTGCTAAATTTCGGCCGGGCCAGGCACGTGGTCCTCCATTGAAAATAAGATGACGCGATGTGGCTAATGCTAAGACTGTGTAATCGATCGATTGATTGATTAAATTTAACGGCCGGTAACAAGATACGGTTACGGTTTCTTCAAGATGAATATCATGGCTTGTATAGCTGATTTTAATGCGTGATATACCAGGTGTTACAACTCCAATTACAGCTACATTTGTGCATGAAACGCCTACGAGAATAAATAATTTTAATTAATACACTAATAACTTTTTGATTTAAAATATTTTTCTACATAATATAGAGTAGTTGAAGATGGTATGATTGAGAGAGTGGCTTGCGTGAGTGGAAGTTTCCAAATCTGGATAGGAATATTTGGAGGAAACTGATTTCGGGATAATGAAAAGAGTTTGTGCCACACTCTTTTGGGTGTATGGCGTGATTGTGTATGTAGTTTGTAATTTTCTTGTTACTAAATTATTTTAAATCTAATTAAATAGTATCCTATAATTTTTTTGTTAGAATAAAAACTTGTATTAACTATTTATATAAATAACTAAATAACAAATACAAAAATTTCTCACCGATCGGCTCTGTAGTAGCAGATCGATCCGTTATAATAAAAATTATTTTCACTCAAAATAACATCAAAAAATAATTCTCGACATTTTGTAAACGGCATTTCAAAGGAAGTCCCACCAGGTATGGGTTTTGTCGCATAAAGTGCTAAATGAATGAAAATTGGTACACCAACTTCTGCTTCCATAATGAACTCAACAACTTCCAGTTTTGACGGTGGAATTATATTAAATCTTAAACATTAACAAATTATTACAAAAAAATTCTCACAAATTATTTAGAATATTTTTTTTTACCTAGCACATTCTTTATTATGATGATTTCGAAGCATCGAAACACAAGTATCGAATTTTCCATGATATGCTGTGCGTACTAAACCTTTTTGTGTGACAACACCAATGGAATGATTCGATGTACTCCATAAAAATTTTCCATCGCCACCCGTTGCCTTTAATTCGATTTCATATCTGGAAACAATATTATAATGAAGAAAAAAAATATATATACATAAAACTCAGTTCACTTGTATAATTGTGCACTGTAAAAAAAATTACAGAAGATAAATAGTAGTAAGATTTTACTATAAAAATCTGTAATAAATATTCGGTCAAGTTGTCGATGTACTACTTCACCTCCGATTTCGATGAAACTTTGTATAAAAATATTCCTCTAACAATAACAATAACGGGAAAAATGATAAGTGACGGTCAGGTTAGGTACTAGGTTGGATTAGGTTAGTTCAGGTTAGATTAGTTTAGTTTAGGTTAGTTATTGAATATTATTATTTTTCCCGTTATTGTTATTATTAGAGGAATATTTTGACCAAGTTTCATCGAAATCGGAGGTGAAGTAGTTCATCGACAACTTGACTAAATATTCTATATTTCTACCTCAAAATTACTGTAATTTTGTACATATTTTATAAAAATCACATAAAGTAAGTATAAATTATGTAAAATTGCTTACTTTCTGCAAAATTACATCACATACTTAATGTAGATTTACATATTGTTGATGTAACTTCTGAAATTATGTATGTAATTACCAGCTTGCATATTATTAATATTTGTAATAATTCATCAAAATAATAAGACTTAGTATATATTTTGTGTAATAATACTAATGAAATATTTTAATTGCAATTCATTCATTTCAAAACAGATCTTTTATAGATAAATTTAGAAATGTATGTAATTATACCAACAATAATATTAGCAGAACTAAACAAATTTTAGATATTTATGGAAAATTCCTGACAGCAAATTTACTAAAAAAACTGTAATTGTACTTTTCCATCCCGTTGGTAATACCTCATATTACATAATGTTTGTAATAGTTGTGATTTTTAAAAAATTACGTATTAAATTACAGCAGTTGAGTAATTATATCTAGAAATACTAAACATCATACTGTCTCATAGTTTGTAGATAAAATTACATAATCTTTTTCAGTGTACTAATTAAAATACAAACTTCAATTTCTTACCTTGGTTTCACGATAGGATCCCACGGTAGGAAAACTTCGCCGGGTATTAAATGAATTTGCGGAAAGATTAACATTTCGGCTTTTGCAAGCAGCTTTTCATCAAAACGAACCGTGCCTAATTTCGCTGATTTTACACTGAAAAGTTCAGCGGTAACTTCGGTGGTACCTTCCGTTAAACTTGTTCCCGAAACAAAACTACCATTCATCGAACGTGACGAAACGCCAAAATATTTCGTATCGATCGATATTTGAAATTGGACATCATCGCCGAGATGGATTTTATGATCATTACTACAACACAAATTCGAAATTCGTATTTGTTTTACAAAGAAATTCTAGCAAGAAAAAATGAGCCATTTTCTTTTGAAAGTGGTGTAAGCCTAATTTATATTATATGGATATATTTAAAAATGTAACTATGTAAATTAATATTAACAAAATAAAACGTTTTAGGTCAAAAATGAACTTACACCACTTTCAAAGAAAACGACTCAATTAGTAAAATATTTACCTGGCAAATAATTCAGCAACAATATCGTGATTTTCACGTTAAATAATAATAAATTCAAACTAATACGGGCTGGTTCAACTACGTAAACAATCGCCGAAGGCAGTTTTAAACCGCTATCATTGTTATTTACATTTTTATCGTGTAAATAGACACGGGTTTTGCCCAAATTCATTCCAGTCAAATAACCTACAAATTTATTTTATTTCATTTTAACTGAAATTATTTATTAACAGAGTGGCTAAAACTTTCTGAAAACTAATTTCCCTGACTTTCCCGATTTTTCACAAATGTTTTTTGCATTTTCCCTGACTTTTATTATTAAACAAATGTAAATTTCTAAGTAAAGTGAACTTTGCACTGCAAATTTGTGTTTTGTAATTTTGACTGACTACAAATGAAATATCCTGCCTATTCCAGAATCAACAAAATTCCCTAACTTTTTCCGTTTTTGATCTTGATATATATATATATATATATATATATATATATATATATATATATATATTTAATTGAATCGGAACGAAAAATGCAACAGTTCGAATCCTTGTTAAATACTTAATAAAGAAAAACTAATTTCGCTTTGAAGTACTTGCTATAAAAGGCAGCCAGAATTAACATCGGTTATCAGTTGCCTCACAGCAACTGATCACAGCACCCTACTGATGAGGTCCTAAAGACCGAAACACGTGTCTACGGTTAAACTGGCCAGTCGTTGATGCATAGCTTAACAGCCAATTCAATGACTGAGTATCTTGTGAAATTTTGGGAAAAATATAAAATCTCAATATTCTTGAGTATTATTATATTAAATTTCACAATGACAATACGAACATTTATTTGTTCAAGGTCTATTACTTAATAAAGACTTAATTAAAAAATTAAGTAACTTTTTCCTGATTTTTCCAAGGTTTTAGTCACCCTGTACATAAACTAACTCATTCTCTCAAATACCTGAATTTTTCTCGATAAAGGCAATACTAGGTTCTTCCGAAACTAAATAATATTGTCCTAGTAATTTGATTTCTTCTAATCGACCATGTTTAACCTAAACCAATAAAAAAAAATTTTACTGTTAAAATACAAATAATACTTATACATGAAATAATTACTTGAATAATTTTATAATGGACAACATCTCCGAGTAAAATATACACATCTGCTGGTTCGATAATTAAATTTGCAATTACCATCAAAGATACATCAATTCCATTTAGATGTTTGTATTCTGGATGAGGTATTCTACAAGATACCTAAAAGAATAATTAATTTAATTATTAATTAATATAAAATATATTAAGTAATAGAAATAGAAGAGCATGTATAAGAGGAATAATGAATGTGGATGAAGCTAAAGTTGCTTGTTTGGAATTTTTTTGTTAAATTGTAGATTATTAGACTCTGCGTTCGTGAATAATTTCAATTTAGAAAGTTTCAATATATTTGAAACATTATTTATAACAATTTCAATTAAGCCTAATTAAATTATTTTCAAATTTTTAATAACAAACAACTAAGTTACATAATTGTATTTAGGCTATTCATTAAAGTTTGAAATTTAATGACACTATTTCAGTGTAACAACCTTATATTCTTATTAAAGTGTTATGTATCAGTAAAAATATTTAAAACAATAAAAACTTACTTTAGCTGAACCAGTTTTAACACCTTCCAAAAGTATAATTTGCCCCTGTTTTCCAACTTCATCAAACGCTTGTACACTCACAGGTGTTTCGTAAGGCGAATCCCGAAATGTAATAAATATTAACACAGAACTACCCGTTGTACCACTTAAACTCCAATCAAATTGTATTCCTTCTAAAGTTGTAAACGCATTTCCTACACCAAACAACACCACTGTATCAAATAAAGCTCACTTTACAAACTTATCGTTTTGTACCTTGTTCATCGAACGCCTTGATCTCAAACGCTTCTGGTGCCTCTTCCATAAACAATTCCCTCGTTGTTGTCATAATATTTAACGAAGCGATTACATCAACAATCACATCACATCGTAACACTTCATCCGTATAGACATCTTCAACTAAAACGATCGCTGTATTCCGTGTTGGTTCTTTCGAGATCGTTGAAACAACAACACGACTCGAACAATCCTGTTCGTTTACATCCAGTGAAATCAACTGAACAAGATCTAAACGTGATGTTGTCCTTAAATAATATGCAAATAAATAAATTTTATATATATATAAATTTTTAATGTAATACCATTTATAACAGCCTCCTTCAGTTACTTCCAACGTAAAATTAGTCGAGAAATCATTAAATATTGGCAATAAAACTGGTACATTTAATTTCGAACTTTTTACATGTAAAAAACATAAAAATATATAAATTAATATTATTTTAACACAAAAACCGTTTTTCCCCGCCATAATTTGCTATTAGCGTAAACGTGAAAAACAACATTCAAAATTTTGAGGTTAGAAAGCATAAGTAAAGTCATGTTTACAAAGCTAAAACGAAAAAAAAAAAGGAAAAATTAGCTTTGTTGATTATACAAAAACAACCAATCAAGATTTGCGATACATTTTCAAAATTGAACCAATCATAGATAATATAGCATAATCATATAGGTTTGGGCGGCATGGCAACAATTTTGTTTTAGTTGTTCAAATTTTCAAATTTATTCTGTTTGCACAAGAACCGGAACCTAAAAAATTTATCATGAGGGAAATTGTACACATTCAAGCTGGACAATGTGGTAACCAAATAGGAGCTAAGGTAAATTATTAACAAATTAACGTATTTTCTTAAAAATTTTACTAGATTCATCGATTAATATTTTTTTTCAAATATTTGCCAGTAACTTACAATGCAAAAATAGCACTTTCACATCAAAATTATATTTTAAATTGATATATATATATATATATATATATATATATATATATATATATATATAAAATTAAGTGATTGCTAACAGAATTTCTTTTAAAATATTGATGATTATTTTAATTATTATTGGAAAAGTAATGAATAAAATCGCGTAAATGATTTAACAGTTCTGGGAGGTAATATCCGACGAACACGGCATAGACCCGACAGGAACCTACCACGGCGATTCCGATTTGCAATTGGAACGAATTAACGTTTATTATAATGAAGCTACCGGTGGTAAATATGTACCACGGGCCATTATGGTCGATTTGGAACCGGGTACAATGGATTCGGTACGATCGGGACCATTTGGTCAAATTTTTCGTCCGGACAATTTTGTTTTTGGTCAGAGCGGTGCTGGTAATAATTGGGCGAAAGGTCATTATACAGAAGGTGCCGAATTGGTTGATTCTGTACTAGATGTTGTCCGAAAAGAAGCTGAAGGATGCGATTGCATGCAAGGATTTCAGCTGACACATTCTCTAGGAGGTAATTCAAATTTATTTATTTACGGTTTGCAATGAAACAGTTTCAAATATTTCAGAGTAATTAATTTTTGTGATCAGCAGATTTAAATCTATAATTACGGAGCGAAATTTTGACTAAAGGTGAATTCAGAGATTCTGAATGTGGCTTAAAAATCATATTTGAGTTTTTAACAGGAAACAAAATTTTAACAAAGCTATCTACTATTTATTAATGCGGTATTTTTAGGCATTTTATATACTTATTTTTTTATAATCAGGGGATTTTGGAATCGGAGTTCGGAGCAGTGAAATTATTAACTGCTTCACTGCTTCATTTTTAACGTCATTAGATTTTTTAAATTTAAATATTTATTTTCCTCTCTCTCTCTAACTAAGCTGTATTATTTCACGGAAATGCAGTGAATTATATACAATTATTTCAATGTATTTCCTTTTTAATATTTTGACATTATTCATTTTTTTCAAAGCTATCTACTATTTATATTTATTAATGCGATATTTTTAGACATTTTATATGAAAGTAACGTATTTTTTCCTCTCTCTATCTCCAACTTAACTGTATTATTTCACGGAGATGCAGTGAAAATATTTTAATGTACTTACTTTTTAATATTTTGACAAAAAAATATGTAATTATTGATTGTCGTAAATTTAATTACCTACCTGAAACAAACCATTTGATAAATATACATGTAAATGCTGCACAACCTAAAAATATAATACACAATCACGCCATATATCCAAAAGGATGTGGCACAAACTCTTTCCATTATTCCTCAGTATCAGTTTCTCCTCCAAACATTCTATTTTCAGACGATTAAATACTAGAGTCCATATTAATAAATATAAAACTTTATTCCAGGCGGTACAGGATCAGGTCTCGGCACCTTATTGATCTCAAAAATTCGCGAAGAATATCCCGATCGTATTATGAATACATTTTCGGTGGTGCCATCGCCAAAAGTATCGGACACAGTTGTTGAACCATACAATGCTACACTATCGGTGCATCAGCTGGTTGAAAATACCGATGAAACCTATTGTATTGATAACGAAGCTTTGTACGATATTTGTTTCCGAACACTGAAACTTACCACACCTACCTATGGCGATTTGAATCATTTGGTCTCGGCAACAATGTCTGGTGTTACAACTTGTTTGCGATTTCCCGGACAATTGAACTCGGATTTGAGAAAATTGGCTGTAAATATGGTGCCATTCCCCAGGTTTGTTTTTTTTATTCAATTGGCTAATATTTTACTTTTTTTTTTATATAATTATATATTGTAAGTAAATATTGTTTTTAATAATTATAAAAGATTATAAAATTTAATTTATGATTCGAAACTTATATAATTCGTATGTATGTTTTAATTATATATAAATAAGATAACAATATGTTAACGTAACAAATTCTTGTATACAAGATTTTTATTTATTTATAATTAGAAAAAATGCAAAATTACCTCTGAAATTTACTTTATTATACTGGTAATTATAATCGGGACTTTGTGACAGTCCAAATTATTAACTGCTCCGTTTTTAAGGAGGTATATTTTTTTCTGTGAAACTATAAATGATATCAAACCATGGTTTTCTGGGGATAAAAGAATAGACTTTGAATTTATTTCAGGAATTTTTACTTTTGTTGGAAATCGTCCCGAGTTCTAACCCTTTCTTCAAAGCTCTGCAAAACTGGACGTCTGTGCGGTAACAATTCCTGCTCTGTTTTATCTGGTTTTTGACCAATTTTATCCCGAATTAATATTTGTTGAAAATATATCATACCTAAAGGGGTGCTTTTTGACTTTAGTTTCATATGAAACAGGGAAGAAATTATCATTGTTATCGCACAACCATCCGGTTTTGCAGATGCTTCGAAGAAAGGGTTACAACTCGGACAATTTCCAAACAAAACTAGAAATAAAAATTCTTGAAAGAAGTTCAAAGTATATTCTTTCTCGTCCAGAAAACCGCGGTTTGAAATCTTTTATAATTTCGCAGTAAAAAATTCATAAAGTTAGTCCGATTTTTTAGGTCAACAAAGATATAAACAATTTAAATTGTACAAAAAAATCTATTATTTTTCAACGAAAATTTTGTGTGTGAAAATAATTAAGAAACTTTAATAAACAAAAAATACTATATTACTATAAAATATTTAATTAAATTTAAAAAATCCAATGACATTACTAAAAATGGAACAGTGGTGCAGCTCTCAGCTCCAAACATCAATTCTTCCAAAGCCTCCTGAATTATAAGCAAACATTTAACGTTGCAGATTACACTTCTTTATGCCGGGCTTTGCCCCACTGACAAGTCGCGGCAGTCAACAATACCGTGCACTTACCGTACCCGAACTCGTCCTGCAAATGTTTGACGCAAAGAACATGATGGCTGCATGCGATCCACGTCATGGCCGCTACTTAACCGTTGCGGCCATCTTTCGTGGCCGAATGTCGATGAAAGAAGTCGACGAGCAAATGCTAAACATTCAGAACAAAAACAGCAGTTATTTCGTGGAATGGATCCCGAATAATGTCAAAACAGCCGTCTGCGATATACCACCACGTGGCTTGAAAATGTCATCGACTTTTATCGGCAATTCGACTTGTATCCAGGAACTATTTAAACGCATCAGTGAACAATTTACGGCGATGTTTCGACGTAAGGCCTTCTTGCATTGGTATACTGGTGAAGGTATGGACGAAATGGAATTTACCGAAGCTGAATCGAATATGAATGACCTGGTTTCGGAGTATCAGCAATATCAGGATGCAACCGCTGAAGAAGAGGGCGAGTTTGATGAAGAGGAAGAAGCCGATGAGGGCGATAACAAATAAATTGGTTCAATTTCTTTTCATTAGTTTTCAATCTTTTCTTTTTCTCTTGATTTTTCTATGTTTTTCTTTCATAATAAAATTATCATTTGTTTTGATTATTTCATAATTTGAATAGCTCATTATGTGTTGTAATTATTGATAAAAAATGTACAATGTATTATGTAAATAATCTAAAACTTTAATAAAAATTCAATTTCTAATTTAATTTATTTATTTACATACATACATACATACATACACAATCACGCCATATACCCAAAAGGGTGTGGCACAAACTCTTTTCATTATCCCGAAATCAGTCGCCTCCAAACACTCCTATCCAAACAAGCAACTTTCGCTTCATCCACATTCATAATTCCTCTCATACATGCTCTTCTATTCCTACTACTTGGAAACTTTCGCTCACGCAAAACACTCTCAATCATATCACTCCAACTACTCATTGGACGTCCACGCAAACGTAAACCATCAAAATCATTCAAATAAATCTTTTTAACCAAACGTTCATTAGACATTCGCTCAACATGTCCGAACCATCTTAACTGACTAACACCAACTTTTGCTACAACATTTTTTTCAATTTCACACTCATCATACACTAGTCTATTTCGTACCCGATATCTCCTAGTTACACCACATACCCCACGTAAAAATCTCATTTCCACAGCAGTCATTTTTCGATTATGCTTTTGCAACCAAACCCAACATTCACTACCATACATCACCGTAGGCACCAAAACTGCATTGTATATACTTAAACGGGCTTCTTTTGAAACATTTACATTCCTAGCAAAAGTTCCCAAAGCACCCAAAACCTTACAACCAGCATTTACTCTCCTTTCAATTTCACGATCAAAACGGCCATCTCTAGACAGCAAACTACCCAAATACACAAATTCATCTACCTGCTCTAAACGTGCACCGTCAATATGTACATTACATTCAGTCATCAAATCACCTTTCTCAAAAACTAAAACTTTGCACTTATCAACATTCAACACAAGATTCATATCTTTACCAACAACATTAATTCTATCAATCATCCTTCTCAGTTTTTCTTCAGATTCAGCCAAAACCACCACGTCATCAGCATACGCTAAAGCAGGTACAACACAATCACCTATTTGTATACCATCATTACCACAGAAAGCTTTTCGAAGAAGTACATCCATATATAAATTAAATAGCCAAGGAGACATTACACAGCCCTGTTTGACGCCAACATCTATACGAAACCAATCACTTAAGCAACCATCAACTCGTACTGCAGCTTCACTTCCATCATACAGAGCTTGAATTGCTCCTAAAAGATTACCATTAACACCGTACTCGCAAAGCACATCCCACAAAATTTCACGAAGAACACTGTCATAAGCTTTTCTTAAATCAAGAAAGCCACAGAACACTTTTTTATTTTTGTCAAGTGACTTTTCGACAATCATACGAAGAGCAAACAATTGATCCACACATCCTCTCTCTGTCAAAAATCCACCCTGAACGTCACTAATTTTTGAAATAGTTAGTGCTCTAACTTTATGAATTATTATTTTGCCAAATAATTTACCGGGAACACTCAGAAGACTAATCGCTCGAAAATTAGTACATTCACTTGAACTGCCTTTACCTTTAAATAAAGGGCAAATGACAGCTCGTTTCCAGTCATCAGGAACCACACAACGCTTTAAACATAAACGAAATATAAAAACTAACCATTCAAACACTTTTTCACCTCCATACTTCAGCATTTCATTAGTAATTCCATCCATACCGGGAGACTTACCACATTTAACACGCATTAAAGCATCACTCACATCACTTTCATCAATGTCATATTCAACCTCACTTCGATTCAAAATTACAGAAACATAATTCATTCATTCATTCATTCATTAATTGATAATTATGTAACGAAAACAAAAACAGCTAATTTATGAGGCAAGTTTTTTTATATCAATGAACGCTAGTTAATAAAAATTGCAATTCTAATTAATGCCAGATGTAATAAAAACACGGTTAGTAAAAGGAAGCGTTAGTTTTTATTTTATAAATTGATGTTTCATATGCTATTTTAATGTGCATATCAAATAAGGATTGCTATTCTAGCGTTAATTTACCTTTTTTAAGCATCCATAAAAACCAGATCCTTTGATTGTCTTTATTTGGCAGCAAAAATCATGAAATATTTCTAATATTTAGTTGGAAATAAATAAAAAACTTTGGAGATAAAAATAAAAATTATAATAGAAGGATCAAATACCAGGGGTAAATTTATTTTCAATTATTTTATTTATAATACTTGAGAAAAGTCAACAATACTGCACATTTTCAAATTTTTCTAATGTGCATTAACAAATAAATTAATAATAATAATAATTTTTATTTACTTCGAATAAACGTCTTAAAAGTTTATTATTATCATTGATTGAATAAATTAATTAATTAGCTAACAGTATCACATCTCTAAGCAGCTGACTAAATTATAATTAATATATTTTTAAATTCTCTCATTCAATACTTTTGTGAGCAGGAAATAGATTTTATTTAAATTAGTGTAGATAAAAATAATATCTATCGAAATATTCTAGTATTCTTTATAATTTATTGGATCTCTCTTTAATAATGTCCTTTTTTACTCAAAAATTTCGCTTTTCATTTAAAAGTTTCTTGTAAACTTTTAAAATTCTGGCACTTTATTTGATATACAGAATACAGGTAACTTTTTAATGCAAGTTTTTTTTTAATTGCTTAAAATTTTTTTTCATTTACAATTTGACTAGTTTTAAGAATCACAGAGTACAAGTTTTCTTATTATTTTTTTAAATCTTTTTCTAAGCTTAGGTAATAATTATGTATAGAGCCCGGCCCAAAATAATTCAGAGACACGCGCTGTAACTATGAATGTGTGTGCGAATTTTATTTATAATATGTATAATGTAGGTATATAGTTTTTCTCTTATGATATTTATTTATATTTATAAAGAAATTAAATTCTAAACTTTTTTCTTCAAGTATTTAGTAACTCATGTAAACTTTTTATAAAATATTTTATAATAATTACATATTTTAATTACACAATGATTTTGCTAGCAACAACGTTTTTTCGAATATTTTCTTGCTTGAAGAAGACGTCTCTATTTTCTTGTGTTTAATTTTGTAGTTTGACTTATTTAATATTTTCTTAATCTCTTAAAATAGACGGACAACTTTTTTCCAAAAAAATAAAAACAACCTCATTCTAAGAATCAACGTTTTAAATAAAATTATCCGTTTTTTAAGTTTCCATTTAATCGGTTTGCTTGTGTTTAATTTTGTAGTTTGAGCTTATTTAATATTTTCTTAAGACGGATAATTTTTTTCAAATAGAATAAAAATTTACTAAGAAATGTCAAATGTTTTAAAAATAAAATCGCTAATATATATTGATAATTAATAAATAACATAGATAAAATTTAAAACTAATAAAATAACGAACAAAATATTTTCCAATTCATCTAAGATAATAAGAAAAATTGAAAATTTAATAACCTTAAATTTATTTTGTAAATTAGTATTTTAATAAATCTCCATTTACTAAATAGAGTTTTTATTTAGTTAATTTATCGTATCAGTGGTTTATGTCTTTGTAATTTTATCGTAACTTTACCAACAGCTGTTTTCAAAATTGTTGCAACTTGTTCAGACGTCATAGTTGCGACTTGTTGATCGTTTATATTTGTTATTAAATCTCCACGCATTAGACGACCGTCTATATCTGCATTGCTACTATTTAACTGTAAAATTCATTCATTAATTTTCTTTCTATATTAAATTGCATCGGATTATTTGAAATAATAAAGCAAAATAATAAACTTACAATTTCGGAAATATAGAGTCCCTCGCCGTCTTTTTTTAGCCAAGAGACTTAATCCCAAACCTTTGCCAAGTTTTCTCACTAAATCAACTTCAAAGGATGTCGTATTAATGTTTTCTGGTCGGAATACAGTAATTCGAAACTGTAATATAATAAATAATAATTATTATTTGTTAACTAAAACAAAAATTCTAATGTACTGTAATAATTCATATCAATATTAATCCTTTCGGTCCTGCCGGTAACATTTGCTACCAGTTCAAATTTGATTTTAAAGTTGTTGTAAAGCTTCCAATCAATAATTATTAACAAAAAAATACTTTCAATATAAAAAATTCAGGGCTGAAAGGGTTAAATTAAAAGTTAAGGAGGTATAGACTTTTTTAACCTAAAAAATCGATAATATTTTTACAGCGAAATTACAAAAGATATCAAACTCCAGTTTTCTAGGGGTGAAAGAATAGACTTTAAACGTCCTTCACGAATTTCTATTTCTACTTTTGTTGGAAATTGTCCGAGTTCTAAGTCTTTCTTCAAAGCTTTGCAAAAGCGGACTGTGATAGCAATGATAACTCCTGCTCCTGTTTCATCTGAAACAAAAATCAAAAGACATTTTTGAAGTATGATATATTATCTAGCTTTTGACCGATTTTTTTCCACAAATATTCATTCGAGACAAAATGGCTAGCTTTGGAAAAAAAAAACACTTTTCCAAAAGTTCGCCATTTTGTTTCCAAATGAATATTTCTGGAAAAAAATCGGTCAAAAGCTAGATAATATATCATGCTTCTAAAATGTCGTTTGATTTTTGTTTTAGATGAAACAGAAAAAGGAGTTATTATTATTACCGCACAGCCGTCCAGGTTTTGCAGATGCTTCGAAGAAATGGTTAGAACTCGACACGATTTTCAACAAAAGTAGTAATAAAAATTCGTGAAAGAAAAAAAAAAAAGTCTATACTTTCACTCCCAGAAAACTGCGATTTGATATCTTTTACAGTTTCGCAGAAAAAAAATCATAAATTTGTCAATTTTTTTAGGTTAAGAAAGGTATATAACCCCCTTAAATTAAGGAACTGTTTATTTTCACCTTAAAACGGGAAACCAGAAACACGAAAACACAAAAAATAGGAAACACGACATACAGTGTTGCCGATTTTACCTGCAATAGGCTATTTATACATACAGTATTTTTATGTAATTGGCTATTTAGGGTAAGTTAGGTTAGTAGGTTGGTTTAGGTTTCTTTTTTTTCCATATTATTTTCTCTTTTTAATTTCAATTTTCGCGTTTTTGGTTTGCAGGTAAAATTCGGAAACACTGTACGTTGTGTTTCCTGTTTTTTTTTGTGTTTTCGTGATTCTGGTTTCGTTTTAAGGTGAAAATAGACAGCGCCTTAAATTAAACTAAAACACAATTCTCATGTATTGTAATAATTCATATCAAATATTAAATTAATGTTATATTTATTGATTAATTAATTAATAATAAACTATAAAAAATGTAATTTCAATTTATGTAATATTACATAATTTCTTCTATAATTTCTGCTCTTGTTGAAACTTTAAATTCATTATAGTAAGTAAAATGGCAGTATTTTCTCATTTCTACTGTGATTATTTACCTAATATTACACTTTCATGTCAAAATTACATGAATAGAATATGTAAATTTACATTAATTATTTATCTAACCTTTGGCAGTATTTGTCTAATCGCAGCACTTGCATTAGTTTGTGTTACATCTAACAATGATGTTCCATTGACCTCAATCAGCTGATCTCCAGGCTGAAGACGGCCATCACGTTTTGCTGCACCGTCTGGATAAATTTCCAGAATAACAATACCTCCCTGAAATAACAAAATATGATAATTATTTTCAGTGGAAATTAACAATAACAAACGAATTTTTATCAAAATTTTTTCATACCGAAATCAGCGAATCTTTACCACCAACAAAATCTACGCCGCAATTTTTATTGACAGTTGAGATTTCAATGTTTGTTTCTCTTCCAGAAGTTATCGGACACGTGGTAGGATCCAAACACTCTCCTACACATTCAAGTTATTGTAAATATATTCAAGAAAAATGTACATTTTATACTTTGAGTAAAATTTATATATTATGAGTATAACCCAGATAACCTCTGAATATTTGTATATTAATTAATAAAATCGATTTCAATTTAACAGTATTACTACACATTTTACATCTGTAATTACGCAATAAAACAAACATTTGTTTAATTTAATCAATGTTTAATTTACTTAATTAAGTTTAAAACGAAAATAACTTATTTTCTAAACTGTCATAAATATTCCGCATATCATTAGTGCCATCTCTACTAATAAACTTGGACCATTTATGGCCGTTTGCACAGGTACAACTTTAATCTGTTTCTTAAGTAACTACTAGTTAATGATAACTACAGATTATTAATACTATATGTTGCACAGATCAAATTTATGCTGCAGTTAACTAATATACAAGTTAACGAGAATGCTTAGGGATATTTGGTGACATTTTTTACTAACTATGTTCATAGTTTTTAATTCACGTGTTTGACAATTTTGACAGAGGTTTGATTCGTAAATAATTCAGTAAGTATATCTATTATTTTTTCGTAAATTATCGCAAATTATACATTTATTGTTAAATAATATTATAATTTGAATGTAGCGATTATTTATTTCTTATATACAAATCAATTAAACACTTTAATATTAGATAAGTATTTATATTTTACTAAGAAAATATTATTTCATATTCTAGATGTCCGAAAAACGTATACGAAACCCAAATTATACACCAGAAGAAAAAATTACTCTCCTAAACATTGTTGAAAAATATAAGAATATTATTCTAGATAAAAAATCTAATCAAACATCGTGGAAAGAGAAAGAAAGTACATGGGATAGAGTTGCAACAGATTTTAATTCAATATTGCCGGCAGGTAAAATATATTTATATTAATTTTAATGTCACATAGAATTTGTATTCAAATAAAAAATTAATTATTGACCAGTATTTAACGATGTACTGAAATTTATATTTATTTTAGGTATACATCGGTCAGCACTACAGTTAAAAAGTTATTTTCAAAATTTAAAGAAAATAACACGAAAAGATGCAGCAAATGAAAGATTGTCTATTTCTAAAACAGGATCTGGTGATCCAGATATTAAAATAACTGATCCAACATTTGATATGACATTGGCACTTCTAAATAAGAAAACAGTCTATGGATTGGAAAATAAATTTGATTCTGATACTAATATATTTGTTTTTGAAGAAGAAAATCCTGTTGAAGAAGAATATTTGGAATTAAATGTAGAAAATTTAGAAGAAAATGAAGAAGATGTTTCAATACAGGATGGTGACAAGAAAAACAATCATTCCTTATACAATGAACCATCTACTTCATCTCAACCTAACTGGTCAAAATGTAAACCCAGTTTACTTAAAAGTAGCAAAAATAAGCGTCTTGCACCAAAAATAATGTCAAGAAGAACACCTACATTTACCGAACAAAAGTCTAATTTAGCGGATCAATACGCTGTATTAGCCGAAGAAAAAATTCAGTATTATAAAATGATGAACGAAGAATTACGGCAAAAACAAAAATGGAATCTTGAGTTTCATGAAAACAAAATGAAACAAGATAACGAAGAACATGAACTAAAGAAAAAAATTTTGTTATTAGATATACAATTAAAAGAAAAACAGCTGAATATTCTGGAATATAGAAATCGAAATTTTATGCCTGAAAATATTTATTAAAGTTAATTCAATTTGTTTCGAATTTCGATACCACAAGAGATTTATTATAATCTGTGATTTTTTTTGATAATAAACGTTTATTAAATTCCTTCAAACTAGTTACTACTACTAAATTTTTGAAGGGATTTAAAATTTTGTATCCGAATTTATTTTTTAAGTACCAATATGTGATTTATTTTTAGTTTGTATATAACCAATGCTTATGTTACGAATTACCTTTTTCTAGTTTTTATATAATCAATGTTTTTGTTACGAATTACTTTATATATATATATATATATATATATATATATATATATATATATATATATACATATATATATACAGGGTGTTCGTTCGCTTGGTTGATATAGGGCAATAACATGGGATTTCGATAATATGCTGAATACTACTTTCTGAAGTAAAATTCGGAGAAATACTTAGAATACTTTTCGATAGGGTATAAAAAGTTCTATAATTTGGTTTAAGTTTGAATTTGCTAGCATGTGCCGTTTGGGCGCTAGAATATTTTTTTAAATGTTTTTGAGAATTTTCAAAAATTTTTCCTGCTAAATCAGTATGAATTAGAGAAAAAAGTTACTTAGCTATTATGTAGCTAATTTTTTCTCTATTTTACTGAATTTTTTCAGATTTTTTTTGAACAAGTTTTGAAAAATTTCAAAATTTGCTCAAAAAAATCTGAAAAAATTCAGTAAAATAGAGAAAAAAATTAGCTACATAATAGCTAAATAACTTTTTTCTCTAATTCATACTGATTTAGCAGGAAAAATTTTTGAAAATTCTCAAAAACATTTAAAAAAATATTCTAACGCCCAAACGGCACATGCTAGCAAATTCAAACTTAAACCAAATTATAGAACTTTTTATACCCTATCGAAAAGTATTCTAAGTATTTCTCCGAATTTTACTTCAGAAAGTAGTATTCAGCATATTATCGAAATTCCATGTTATTGCCTTATATCAACCAAGCGAACGAACACCCTGTATATATATATATATATATATATATATATATATACATATGTTAATGTCAAAAGATAAACTTTTGTTCTTGGGTTCTGAACCTGCGTTATGATTAATTATAATGTTATTAAATTCCCTATCAGGTTCGTTATTGTTTTTAACAATGACGCATTTCGACTTTTTAGTCATCTTCAGATTTTCTGATCTTGGTCCGCGTTCACTCGAACCACAACACGGGCCAAGATCAGAAAATCTGAAGATGACTGAAAAGTCCAAACGCGTCATTGTTAAAAACAATAACGAACCTGATAGGGAATTTAATAACATTATAATTAATATACATATGACTATACTAGTATACTAGCTGCAATGTTTGCGGTAGCTATAACATACTTCAAACATAACAAGGAATCAAATATGCTTTCAATTAAAGTTTGTAAAAATGAAGTGTATTCTGTTTTATTTATATGTTATACATTTATTTATTGAGTAATAAATTTCAATTAATGCGACCAAAATAGTGATTGATTATGTTGCGCCTAGCTTCAAATCCAATTCCTCGATTTATTCGTGGACCAGGTAGATCAGGAATTTGGCCTTGTTCTATCAACATTTGTAAAATATGTTCATTATCTTCATTTGGTGGTTGAATTTCCTGGTTTTTCCTAGCAAGATTATGAAGTACAGCTGTTGCGACTATCACCGTTAATACCGTTTCTAGTTTTAAACGACATCCATATGCCAATATGGGGAATCTTCTTTTCCAAATTCCTATCACATTTTCCACTCTTGCACGTGTTCTTATGAAGGATTCATTATATAATCGTTCAGCATCTGTCACTGGATTTAATAGTGGTGTAAACAAATAATTTCTTACATTGTAACCGCTGTCACCTACAAACACAAATTCGTAAATTTTCGAGACGATTCAAAAGTATGTGTAATTTTTTATTATATATGATATATTTTTGTTAGGATTCCAAAATGTTGTTATTTTTTAAAGAAATTACTTTATTAATCACGGTATGTAAGCATTAAATTAAAAATATCTTACCTAGCAGTAAAGAGTTCGGATACATATTTCTTTCAAAATTTCGTCTTATTAAAGAATTATTAAATATTGTCGAGTCGTGCGTCGACCCCGGCCAACGAGCTACTATATTTGTAATTTCATAATTTGCATTGCAAATAATTTGTACATTAATTGAAAAATAAGATTTTCTGTTACGAAAAATTTCTGCGTCTTCTCCTCCCGGTGATTGAATTTTAATATGAGTTCCATCTAAAACACACAGAATCTTAATAAAAAATTATTAATTTTAATAATTTTTTAATTTTTACCAACTACACCTATTACTCTCGGGAAGGAAGCGATATCATAGAAACTATTTTGCGTCTGTATAATTTCGTTTTGTGTTGATGGGAATTTAATATATTGTGGCGCTAATCTGGCAATAGCTTCTGCAACTCTACGAACAATTCTTGATACAGTTGACACATGAACTCCTCCAAAGTCTGCTGAACTAAGTAAGTGGCCTCCAGTTGCAAAAGTACGTAGACAGATCAACAACTGATTAATCGGAGATACACAATTATTTCTAAAATAAATATCATATAGGTAAGCTACCTATATTAATATGTACATTTGATTTTTAAACTTACATGTCATATGGAAATTCTATTTGATGTTCAATTTCAGGTAAAAACTGAAGAATAGTTTCTTTACTTAAGCGAAATCTTTTAAAAAATTCCAAATTATCCAAGTCATACAATGGATTAGTTCTAACATAATTTTTGTTTGGTACACCAAAAATTATATCAATTTCCATCATTTCATCATTGTCATCGTCGTCATCAAATGGATTGAAATTCATTATTAAACGCAATAATATATTATATGCTTTCTTTATTATTAACTTACAAATTGAAAAACAAAAAAGAATATTTTATTTCTCGACAAAATCATATAAAAAAATAAAAAGTTTTTTGGTTAACTTTAAGTTACTGAGCTAAACCACAGAATGAGTAGCAGTTAAATTTGACTTTCAGTTTGAGAGTTTAACTATTAGTTAGTAATCGATGCAACATCTAAAATGACTAACCAGTACATAACTTATAGTTAAGCAAAAAATTCCATCTGTGCAAACGGCCATAAAACATCTATTTCATTTAATTCGAATTACATAACTGATTTGTTATCTAATTAAATAATTTTTTCTTATGTATTATTAGTTTTTGTTTTTTTATTTACATGCAAATTCTTATAGCTACACTGACAAAAATACATTTTTTCATTATTTTATTTTTATGATAAACACAGCAAATGCTGTTGCTAAGTATTTTTATAATAGCATTACATTATAATAATTTTCAACGTAAAATTAATATTATACGCAAGATGCAACATAAGGAAGTATTGAGCAAAAATTAAATTTGAAATATTAACAGAAAACATGTATACTTATCTTTTTCATCAAAGTATCTGATAGCAATCAGAAATATTCCTAAACTATAAACAAGAATTTTTGCAAAGTAATTATTATTGCTTTTTTTTTCGCTAATCAATAGATTTAAGGAGATTTTTATTATTTTTAAATACAAAGTTAGGAAAAAGAACCGAATAAAAATCTTCGCAAAATTTTTGTTTTAAAATAATAGGAAATTATTATTTTATTGAAATTTGAATTATTTTAGTTTTATTTTCTGGTACTTATCTTACCTTACCTTACCTTATGTAGTTGGATAAAAAACATAGTTTATATAACACATATTTAATATTTTAAACATTATTTTCAAAAAATGACTACTAGAATATAATATTAAGATCGTTGGAATAATCCCGCTAGCCCGTCGAAAAATTAAAAAAATTTCTACAAGGTTAGACATTAATTAAACAAAATCAGACACTTTAGTTTGATGAATTGCTTGTTGTAAAATACATGATTGCAGTTTCGAATGATGTCTAAATGAATGATCACGGCACAAGTACTTCTTACTTGTGGTCAAGGCTCTCTTAGGGCTGCCGTATCTAATATGATGATGATAATTTTACTTTAATATATTTTAGTCAATGTGTCAGTTTTATATATTTCACAGATACATAAAATTAATGGATTTGTTATTTAAAAAAAATTTAAAAGAAAAAACTGAATTATAAAAATTGTATCTCTATCGTTTAAACAAATAACTAAAATATTTTTAAAATGTTTATGCCCATATATTTTTTTTTATTATTTGATCTGATTGATTATAATCAATATAGAACTTCGAAAACATTTTTTTTTTTAAATAACATTGAAAAAGTAATAAAATAACAAATAATGTTAACAGTAAAATATATGTATTAAATACTATTAAAGTTTTTTCTGTTACGAAATATATGAATAATATAGAAACTTAAAAATGCGGATCATTTAGTTTTAATATATGATGTACTATAAGCACAAGTATAGAGAAAATATCAGAATTTTTATTATTAATGATCGCTGTATAAATGTATTTTACTTGTAACTTTTTTAAACTAAAAGAATTACGCATATATTTTTCTTACAATGGTTAATTTATCATTTCATGATTTTTTGTAAAAAAATATAGTAATGTAAAAATATGATGATTGATTTTATAAAAAACAAAATTAATATATTTTTGTATTATTATTATTATTTACTAATAATAACGATTTTTATATTGTATGTTATTTATTATGTTTGTTTTAATTTTTTAATTTGTTTATTACTTATTCTTGAACCTTTTAAAAGGAACAGACTGTTATTCGACAAACATGTTATGGATTGCAGTAATTCACAAAGACGAGATTTGCGACATGAGCAACATCATAACATGCGAGTAGAGTTATACTTTTTCTACGACTATGCGATAGAAAAATAATAATTTGTTAGTGTTACGATGACACTTTACAACAGAGACGAGAAACGTGACAGACCGATACCTAATAACGTTATAATAACTATTACACTATAACTTCTAGTACAATAACGACCCCTGAGAAGTTAGCAATAAAGTTCTAGCAATAAAACCTTTACCTAGCCATACTAATGCTTTGCTTAATAACTAAGATAACTAATTAGCGAATTTTAATTCGGTTTAGAGCATTCGATAGCTTACATCTTCCTCTAGTTTTGTACTAGTTTTGTGTTACGAAATATTTATTAGAAAGATAAAAAAAAATTATTTTAAATAAAGTGCTCTGAAAATTTTACAATTTTTACTAATTAATCATATTACCATTTAATATCTTTCAAATCTCTAGTAGTACAAAACTCGTACTCAATAAAAGCTATCAATTGATGTATTATTCATTATAATTACGTTCTTAATTAATTACAATTTTAACAATTTATATTGAATTCATTTGTTTAATATAGTAATATATTAAATAACTTTAATAAAACTAAATAAATAAAATTTTTACTTAATTAATATGCGTAATCTGGTTAAATTTTGTCTGTTTTGTTTCTATAAGCAAAACAATATTTAGGTATACCTGTAAACAAAGCATTACAAGAATTTCAAATAATTGAAATATTAGCCAATCAGAGTTGAGCAGCGAATTGATACAAGTTAATTTATGTTTTAAATAGGAGTAATATTTAGTTGTGAAACATTAGTGTATTCTGTTGCATCAGATTGTGAAAATTTCGTGTTTTTCATAAAAATATTGTATAAAATTTAGTGTATTAATGTTTTGTGACTAAGTTTAATAAATATATATGTATTTTGTTTATAAGAAGTGCAACAAATATTGGAATCTATTTGATGCAATTAGCTTTGTGGAATTTTATATAATAAAAGTGGACAGACAGTATTGATGCATGTATTTCATATTATATAGACATAATTTTGAGTGAAGAGTATTACAATTGAAGCTATAATAATTCTGCAAATAAAAGTAATAATTTTATAATATCATCATTTTATTTAAACTATATTGATATACTGGGACTGTTTGCTGGTGGGGAGGCTACAGCCAGGGACTCTAAGCATTTTAGGGCTTTATAAAGATATAACACTTTTTTTAATCAAGATAATTTGATAATTTTTTTTGCCATAATTAAATAATATTACGTTCTATGTATAAAATTTTATCTATGCAAAATTTCAACAAGAAATTTGTTAATTTAACGGAGTTTATCTAAATCAAATTTTTTGAAATTTTTTTTAGCATAACTAGATAATATGATTTAATATTAACGTAACTTTTGTTCATACTAAATTTGAGAAATTAGTAGGTTGTTTTTAAGTATTTCATTCATGTGTAATTTTCGAAAACATTAAATCGTTAAAATTGTAATTAATTATGAACGTTATTATAATAAATAATATATCAATTGATAGCTTTTATTGTGTACGAGTTTTGTACGAGATTTAAAAAATATTGAAAGGTATATGAATAATTAGTAGAAATTGTAAATTTTTTAAAGCGCTTTATTCAAAATTATTTCTTTTATATTTCTAATAAATATTTCGTGAAACAAAACTAGAGGAAGATGTGGCTATCGAATGCTGTAAACCGAATTAAAATTCGCTAATTAGTTTTTCAGTTATTAAGCAAAGCATTAGTACGGCGAGTTATAGGATTTATTGCTAGAACTTTATTGCTAACTTCTCAGGGGTAAAATAACGTTATAATAACCGATAACTTTCGTAAAATGTTATTTTGTTTGAGAGAGATATATTTTATTTGAATATTGGACATTAAAATTAAATTAGTAATATTAGTAAAAAAATCTTTCAGAACTCATTATATTAAAATAAAAAGACTTTAGGATAAAGTTGTGTATAAATTTTAATTAAAACTTATCGTTTTGATATATCCTTTGTATATTTCTTCATGACGACGATATATGTACATTACATAATTTGTGAGATTGCAAAGAAAACTTTTAACAATTCAATGTTTTTTAACATTGAAGTAATATTTTTATGTTATTTATGTTATAATAATAACGTAAATATAAATTGTTATTTTTGATTTTTTCATTTAGAATATAATTTTTTGAACTTTAAAATGACAGAATTAAATTCTCATATTAAAAACTTGAAATTTACAATTCAAATAATTTTAATGACGATGACGTAGCAAATAATAAATAATATTATAGTATTTTCAAAATAATATTACGCAATCAGAGCACACTAAACTAAAAATAAATAAAAATGCATGCCAAATAATCTTAATCAGTTACTAACAGTTGTAGAATAGTATGTATATGTATATATGATTTATATATGTTACATGATTTGTGAGAATTAATAATTCTTTGGTTGAATATATAATTTCTGACCATTTTTGGCGGTGCACATTGCATTTGTTGCACTTGTTTACATGTTTTTAATAATCAAATTAAATTTCAAGCGAAAATAAACAATGCAATTGTTAATTAACTTAACTTGATGTAATAGTTTTCGTAATATGGTTGCCGAAGATATCACTGCCACACCAACGGTGTATAGTAACCAGTGGCGTAACCAAGGGGGTGTTAGGGGGGTTGGAACCCCCCCCCCCCCCCAAGAACCTAAACGACCAAAAACATACGTATGTGAAATATAAAATATGTTATTTTACTTTCATTTTTATAAAAATAATTTTTATTGCTCTTTATTTTCTATATAAATTATAGTATTGTCTTTATTGATTAATATTAGTAACCCCCCCCCCCCATGACAAGTTTCTGGCTACGCCACTGATAGTAACTAGCGGCTTTATAATAATGTCATTATTGATAATAACATTATTAAAGAACAACAAAATGACAAAGTAGAGCGATCTACTAACGAAAAAATATATAAATTTGAAATGCAAAAACTATCACCATAAACAATTAAACCATTTTCCGAAGAGAAAGTTATCGAAATTACAGGACTACAAATACCCCAAAACAAATTATTAATAATTGTAGTAAACAGGTCACGATCAGAAGATGTAGACAAATTTCTACATAAATTGAACTCAGCATTAAATGAAATTATGGAAAATTTTAAAACACATACAATCCTCGTTACAGGATTGCTGAACGCATCAAATTTACATTTGAAAATGTTTTATCAATTGCTAATTAATCTAGCTGTTTGTCTAAAAACCCAACACACTTACAAAGAAATTGCTCAAACTGGTATTGCATAACAGGCCGTTGTGTAAATAAGGCCGTCCATACATTAAACGAAATTTAAACAAAAGAAAAAAATACAAAAATTAAGTTTAGTATTAATCCTGCAGCTAAAGTCAATAAACTTCATTCAATATTTATTGATTTTACCTAAATAATTAGACCAAATTTAAAGAAATTTGAGAAAATAATTTTATTCATATTATTGAATAAGGTCAATACAACTTAACAATACATATTACATAATAATATTGATTTATTTACTAATTTGAATTTTATTATAAATAACATTTAATAATAATAATAAATATTAATGTCAAAAGATAAACTTTTGTTCTTTGGTCCTGAACCTGCGTTATGATTAATTATAATGTTATTAAATTCCCTATCAGGTTCGTTATTGTTTTTAACAATGACGCGTTTCGACTTTGCAGTCATCTTCAGATTATTCTGATCTTGGTCCGTGTTGTGGTTCAAGTGTTAAAAACAATAACGAACCTGATAGGGAATTTAATAACATTATAATTAATAATAATAAAATTAATATAAATTGAAAAAATATATAAAATTGATTTGGGCAAATGCCGTCATCGTTACATTAGAATACATCAAAAAATTGTTATCTTCTTGCCACAATAAAGACTGTAAATTTCAATTTGTATCAGGAACGCATAAACAAAGTTTATTGTCATTTCATGTTGTGTTATAAATATTCAAATACATGTTGATTTTTACAGAAATTAAAACATATTATTGTACATAAAATCTAATTCAGACTACCGTTTTAGTTTTACGCACAAACACAAGAGCTAATTAATCCAAATACTCACAAATACTTGGCGTAAAATCTAAAAATGTGTCAAGTGTTTGGATTGGTCAAATTGTTGTGCTTTTGCATAAAACTAAAACAGCAGTTTGAATGAAACTTAACATTTTAATTTTATTTAAAATAATAATCATGTAAAAACAAATTATATTTAGAGTAAAACCTCATTAAGACTGCGAGAACAGTTTTACGATTTAGTTTTAGTTTCACGACGTAACACAGTGCAAAAACTTGAAAAATGTTGTTAAAAATTATTTTTTACTTTACCGTTCACGTTGTATACATTCTAAACAGTTTTTGGTTACGTTCAGTACAGTTTTTTTTTTACAGTTTAAGTTGTTTTGTTGTGTTAAATATGTCTGATGAAGAATTTATGATTATACAAAATAAGACCTGTACAATCATTTGAAAAATACGAATGCAAAACAGAACACTCAGAAAAGTAAATGAAATAAATATAATTTTATAGGTTTATAGGATAAATTCGCCATCTGTTTTGTTAATTTTTTTTCTGATGTGTCTAAAATGAATGTTATTTGATTATATGAAATACGGGTTTTCAAAATAATATTAATTTTTTCTTCGAAACTGATCATTTACATATTATAAATTTGACGTTTCTTTCATAAAAACATAAACTCATCGCAATCTCATTTTAGTAAAATGTGATTTGCCGTTCTTAAAACATAAGTAAATTTTAGTTAGAAACCTTGGCCATTTTGCTAATGAAACTAAATCCGTGCTTTTGCAATGTATTCATATAAGCTCACATGTAGTTCGGTTCAGAATAACTAGTTCTGCGCAAAAACATAACACTAATTTCGCTAGCGAAAGAGCAGTCCGAATAAAGATTAACTATATTTAAAAACTAATCATTAATAAAAAGAGAACTACAAAAATTAAATCGTTACACTATGAATACGAATATGTTTCTTTTTAATTTCTACTCTGAGGAAAAGTTTTCTATTTCGCATTCATCAAGTTTCTCTTTTGCATGAGAACGGATATGTCTTTTTAAGCTTCTATTTTCGGTAAAAGTTCTCTCACATATTTCGCATTTATAGGGTTTCTCCTTTATATGTGTACGAGTATGCACTTTCAAATGTCCACTGGTAATAAAAGTTTTCTCACATATTTCGCATTTATAAAGTCTCTCATTTGTATGAGAACGGATATGTCTTTTTAAGTTTCCACTTGCAGTAAAAGTTTTCTCACATATTTCGCATTTATAAGGTCTTTCATTTGTATGTATACTAATATGCGTTTTTAAGCTTCCTCTTTGAGTAAAAGTTTTCTCACATATGTCGCATTTATAAGGTCTCTCCTGTGTATGAGAACGAATATGCACTTTCAAATCACCATTTTGAGTAAAAGTTTTCTCACATATTTCGCATTTATAAGGTCTCTCATTTGTATGTACACGAATATGCCTTTTTAAGTTTGCACTTGCAGTAAAAGTTTTCTCACATATTTCGCATTTATAAGGTGTCTTCTTTGTATGTACACGAATATGCATTTTTAAGTGTTCTCTTCGAGTAAAAGTTTTCTCACATATTTCGCATTTATAAGGTCTTTCATTTGAATGAGAACGGATATGTGTATTTAAGTTTCCTTTTACCGTAAAAGTTTTCTCACATATTTCGCATTTATAAGGCCTTTCATTCGTATGTATACGAATATGCGCTTTTAAGGTTGAATTTACAGTAAAAGTTTTCTCACATATTTTGCATTTATAAGGTCTCTCATTTGTATGTGTACGATTATGTACGATTAAATGTCCACTCCGAGTAAAAGTTTTCTCACATAATGTACATTTATGAGATTCACTTTTCTTTACAGATTTATCATTTTTTTTCGAGCTAAAAATAATATTTTTATTTGAAGTTCTACTAGCTTGATAACGTCTTATATTACCGATTTTGTCAATTATAACATAAAAATTAAGTTTATCTAACGTATCAAATATGTACTTTAGAGCTTCTATTTTAATTACCAAAGAATTACTTCCTTCTATTAGGTCTGCAACCTTGCTTCCGCCGTTTTTTTCCAAAACTTTCAAGCTTTATTGTTAAAAATTGATTACATATTTATGAATCAAAGTATTGTCCGTCGCTAACCACTACTTTTTTCTATCTTTCTGGCAATTGTCGGATTCCATCTCGAAAAAACAATGCGTCTTTTGAGGCGATCCACGAATCGATCCATTTTTTTACATCTTCATAAGAACGGAAGTGCTGATTAGCCAGGCCGTGTGCCATCGATCGAAACAAATAGTAGTCGGACGGAGCAATGTCTGGAGAGTATGGCGGGTGGGGTAATACCTCCCATTTCAGCGTTTCTAGATAAGTTTTTACCTGTTGTGCAAGATGTGGCCGAGCGTTGTCATGCTGCAAAATTACTTTGTCGTGTCTTTGATCGTATTGCGGCCGTTTTTCCTTCAATGCTCGGCTCAAACGCATCAATTGCGTTCGATACCGATCCCCTGTGATGGTTTCACTCGGTTTCAGCAGCTCATAATATACCACACCGGCTTGGTCCCACCAAATACAGAGCATAACCTTAGCGCCGTGAATATTCGGTCTGGCTGTCGACGTGGAAGCATGGCCGGGGATTCCCCATGATTTTCTGCGCTTGGGATTATCGTAGTGGACCCATTTTTCGTCGCCGGTCACAATGCGATGTAGAAACCCCTTCCGATTCTGTCTTTGAAGCAGCTGTTCACAAGCAAAGAAACGCCGTTCAACATCTCTCGGCTTCAACTCGTACGGAACCCAATGTCCTTGCTTCTGAATCATTCCCATGGCTTTGACACGTCTTGAAATAGCTTGATGAGTCACTCCCAATGATTTTGCCAATTCTTCTTGCGTTTGGCACGAGTCTTGATCAAGTATTGCCTCCAATTCGGAATCTTCAAAACTTTTCTTTTTTCCACCGCCATGCCGGTCATCGACGTCAAAATCACCGCTCTTGAAGCGTTGAAACCACTCACGACAAGTTCTTTCACTAAGAGCAGCTTCACCGTAAGTACTTGAAATCATTCGATGCGCCTCAGCCGCAGTTTTCTTTAAATGGAAGCAAAAAATTAAAACTTCCCGCAAATGACGAGAATTTGGCTCGAAAATTGACATTTTAGATTAAGATTAACTTTATAATGCAAACACAAATTCACTAATGTAGTTGTGTCGCTATGTTGGCAGATGTACCAGCTTACTGTGTGACATTGTAGATCTACCTATTTTGACATGTACTTACCGCTGCAGCCATCTATCGTAAAACGGCGGAAGCAAGGTTGCAGACCTAATATATTCATACTAC
>CAWYQG010000402.1:0-93332 GCA_963966155.1 Clivina fossor | reverse complement strand
ACATAAATCACTGTGAGGGCACTGAGTTGAACAAAATTTTACTTTCATTAATTAAAAATCTATAATTCCTATGATCTACTTACTTGTATGTTACCTAGTAATTTGTTAATAAATTTTTGAGCTCATGAAGACGAGTGTTTAGCTTTCGTCGAAACTTCGTTTAATATAAAAATAATTAACAGAATTTAAACCTAAAACTGTTTTTATATTAAAACATTGTTTGTAGAATTGTAGTAAATATAATTAGGAAATTAATTATTTAAAATAAAACGGCTTTAGGTTATGTTTTGTATTAATATTTATTAATAATTGACGTTTCGACGTACTCAACGTATGTCTTCATCAGGTAACCAAAATCAGTAACTAGATCATATTGTAGTAAAATTTTATGATCTAGTTACTTATTTGTTACCTACTAACAATAAGTCGTTTCTATGTTCTATGTTCTATCCTGATATATTAATACCTATTATCTAATCATCTATTACCTGTTAAATGCAATTTTTCTGCGATGAGACTATAGGTTTTAACAAATATTTTAATTTCCATTTAATCGCAGTAAACTAATATATAATTAGAAAATTTAATAAATTTGGGAAAATGCATTGACGAGGCCAACACATTTTTACAAATTTATTTAATTTTCTAATTATATATTAGTTTACTGCGATTAAATGGAAATTAAAATATTTGTTAAAATTTATTATATATAAACTTTTAACATAGTATACAATTTTTCAGAATATTAAACTAAAACTGCTTTAGGTTAAAGTTCTGTATTAATATTTATTTAAAATCGACGTTTCGACAAAGAAACTCAACGTCCGTCTTCCTCAGGAAAAACTGATACAAATGACATTTACGTAAATAACAGAACATAAAAACAAGTTACTGGGTAACAAATAACAAATTTATAGATTTTTAATTAATGAAAGCCAAATTTTATTTAACCTAGTGCTTTCAAAGTGATTGATGTTATCTTTTTCTTTATAAATTTCCATTGTTTCTTTTATCAATCTGCTGCTAATATTGATTGGTCTAGTAATTATTTCAGTATCTTCAAATTTTATTTTCTTTGTGGTGTAAAATTTGAAGATACTTTAAAAAGATAACATAAATCACTGTGGAGGCTCTGATTTATATAAAATGTGACTTCCATTAATTAAAAATCTATAAATTGTATGATCTAGTTACTTATTTATTACCTAGTAACTTGTTTCTATGTTCTGTTATTTACTGTAATGTCATTTGTATCATTTATCCTCATGAAGACGGACGATGAGTTTCGTCGAAATTTAAAATGAATATTAATACAGAACTTTAACCTAAAGCAGTTATATTTTAGATATATTTTTATTCTAATATCAATTATCTCTATCTTTCTTCATCTATCTTTCCCAACAAAAATGCGTCAATCTTAAGTTGTCGCATATTAAATTATAGCTAAACGTACCTGCTAAATGGTGCACGATGAGATTCTCTTGGGGAATTCTTCTATAAAAGGTATTTTTATCAATTTCGATATATTAATTTGACAATTTGACATATTTTCTCAATATCGCAGTGAGATTCTTTTTTTTTCATAGCTATCCATGTTTATTACATACATATATTAAATTTTCAAATGCGATATCTCACACACACACACACACACACACACACACACACACACAACATCACACACACACACACACACACACACACACACACACACACACAACATCACACACACACACCATCACACACACACACAGGCGATTTTTTACAATTTTACATGATTTTAAGCGCGGTTGTAAGGATTTTACACGATTTAAAGCGCGATTTTAACAATTTTACATGATTTTAAGCGCGATTTTAACAATTTTACATGATTTTAAGCGCGGTTGTATTGATTTTACACGATTTTAAGCGCGATTTTTACAATTTTACATGATTTTAAGCGCGGTTGTAAGGATTTTACACGATTTAAAGCGCGATTTTAACAACTTTACATGATTTTAAGCGCGATTTTTACAATTTTACATGAAGTTTTTCACAAGATTATGACTGTTTTTAATAAGGTTATGACTGTTTTTCACAAGGTTATGTCTGTTTTTTACAAAGATTATGTCTGTTTTTTACAAGGTTATGATTGTTTTTTACAAGGTTATGTCTGTTTTTCACAAGATTATGTCTGTTTTTCACAAGATTATGTCTGTTTTTTATAAGGTTATGACTGTTTTTGACAAGATTATGTCTGTTTTTCACAAGGTTATGTCTATTTTTCACAAGGTTATGACTGCTTTTACAAGGTTATGACTGTTTTTTACAAGATTATGAAGTTTTTCACAAGATTATGTCTGTTTTTCACAAGATTATGACTGTTTTTTACAAGGTTATGTCTGTTTTTCACAAGATTATGTTTGTTTTTCACAAGATTATGACTGTTTTTACAAGGTTATGCCTGTTTTTCACAAAATTATGTCTGTTTTTCACAAGATTATGTCTGTTTTTCACAAGGTTATGACTGCTTTTACAAGGTTATGACTGTTTTTTACAATGAAGTTTTTTACAAAATTATGTCTGTTTTTCACAAGATTATGTATGTTTTTCACAAGGTTATGACTGTTTTTTTACAAGGCTATGACTGTTTTTCACAAGATTATGTCTGTTTTTGACAAGATTATCTTTATTGATTAATATTATTAACCCCCCCCCCCCTCGACAAGTTTCTAGCTATGCCACTGCCATCTACTCATCGGACGTCCACTTGCAAACGTATACCATCAAAATTTCATTCAAATGCATCTTTTGAACAGTAAACGTTCATTAGACGCATTCGCTCAACATGTCCGAAACCATCTTAACTGACCAACACCAACTTTTAGTGTATAATAAAAATAATTTTAATTTTTTTTCACATTTAGATTGAATCCACGTCCGAACGGCCTATGCCCCAGCCGTTTCGGTTGTGCTGGTTCTTCGAGGGAACAATGCGAAGGACTTCTGCAACGTTATCAGGATCAAGCGTCCGATTCCGATACAGATTTGATTTTAGACGAAGAATTAGACACGCACGATCCACAAATACTTAGACATATCGTTTTACTTATTCTGCTTCTCTGCTCCATGTTTGTTGTAAGTGTAATAGTTTCTACTTCCGAAAAAAAAAAAATTAATAATTTTCTAAAAAATTTCATTAATTATCCGATTTTAATGAAATTTTAATACAGAAGATACCCTTAGCGCCTATAATATTATATATTAGCAAAATACAATGTTGCCAACTTTTGTTGAAAACATTTTTTATTCCTATTATGATTTATGTGATAATGTCAAAGTGGTCTATATATGGGTTTACCCATATACTTCTAATCTTGTATTTAATTAGTGATGAATAGTTGTTTAGTTTGAATAACGAATATTCGACTATATCGAATAGTATATAATTTTAATAAAAAGAAAAACGCAAAATAATTTAAAAATAGCTAAATAGTTTTGAAAATACGTATTTAGTTTGTTTAAAATTATTTTGTGATTTAAGGGAAATTATTTTATTAACTTTTTAACGTTAGTTCACACGGTTCTAATTGCTATATTCAGACTCGTAGCTCAAATACGAAACATGTTAAAGTTAATATTGAATTTATTCTTTTAATACAAATTATTTATATTGTAACTGACTGTACTGAAAATTACATAATTAATTAATAATTCAATAATAAAAATATTATTCATTGATTTATATAAAATAAAAAATAGTATATTTTTTAACTGGCTCTAGTTTCTACAAAATCGATAATTAATGTACCGAAAAAATACCTGAGATATAATATCCTATGTAGAATAATATATATTTTTTTGAATTTTTTCGTATTTATAATTTGGCCAAAAAAAGCAAAAAATGTAATTTTTTTTTTGAAAAAAATTTTTTTCTCTATTTTCCAAAATACAAAAAAATTCAAAAATATATATTATTATTCTACATAGGATATTATATCTCAGGTATTTTTTCGGTACCTTTAAGATCGGCTCGATAGAAAATAGAGCCAGTTAAAAAATATACTATTTTTTATTTTCTATAAATCAATTAATAATATTAAATTAATTATTGAATTATTAATTGAACATTGATTATGTAATTTTCCGAACAGTCAGTTACAATATAAATATAAGTTGTATTAAACGAATAAATTCAATATTAACTTTAACATGTTTTGTATTTGAGCTGCGGTGTCTGAACATAGCAATGGGGTCGTTGCGCTCAATCAAATTTACTATTTTCAATAATAAATAGTAAAAGATTATATAAAAACAAGGCCAAAACACATTTTTTTAATTCAAAAACGATTACAGTATTTTAAAAAAAAATTAGGAAAAATAGCGTTTTTTACGCGCCACAGAATCTCCACAACGCTTATGACGTCAACCTTTTTCAGATTAGACAAGGACAACCTATTGTCAGATATCTGTATTTATCTCTTTCTATCGCACACAACTTATTAGAAATGTCAAATGACAGCTACTGGTATAGTGTTGCTTTTGTTAAAAGTGCACTTGATATTAATAATGTAATAGTGGACATTATATATATTTTATTATTATTATTATATATTTTATTATTATTATACATTTTATTATTATTATTATAATTACATATTTATTTATTATTATATATATTATTATTATAGGTATCGGAGGCGTTAGCCGACGTATATGTTTTTGATATTGCTAATAGAATCGACTAGTTTTTGATTTAGCCACAAGATGGTACTCTAGAATGGTTGACGTCACAAATTTCAAAATTTGAATTTGACCTTCGATTTCAATAATTTTTTTCTAATTAAATACAAATAATTTAACATTAATATCTATATATATGTAATTGTCTAAATATATATTTTTCATTAAAAAAATAAAAAAAATGAGCGCAACGACCCCATTAGAACCGTGTGAACTAACGTTAAGATCAATTTTTATTTAGTATATTTTTTGACAATTTAAAGCATCTTTTGGTAGTTTTCTTTGTAAAGTTAGGTTTTTTTTTTAAATGTTAAAATGTTCACTCTGCTTGTCTGAATTCGATTATTTGTTAAACTGAAACAGTGAGTTTTTTTTTTTCAGAAATTTAACGTAAATAGCATTCAGTAAGATCGTTTGATAATAACTTCAAAATCAGTGTGTTGTAATATTTTTTCTTACATTTTTTTTAACTTTTAAATAAATAAATGTCACTTTTGTTGGTTGATTGTAATATAATTTGTTATAGGTATTTTGTTTGATTATTATTAAATTTAATTATTTATTTTTAATATATATATACCGGGTTTCAACCCCCCCCCTAACACCCCCTGGCTACGCCACTGTCTCCAACAAATTATATTAACTTCAATTTGCCAATTTTTTTCTGTTTCCAGGGTTTAGCAATATCAGTATGGACCTTAATAATGGAAGACATGTCCGGTATATACATCGAGCTAGCATTCATCGATTCCACATTGAATTTCGGTCAAAGTCTAATTGTGACCGCCATATTCGGTATCGATACGAAAGAATTGTTGCTACCGATTTTGAAACTATGGCGTCGGATATGGTATGGTGCGAATGGTGCACTGATTCTACCAGCATGGGATGAACTTAGCGCCGAAACGAAACATATTTGCGATCAGTTTGTTACGCATCATTTGAGTAATTGTCGGAATGCGATTGCTAAAGATACACGGTGAGTTTTGAGCCAAGCAAATTAATTTTAATTTTTTAATTTTATTTTTTTAATTTTAATTTTTTAATTTTATTTTTTTAATTTTAATTTTTTTAACAAAAACTAAGAACTAGTATTTCCATTTAATTTATTCTTAAGTAAACAAAAATATATTTTTGATTTTTACCACTTTGACTGCAAGGAAAAGTGGTATAGCGTTTGGTACGGTGTCTGTAACATTTTAAAAAAAAAAAATTGTGTATAGAAATACTTCATATAGTCCCTAGATGACGAATCTGAACTTAGTTTATAAGTGGGTGTATGGATGTGCGTCTTCAGCTCGCTCGCTCGGTCGTAAGTCAAAATTTTGTGGCCGCAACTCCTCCTAGACGAGGTTCAACCGATTTTAATGAAATTTTCAGGATAAATTTGCCTAGTGCCCAAGATGGTTATGTAGTTTTGGTTTTTTCCAGTAATGCCAACTTTCCGAGAAAAAAATTACTAAAGTTTTTAAAAATATATTATGGCCATGTTATTTAACCGATTTTACTCAAATTTTCACAAAAGATTCTCCTAGCAATCATATAATTTATGTAATTTTAACAAAATACAGTGTTGCCAACTTTTTGAGAAAAATTTAAACTAAACTAAACTAAAATTTTTAAAAACATATTATTATTTATTTAACCGATTTTAATCAAATTTTTATAAAAGATTCTCCTAGTGCCTAAACAAATTATGCAATTTTAACAAAATACAGTGTTGCCAACTTATCGAGAGTAAAAATCACAAATTTTTTAAAAAAATTCATTGTGGCTACATTATTTATTCGATTTTACTGTAATTTTCGCTCAAAGTTTCTCCTAGTGCCCACATACATTATAATATTATTAAAATACAGTGTTGCCAATTTTCCGAGAAATGTCAAAGTAGATTATATATGGGTTTACCCATATACTTGTAATCTCTTTTTTTTTCAATGATTACTATAAACGATATTTTTCCTATGTGGCCGTATACGTCCAAAGCCCTTTTCATCGCGAAAATGATAACACTATCTATGATTCCAATAAGCAGGGCTTATACTGTATATTACTTACTAATAATATTTGTCAAGTATACAAACAATGTTTATTCTCTTGTAGTAATAAATAAATCTGGTGTTTTTTGATTTTGGTTTCAGTTGGCGTTTGAAAATCTACAAAAAGGTATTTTCGGGCACAAAATTCGTCGATTGGCTGCTGGAATTGGGTCTCGCTAGAGATCGTATTGAGGCTGTTAACTATGCGAGACATTTAATCGAAGGCAAAGTATTGAAACATATTAATAATGTACATCATTTTTACGACAGGAATCTACTCTACATGTTTGTGTAATTTAAATCAATTTACGAATTAATTAATTAATTAAATTAATTAATTAACGAATTAATCAATTAACGAATTAATGGTGTTATTCTGTACCAGCGTGTTTTTGTCTTTTTCTAGTAAATGGTAATTTCCATATTCAACACACGCTGTTACGTTACATCGCTGGTTCAGAATATACTAGCATAAGAAATAGACCTTTTCAGATGAAAGTGAATAATATTTTTCGAATTTGATTGTGATTATTGAGAATATTAATTAGTAAAAAAGAAATGGATATATTATCTGTATATATATACATATATATATATATATATATATATATATATATATATATATATATATATATATATTTATATTTATATAATTTTACATAACTATTTACAGTAAAAAGCAATATTCTGTAATTTTTACTGTGATAATTATTACATTTTTTTTTGTATAGAATATATAAATTAATTATATAATTTTATTAATATCCAGTGTTGCCAAATTTCCGAGAAAAAAATTACTAAAGTTTTAAAATTTTTATTATTTAACCGATTTACTCAAATTTTCACAAAAGATTCTCCTAGTATTCATATAATTTATGTAATTTTAACAAAATACACATATTTCTTGGCAATCAAAATAATAATAAACAAAGAAAATATTGACAATTAAATATTTAATTAATTTTTTTCTATATGCTAATTCAGTCTGAATATATAAAAATTGTTATTAAATTATTAATTGTATATAAATTAGCTAATTTTTCTAATAATTAGTTACCATAAATATGTAGTATTAAACAAATAAATCGAATGTAAAATTATCCTTTTTTGTATTCCCACCACCTGTCTGAATATAGCCGTGTTTGTTTGCCTTGAAATGCCCTTAATGTTGCTGCATTGTTTTGTAAGTTTCTAAAATGCTGACACACACACACATACACACACATATATTTACTTTGTTGAAAAGGTCTATTTATATTCGAAAAAAAAAAATGGAACAAACAAAATTAAAGTAGGAAATTAAGTTGAATTAAATATATATATATATATATATATATATATATATATATATATATATATATATATATTAATATCTTATAATCTAATTAATCGATTTTTTAATTACTTTATTTTTAGAACAAGGCCAAAAGATTTATATGATAAAATAATTCAATGAACATGTTGATCGAGGGAAAGATATCACTTTTGTACCAAATTTTGTACAAATTGTAGTGATTTTGAGGAAAACTTTAAGCATAATTTTTACTGAGATTTTAACTTTTTAATTAATTTGTACACCAGAAATTGTACAAGTGGTTTCTCCCACTCCCCCTCCTCGATGTTGACTTTTAAGAAGTCCGAATAAAAGTGCCCTTGGGACTTTTTCAAAATAAGATTTTTTTAATATTTTGCTGAAAAAAAATCTGAAAAAATTCAGTAAAATAGAGAAAAAAATTGAGCTACATAATAGCTAAGTAACTTTTTTCTCTACCTCAGTCTGGTTTGGCAGGAAAAATTATTGAAAATTCTAAAATGTTTTTTAGAATATTTAATAAATTTTCCTGCCAAACCAGAATGAGGTAGAGAAAAAAGTTACTTAGCTATTATGTAGCTCAATTTTTTCTCTATTTTACTAAAATTTTTCAGATTTTTTTCAGCAAATTTTTACAAAAAGTCTTATTTTGAAAAAATCTTAAGGCTACTAAGTTGTCGGCGCAAAACGAAATAAATATAAAATAAGAATAAATTGGTTCCATATTTTTCAGTTTCCTAGTTTATGAATATTTTATAAATATGATTAGGTTGTTTTTATAATATAATTGTGTTCATTTAGTGTATATTTTATTTATAAGTACAAACAAAAATATATTTATTTTCCTAATTTACTAGCGTAGATCTGAGATTTAACATATTCACTATTGGAAAAATTGGAAATTGTACCAGTGAATGTGTTAAAATATATTAAAAATAATATTTGGTCGAATATATCATGGAAATTGTAATTAAATATTTATATTTTGAATTAATTTATCAAATATATATACCGGGTGTTCGTTCGTTAAGTTCGTATGGGCGTTTAACAAGTAATTTCGATAATTTGGGATATACTTCTTTCTCGAGTTAAATTCGGAGAAATACTTAGAATACTTTTCGATAGGGAATAAAAAGTTATATCATTTGGTTTTACTTTTAACTTGCTAGCATGTGCCGTTTGGGCGCTAGAATTTTTTAAAAATATTTTTAGAATTTTCAATAATGTTTCCTGCTAAATCAGTACGAGTAAAAGAAAAAAGTTACTTAATTATTATGTAGCTAATTTTTTTCTCTATTTTACTGAATTTTTCAGATTTTTTTGAGCAAATTTGAAAAAAGTTATATTTTAAAAAAAATCAAAATAAGACTTTTTTCAAAATTTCCTCAAAAAAATCTGAAAAAAATCAGTAAAATAGAAAAAAAAAATTAACTACATAATAACTAAGTAACTTTTTTTTCTAACTTATACTGATTTAGCAAGAAAAATTATTGAATATTCTAAAAAACATTTTAAAAAAAATTCTAGCGCTCAAACGGCACATGCTAGCAAGTTAAAAGTAGAACCAAATTATATAACTTTTTATTTCCTATCGAAAAGTATTCTAAGTATTTCTCCGAATTTTACTTCAGAAAGTAGTATTCTGCATATTATCGAAATCCCATATTATTGCCCTATATCAACCAAGCGAACGAACACCCTGTATATATACCGTGTGTTGACCGCGACCCCGGAACATAGGATTTTAACATGTAAAATCATACTTTCTTAATTTCCTGCTTCCCTAATTATTTTCGGTAAAAAAGCTTCAAATAAAAGTTGTAGAGCATAAAATTCTACATCAGAATCAATAAACAGAATTAATTTTACATATGCCCTATAACGGCAGAAATTAATATGAAGATATTAAAAATTAGCTCAAAAATCGGGTTAGCCTTGGAAATGAGACAAAAGAAAAATAAAAAACAACAAGAAAAATAATATTCTTCTGACAGATAAATCGTCAATCTTTTTATTTTGCTTTTGTTTCATTTCCAAGGCTAACCCGATTTTTGAGCTAATTTTTAATATTTTCATATTAATTTCTGCCGTTCTAGGCCATGTAAAATTAATTCTGTTTATTAATTCTAATGTAGAATTTTATGCTCTACAACTTTTATTTGTAGCTTTTTTACCTAAAATAATTAGGGAAGCAGGAAATTAAGAAAGTATGATTTTACATGTTAAAGTCCTATGTTCCGGGGTTGCGGTCAACACACAGTATATATATATATATATATTAATTTTAGTACAAAAATATTTTTTGACTTATATTTTTTTAAAAGAAAACTCAAAATCTGAATATTTAAATATTGTATAATGAATGTATGTCTATCAGCCATAAGATATACATGGCGTATATTTTTCTAAAAACACACAAGACAATATTATAAATTAATATGAAATTCCGAATAGACTGTATATACCAAAATATATATATATATATATATATATATATATATATATATATATATACCAAGATATATACCAAGATAAAAACCAGTGACCCCCCCCCCCCGAAAAAAAACGATGAAAAGCTGAAAAATGATTGTGATACATACTATATTTATTATGTACAGCAAATTCATCTAAATGTATTTAAATATAAATGTAAATAAATGTTGTTTTTTTGTTGCAGTTTACCTGATTTTTTATTTTCTTTTATTTAGATTTATTAGATTTATTATTTAGATTTATTTAGATTTAGATTTATTATTTAGATTTATTAGATTTTAGATTTTTTAGATTTATTTATTTTCTTTTATTTAGATAGATATAGAAGGGTGACTTGATGACTGAATGTAATGTATATATTGATACAGTGCACGTTTAGAGCAGGTAGATGAGTTTGTGTATTTGGGTAGTTTGTTGACTAGAGATGGTTGTTTTGATCGTGAAATTGAAAGGAGAGTAAAAGCTGATGGTTGTAAGGTGCTTTGGGTGCTTTGGGAACTAGAGCTAGGAATGGAAATGTTTCCAAAGAAGCCCGTTTGCTTGTATACAATGCAGTTTTCGGTGCCTACGTTGATGTATGGTAGTGAATGTTGGGGTCTGGTTGCACAAAAGCATAAACGGAAAATGATTGCTGTGGAAATGAGATTTTTACGTGGGGTAGCTGGGTGTAACTATGGGAGAGATCGGGTACGATATACGATTAGTGTATGGTAGGGTGTGAAATTCGGAAGAAAATGTTGTAGCAAAAGTTGGTGTTAGTCAGTTAAGATGGTTCGGACATGTTGAGCGAATGCGTCTAATGAACGTTTGCTGTTCAAAAGATTTATTTGAATGATTTTAATGGTATACGTTTGCAAGTGGACGTCCGATGAGTAGTTGGAGTGGTATGATTGAGAGGGTGGCTTGCGTGAGTGAAAGTTTCCAAGTAGTAGGAATAAAAGAGCATGCGATGAGAGGAGGAATTGTGGAATGTGGATGAAGTTGCGAAAGTTGCTTGTGCTGGATAGGAATAAGTTTGGAGGCGACTGATTTCGGGATGATGAAAAGAGTTTGTGCCACACCCTTATTTGGGTACATGGCGTGATTGTGTATGTATGTATGTATGTATGATATAGATTTGTGGAGCTCTCTAGTGGTTTGAGATGAACTAACTTTTTACAAACGTACTAGTAAAAATTAGTTCATTCCAAACCATCAGAAGGCGCTACAAATTTTTACTAGTTTTCTCTGAATTGTATTTTGTTTGGTGTCAGAAAGTGCGACCCCTTGCTAGTAATTGGTAAGTGTAAGTGTGTGTGTAAGTGTAAGTGTGTAAGTAAGTGTAGTAATTGGTAAGTCATAGAGTGGAAATTTTGATTGAATCTTAAAGATTTTAATGAAGGGTAAATTTCAAAAAAAAAAACTTCGCGCCAAAGCATCGCAATTTTGTATACTATACATGTTGTCAAAGGTCAAAGTCCGATAATTGTTAAAGTCAAAACATGTGTTTTTCTGCGGGCTGTGGTGGGAAGCGGAATGGTTGAAATGGGATATAAGTATAACCAGGTACGTACTACAACATATCCAAAAATCAACCCCTTATTAATTAAGTCAAGCCCCCAAACAAAACTGATGAAAATATTGAAATTGAAATTTTGGTGAAATTTATTTTTTCTTATTGTTGAATAAAGTTCAAAATGTATCAAATGCATCAAAATCTATCAAAATCTTTATTCGCGAATATCTCGGAAACGGCTGGGAATTTCGCAAAAATAACAAAATTTTCCGCGTTTTACAAATATTGGTCAATTAAGGCCGTACTACAACATATCCAAAAATCAACCCCCTACGACAACCCCTTATTAATTAAGTTAACCCCTCAAAAATCTCAATTTTTTTATGAAATGTATTTTGTTTATTGTGAAATAAAGTTGTTAAAAACAGAAAGCAGGCAACCAGTTTAACATGATGCATTACGGAAATGTATAAGCTGTAGGGTCTTAACGAAATTTGTATCAGGAAAGCGAAAAATGAAACATTTTAACGAAATTTTATCAGGAAAACAAACAAAAGAAATTGAGATTTTTCTTATCACAGTTTTGGGGGTTGACTTAATTAATAAGGGGGTGTCGTAGGGGGTTGATTTTTAGATATGTTGTAGTACGGCCATAATTGACCAGTATTTGTAAAACGTGGAAAATTTTGTTATTTTCGCGAAATTCCCAGCCGTTTTCGAGATATTCGCGATTAAAGATTGCGGCTACATATTTTAATCAAATTTTTATAAAAGATTCTCCTAGTGCCTAAATAAATTATGCATTTTTAACGAAATACAGTGTTGCCAACTTATCGAGAAAAAAATCACAAATTTTTTTAAAAAATTATTGTGGCTACATTATTTATTCGATTTTGATCAAATTTTCAGAAAAGTTTCTCCTAATGTCCACATAAATTATAATTTTAATAAAAATATTATGTTACCAACTTTCCGAGAAATGTCAAAGTGTCTATATATGGGTTTACCCATATACTTCTAATCTTGTTTATATATTCTCTTTGGTACTAGTGAATAAAACACACATGGAAATTATAATAATTTAATCTTTTATTTTATAAAAGTAACATTACAATTATATTTATATAAAAAATATCATACATATAATGGATATTTTTTAGGATGAGGCTATTTATACATACGGTATGTATACGTATTTGGCTATTTATACATACTAATAAAAAAACCCAAACCAACCTACTAACTTAAACTACCCTAAATAGCCAATTACGTAAAAATACTGTACCTATGTAAAAATAGGCAATTGCGTATACATACCGTATGTATAAATAGCCTCATCCTATTTTTGAAGTATCAATTTGTAGTATTTTTAAGTTTAACAGCGTGTAATGCATAATTGACTTGAGTGCATTGTATCCAATTCCAACGATTCAAAATGACATTATATAGCATTCCATGTATGGTTCGAGTTTGGCAGCCATCTTTAAAAAAAAAATCAAACAAATATACTACAGTTTATTATTAGTTCAATAAAATGATAATAAAACAATTATACCAAGAAAAAAGTAAATAAATAAAAACAATTTATGATACACAAACTGAAGAAACAAAAATTAAATTGGTTTCAATTCACAATAAACTCGAACACCGACGATAGTTTGAATTACACTGATTAAATGTTTCTATATTTAGTGCAATTTGGGCTTAAATATAGATTTTATCAAAAAATTCTATAGAAATAAGATTATAGACAATAAAATTTCCTACAACTTTTATTTGCATCACTTTTTAATAGAATTGCCGGTTTAGAAGCTACGCGTTTTTAAATAACAAGAAATTTATTAATTTTAATGCACAGAAATAGAAATGTTTCTATATTAAGTGCAATTTGGACTTAAATATGCATTTTATCAAAAAATTGTATAGAAATAAAATTATAGACAATAAAATTTCTCACAACTTTTATTTGCATCATTTTTAATAGTACTTTCGGATTAGAAGCTACGCGTTTTTAAATATTAAGAAATTTATTAATTTTCATTCACAGTGAGTGAAACCACGCGAAACGTGAAACAAAAATATAGAACAGGCTCTATTTCATGCAACATGTTTCTCTTATCACCACGTATGAAATGCTTAACCGCTTTGTTATGGTTACATAATTATACTTACAATTTTCTAATATCCTTTGAATGAGATGAGGTTCCACGAATTTATTCCAATCGTGAGTGCCCTTCGGTACTATATTTAAAATATATTCAGCAACTACAATTCCTGTTACGTATGACAAATTTGTTTTATTAACTGTCGTTAAAAACAACGATCCGTCAGGCTGTACAAGAAATCAAAACAATTCATTTAATTCTTGCAGAAATATATTACTATATTAGAAAGAAAATCTTTTTTGAAATTTGAAAAATATATATTTCAAATTGAAGTTATAAAGAATTCTAAATTTTTCAAATAACACTATCATTTGCAACGAGTAGTTTAAAAACAAAAGAAAAAGAATATTTTAAAGTTTTAAAATAATTATGAATTTAAATTAAAGAATATTAAATTATCATTTTTAAATCACTTTTCTTATTTATAAATACCTTTAAAACATTGACGCATGATTTTAAAAATGTTTCTTTGGACGCAACATGTTCGACAGTTTCCGAAGTTACGACTGCATCAAATTTCTCCGAATATGTCGAAACTAAATCTTCCAAAGTGCCATGAATATATTTTAGGTTATCTTGAATATCTGGATCCGAACTTGCGTGTAATTTTGCTGTTTCGATTAATTCCTTACAAGCATCAATACCGGTTACATTTGCTCCAAGTCTCGCTAAAGGCTGAAAAACAAAAATTATTCAATTTAAGTAATAAAATCTTAATTTAAAGTAACTTGGGGGGAGGGACACTACACCCTCTGACATTTTCAAGAAATCGATTTCTTTTCTACATTTTTTGAAAGCTTTATAGTGTGTGGAATATTTGGCTAAATTGGTGTTTCGAATTTAGAACATGTTGCGAAGATACAGCGATTTTTACAAAGTCGTGTCAGAGCATCTCGATAGGCTATCTCAAACTTTAAACGCATTTTTCTCGAAATCATGTTTTTATAACTTATCCAGAAGATATCTTGGAAACTATTGGTCCAATTAACTTGATTTTCTCTCTATAAAAAGAGAATTAAATTCTATAGGATGTAGAGTAGGATATTTTTGATATCTACTTTTTTCGATTTTTTTATGTGAAAAAAAAACCTTTTTTCAAAATTCTGCCATTTTGATAATATTATGAATTCTAAAATAATCCCACTCTACATCCTAAATTTTTTAGTTTACTTTTGGGCAGAGTAACCAAAAAAGTTTTTCAATGTTTTTTTAAACACAAGTCCACAAATGACCATAGATTACAGAATGACCGAATTGCAGCTCACCACTGCAACCAATTTGATTGAAACTTTTCTAAATTGTAGACCAAATAAAGTTCTAAAACATATAAAAACCACGGAACATGTGCTTTATTCTGTCTATCCGAAAAAAAATCCCTATTTTCAGAGTGCTCAGGCTGGTGTGGTGTCCCCCGTTAAACTAACTTAATAATAAAAATTTACGAACTAACCTCCGATAAAATGCCGCCACCGCAACCAATATCCAATATATTTAGTTCTTTCAAAGGTGTTCCACTATCAATATAATCACATAACAATTTACCTCTATTCTTCAACCCGTCACGAATAAATGGAATACTGGAAAAGAAAAAACAACCTACAATTTATTACTCTTCACAGTGTAATATAGATTATTATAGATAACTTACCGAAGTTCGTTCATAGAATGTAGCGCTTTCATTTCTCCATTTTCGTCCCACTAAATATTTACCAACTTCTTAAATTTCTTAATTTCTGCATTGTCTAAAGTGCTAAAAGTTTTTCCGGAATCTTCGTTACTATAAGAAATCGTAGCCGTTTCGCTTATACAGCGACGACCTACATAACTACAATTATTATATATTAATTTATTAATATTTACATTATTTATAAATAATGACAAACCTTTTTAAAGGCGAATAAATTACTTGATTCAAACGTTTTAACATTGTACTTTCAATTTGATACGTCTGCTGTCAAAATAAACAACATAACCATAGATTAACTATATCGCTTACGCATTACGCTCACCTTTCAGATATTTATAAGTTCATATATTTTTACAATAGTAATTTTTACATTAACAATGTTTATTTTATCATTTTAACGCTGAATTTTTAATTAATATTTATTTAAAATAAAAATAAACACGAACCTCAATATATGCGACATCTGTTATATGACAGTTGAACTACTTTAATTCGCGCAAAACTCAAAATTTTAATATTGCCTAATTAGAAATAACTTATATTGTAGCTCTTGTTACAATAGAAAATTCCGATTTACTTGTTTCGGATCCGGATTCTTTACAACTCTGAGAAGGTACAGTTATAGTCGAACGTACCGCAGCGTACCGTACCGTACCTAAGTTAAACCTGTACAATCAAATGTGTTTATTCATAGTTTGACGCAGCAAACGTAGTTGACGTAGCTGACCGTAGTTAAACCGTACCAAAGTTGAAATATTTTAACTTTTTAGGTACGGCAGCTACGGCCAGCCAATTGCAATAGGCAACGTGAATTCGCACATGCGCATTGTCTGTTTTTTGAATGTTTGACATATACAGTCGATTCCGCTTAATTGGGACACATCGGGACTAGGGCATTTTGGCCCAATTAAGCGGCTGTCCCAATTAACCGAATTTTACATAAAATTAAGCAATCCATATTTTGCTTTCAATAATTTTATTTTATAAATTCTTTGAAAAAACTATAAACTACATATAACCAAAAAAATATAAACTTTTAAGAAAAAATAATAATAAATTCCAAAATAAAATAATAAATAAATACATACATTTTTAATTCAATTCAAAAATGTGTCAAGTGTAGTCTGTCTTTTGTTTTTGAAACATTTCACTTCTACAAAATCAGCACAAGTATTCAGTGCGGCTGTAGGGCTTTTTATTTTATCCAGCAAAGCAATTTTACTAGAAACTGTCATATCACTTCTTGGCATCTTGGCAAGAGTCATTCATTAAAAATAAAAGGGCATGTATTAGTATTAATTATCCAGCTAAGTTTATAATTGCGTAATAATAATTCCGCTAACATGCAGTTCGATATATTTAAGCAGGGGTATGGTGTGGAGTCGGAGTTGATATTAACACGTTTTTATCAACTCGTTTTTTTTTCAATCGATTTTAAACTAACTTTCCGATGAGCTAGAGTCTTGAAACTTTAAATATAGCTCAGAACTGAATGATTCGCAATGCAATATTAATTAATTAATAACGTATATATCATGTATATTACAAAATGCTTTGAAAAAATTAACGTTTTTGTTTTTTCGCCGAAATATTCAATTTTGTCTTCTGAAAAATATGTTAAAATCAAATGAAAATAAAAACCTCTCGCACAGTATTTTCGCACTAAAATCTATTTATTCAGCCGTTAGGGGATAGGCTTAGTTATAGTTTAGTGTGCATCAACATAATAGTGACATTAGTGATATCAGTGCAACATAATATTCGCCACTTTTTACTTTAATTTTACTGATTAATTAAATTTAAAAAATTTTCTATATACCACGTTTTTAAAACGGACTAAAAAGTAAAAAATAATTTCTCCTAGAAAAATGTTTGATGCACTCCTTATTATTATCTATTATTATTATAGCAATTAGAACCGTGTGAACTAACGTTAAGAATGCAGCGATATAAAAATTCCGTATTCCAATGTTAACAAAGTAGGTAGACAGAGTTCAGATTTATTTACAATATAGATAACATTGTGAACAATTTATTATTGGGCAATCACATACTTACAATTAGCTGAAGAATATATTATAAAAGGTATCAAACATGCGAAATATTGGAATCATATAGCAAACTTTTCATTATTAAATTAATTTGAAATAGGTATTTCAAAATAGAAAAGAGCTTCGGAAAGATATTATAAATCGAATGGAATACCTTAAGATCTCTTGTTTGACTAATAATCCATTTATGTATAAATTGTTGTGGATCTTTTGCGAAACTCAAAAAGAATTCCCGATTCGTCTTCAACTGATTGATGGTATCAACAGTTTCATGTATCTTAGCATCTAGTCCTTGAATTTCTTGTTGACTCGCCGTGCTTAGTAAGAAATTATTCATCTGTGTTTTGAGTGTATCATCGACTTCTACATCAATATCGTAGCAAGCTGTTTGCTTACTTTCAGCGCCACCTTCAACCGATATCACATGATTGATAACAATCGGATCGGGCGGATGTAATAACGGATTCAAGCGTTGCGGTATCTCAGCGAATTTCATACGTTGACAACCAAATATTTGCTCCAAATATTTATCACATACGATAAATTCACGTTCGTGAGCATCCTGAAGTCTACAACAAAACCGAAAACCATTTTCATCAAATAGAATTAATATATTGTTTTCCTAAAAATTAAACAACAAATATTTTTAAGTAACACGATTCTATTCAAAAATGCAAATATTGTTACGTTTTCAATTCGACACAGGGTAAGAAAAAACATGTTTTGACTTGAAAAATTGTCAAACTTTGCCAACATGTACGGTATACAAAAAAAAAAAAAAAAAAAAAATTCGACTCAATTTATCAAGAGGACGTAAAAATTTAAACAATTTGACGTAAATTTCGATTAATTTCAAAAACTTACGATGCTTTGGCGCAAATTTTTTGAAATTTAGCCTGCATATTATCTGTGTTTTTTTTTACCGAAAAACTCAGCTCAGATCAGCAAATATCAGTAACCTTGAAATAATAGCTGTTTTATTTTGGCAACTTCTTTAATAATTTACACACGAACTAGTATAAATAATATGTTTTTAAGTTTTTTTCCCTATACAGGATGTTTACGGTGTTCTCTGTATCCTTTTAGAGGGCAATAGTACACCTGAAAAGAAGGCGATAAACCTTACAAACGCCTTAGTAAAAGTCGTCTCATAAGCGAGATAATAATTTTTTTATTTTTAGTTTTTACATGAAACTATTAATTTGTTTTAAACTCTAGTAATCTACTAATTAATCAGCATTGACAACTACAAAAAGATATTAGAAGTGTTATCACCATGTTGTTGTATACAAAGACTCGCTCTCGGCGTACCCACGACTCCTCATACTGTGCAATAATAAAAATTTTACTCAAAGGTGATAATAAAAGTGAAAATTACTGATAACAATTTTACCTATCAAATAACAAACATAACTAGGGAATCCTGTGACCCTTAAAGGATCACGTTTGAAGTCGAAAATAGTAATTAAACATAAATATAATAAAAATAAATAAATAAACAAATAATAATAATAAAATATCAATTGCACTATTATATATTAGTCAAAAGCAACACTTCTATCAGTAGTGTACATAACTTCACACAGCTGTCATTTGACATTTGCATTATAAACATAATTTGATTCAAATTTTTGCGAACCAAGATGAAATCGTAGAAAGATGAAACTTGCCTATTCTCAAATAGGGAATGAATCAATTAAAATGACATCACTCCCATCAAAATCGGTTTAGGAGGAGATGCTGGAGAAACATACATACATACAAACATTTGACAATTAGGGAGATTAATAACAATTGAATAATACGGATATATTAAGTAGTAGATTACTAGAGTTTAAAACAAATTAATCGTTTCATGTAAAAACTACAAAGAATTATTATATCGACTCCTTTTGAGGTTTACTATAAAAAAAAAGATACAGAGAAGATCGTAAACACCCTGTATAGATAATGATATGATATCTTACCTGTGAGTTTTAATGTACTGCCAAAGTGCTGATATAATAACAGGACGAGTTTGAGTGTGCACGCCTAATAATCGTGCTAAACGAGGATCTAACTTAAATTGCAGAGGCTGATAATCCAACAATAGAAGAATTGTACATCGCACATTTTTATCACCTGGACGCTTCACCTATTTCAATAAATCAAAATACTCATTACCATATTTTGCAGAAAACGTAAAATATTTAATTTAAATTTAATAAGTATGACAACCATTTTTAAGTAGTATATTTTTTGTAATATATTTTTGTTTTAAAAAACGGAATAATAGTAGTATATTAAAATGTCAAAGCATACCTGAAAACCATCAGTTTCCTGAGTGGTCAAAGTACGATGCCATTCAACCAAATGATTATCCGGCCCGTATAATTCCTTATCCAGTTCAATCACCAACGATTTAAAGAACGACGAAAATTTCCTCTTTACTTTATTCGGATCATTCTTGGAATCTTCCAATAATCGACCTTCAACTCTTAGCTCCCACGATGCGACAGAACCTTCCTGTCCTGGCCCGTCCGGTCCATCCGTACCCGGTTCTTTACTCGGATAGAATGTATTCGAGATGAATATTCGCAATTTACGTTTCTGTTTCATTGGACGTTTTAACGCTTCCTGAATATCGAGACGTTTTCGCATTATTGTCGCGTCCAGTTTCCGTTCAAATGCTAGTAGATCCATGTAGGCTTGACTTTCTGGTACTAAATCGCGTACCTTTTGTGGAAGAATTTTATCGGCGAGTTTCTTCTTCTTTTTACTTGTCGAATGTGAAAAATCACTAGATACAATAAGAATATTAGTTGAACTTAGACCGCATAGAACGTAATATGAAATCATTAAAATACTTTTGATTTAGATCAGTGATTCCCAAAGTGGTCCAGGTGGACCCCCAGGGGTCCACGGAAGACTCGACGGGGGTCTACGATGGCGAGAAAAAAAAATGGGGGTTCACTGGTTGTAAGTGGGGGTCCACGAAAATTTATCTGGTTTCGATCGTAAAGAACTAAAATGTTGGCTTGGCTGTACCTATCAATGTAGGGCCTACATTGTAGGCAGATAATACACTAGGTACTAAAAAAAATTCCAAATTTTTCGGTGATTTTTGACAGGCTTTATTTCGGTGCAAAATGGTCGTATTGAGACTTTAAAAAAAGCATTTTGAAGCTTTATGATTCAAATTTTCAGATTTTTGCTAAAATATTTTAGGAGTTACGGTTCTCATGCAATACTAACAGATAGCGCAAAAAAATAATATTGCAAATTTTTTGCTTGTTTTTTTTTTGTCCACGGGTGTGAAAATTTTTTTTCAGTTAGGCCGGCATATGGATCTGATAGCCTGTTTATTTAGTATTAATTTCCTTTTTTTTAAACCTCCGTTAATTTTTTTGAGTAGTGTATTTTAAGAAAGTCAGCGACTGTTAACTTGTAAAAACTTGCATATTCGATATTTTGAGTACAACGCGTATCGAGACTTGCAAAGCGCCGCCCGCTAGCCAGCCAGCAACGCTAGTTAAGACGTGCATAGGGACGAAATACGACTTGTACTGTGCTTGCAATCTTGCATGAACTTGTTTGATTCTTCACCAATATAAATACGAATGCCAAGAACAAACGTTACTCATTTGCTTTACTCATTTGCTGTGCTCATTTGTTTCGGGAATTTTGAAAAGAAACGTGTGAGTGAATCGATGTCAGTGTTTGCCAGTGCCGGAAAAAGTAAGTATACCTGCCTATTTGTTATACATACTTTTATTTTATATTGTAGTAATATTATATTATTTGTTATGTTTGCGTGTAGTAGGTACGTAATAAAAATTAAATACTGAACAGGGCCATTATTCGATACTTCTATAAAAGAACAGAAAGCCGAGAAAGATTGAACTTTTAGTACTTTTTATTATAAAATTATTTATTTACCCGACTGTGGTGATTCACTAAAAGAGAGTTATTATAATTGACCTGCATGTTTGTACATATTTCAGTGCCCTCGTAGTTGCTAATGCTAAATGACTAAAAATATTTTCATAAAATGTACCACTCGTATAGTAATGTATCAACGTAATAAATAAAACATTAAAATCGCGGTGTTTTGACGTCAAAATATTCTTTAAAAGTATTTTCTCTCGAATTTACAGAAATGTATCAAAATATAATTAATCAAAAAATGTTTTGCATTACATTAAAATAGATTCAATCTTAGCGGCTTATTGCTTTTAATAATTAAAATCAGTTTTGCCGCCGGCATTTTGGTTTTTTCATTGCAATAATTAACTAATTATTCCCATTCAATTCTGTTCAAATAGCCATATCCTGTTAAAATCACCTTATGATTACTAAAACAAACTTTTTTTTTTCTTTACACGTAGGTAACTGATACGAAACATGGCTGAATCTAAGAAGAAATGTCGACAATACAGTGTTCAATATTTGAAATTTGGTTTTGTTCCATCAACGGCCGACAAACGATTGCCCATATGCCTTTTGTGCAACAAAGTTTTGAGCAATGACTCGATGAAACCATCGAAGCTCGAAGATCATCTAAGAAGGTGTCATCCTGATAAAATAGGCAAAGATTTAAAATATTTTCAAACATTGAAGGAAAAATATGAAAGAAGACCCACCGTGCAAAGTATGTTCGCTTCAACGTCTCAAAGTAACGATGATGGCTTGCGGGCATCCTACAATATCTCATTGCTTATCGCGAAATCTGGAAAACCGCACACCATCGGTGAACAGTTAATTTTACCCGCTGTTGAAGAGGTTTTAAAAACTGTTCTGCACAAACCTCCATTTGACGTACTTAAAAAAATTTCTTTGAGTAACAACACTGTACAAAGGCGTATTGATGAAATGAGCTCTGATGTTGAAAGCTTCTTGTGCAATTATCTGCAAACAACTCATTTTTCTATTCAATTGGATGAATCAACATTACCTGGCAATGAAGCCTTATTATTGGCATATGTTCGATTTGTTATGGACGAAGAAATCCATGAAGAGCTACTATTCGCGAAAACTTTGAAGACGGACACAAAAGGAGAATCAATATTTAATGTCCTGAGCGATTTTCTTAAGGAAAAATCGATTCCATTTACAAACATTACTTCGGTGGCAGCAGATGGAGCTCCTGCCATGTTCGGGCGATATCGTGGGTTTATAAGCCATCTTCAAAGAATTATACCAGGAGTAACTGCAATTCACTGTGTCATACACCGACAACACCTGGTAGCGAAAAATTTGAGTGATAGATTGCACCAATCGCTTCAATTTGTGATTAAAGCAGTTAACAAAATAAGAAGCAACGCGTTAAATACCCGTTTATTTGCACAATTGTGCGACGAAAATGATGAAGACTTCCAACGATTACTCTTACATACTGAAGTACGCTGGTTGTCGAAAGGTGCATGTTTAACAAGATTTTACTCACTTTTTGAATCAGTTTTAGAGTTTTTGGAAAGTAAAGATCCAGATTTAAAAGAAAATCTGATCAAATTGAAAGCAGACATCGCGTATTTGACAGATTTGTACAAAAAATTTAATGACATTAACTTGCAGTTGCAAGGGGACAGCCTAAATTTAATAAAAACAAAGGGTGTAATTTCGGCTTTTCTTGGAAAATTGAAATTTATGAAGCAAAATATTAGTCGGCGCGAATTCGCACAGTTTCCAAACTTGTCACAGGCAGAATGTCTTGATGAGGATATTCAGACATACGTTCAACATTTAAATGCCTTGCATGATGACTTCAAAAATAGATTTGAAGATATTCTGACGATGGAAATACCACCATGGATCATAAATCCATTTGATGAAACGGAAGTGGCGAATGTGGTATTGCAAGAGGAGCTACTCGAGCTTACCACCAATGAGGAGCTGAAGGTGAAATTTAAAAAAGGCTATCAAACATTTTGGCTGCAAGCAGAAATTGCCGAAAAATATCCTGGACTGTGGGAAATTGCGAGAAAACTTTTGATAGCGTTTCCCTCGTCATACCTTGTCGAAAAAAGTTTTAGTGTGGTGACAAACCTATTAACAAAAAAAAAGGAGCAGATTGAATATCACAGAACGGGGAGATTTGCGGTTATTCCTGACAAAACTGAAGCCAAATATTGATAACTTGCTATCAATTCATCAAGTGCATCCCTCCCATTAAAAATGACTATTTTTTTTAATTGTTGAAGTTACGTTATTAATGTTTAATTTTAAGTCTATTAAGTCTAATCATATTATTTTAATAAAAAATTTTAATGAATAATGAAAATATACTATTCTTCTTTTTATTTTTACCACTCCGAATTTAGAGTTGGAACTCAGCCGCGACGCATATATCCATCGTTAGATCTAATCTTCACATTTTTTGACGAGTTTTGGGAATATGGTAGAAATGTAGCAGCAGGGGGTCCACCGAAACCAGTAAATTTTTGAAAGTGGTCTACGGGGAAAAAAAGTTTGGGAACCTCTGATTTAGATTATAGTATTTTGTTGTTGATGAACTAATTGAATCATTAGTTAATTTTGAAATGAAGAAAAATGCATTGACCTTGCCGGGGTTTAAACCCGAGACCTTCAAAAACAAAATACTATAACCTAATATACGTCATGTGTAATTAAGAATATAAAATATTTTTGATTTCTTTATACTTTAAAAAATATTATTCTCGAATTTAAATGTTCAACATTAAAAATATAATTAAATAATATAGAGCTAACGATGTCAGTCATTGTATAACCTTTCTCTTATTGGTTAATATTGACGGCGTTACCATGATTAGATATAAAAAAAAGGCAACGAATTTAGACAATATAACTATCAATATATTTATATCAAATTAATATAATATAACTAGCAACAACTTTATACCTATAAAATAAGATACTACTGAATATATAGATATTACGTGCATTTTAAATCTCATTCATATTAAAATATATATATATCGGGTGTTCGTTCGTCAAGTTCGTATGGGCCTTCAACATGCAATTCCGATAATTTGCGATATACTTCTTTCTCGAGTTAAATTCGGAGAAATACTTAGAATACTTTTCGATAAGTCATAAAAAGTTCTATAATTTGGTTTTAGTTTTAATTTGCTAGCATGTGCCGTTTGGGCGCTAGAATTTTTTTAGATTTTTTGGTTTTTATTTTTTTTTTCTCAAAAACTATGAGGTCTAGGAAAATAAGCATGATATAGAAAAATGCGGAATAATGAGTACGATAACTGATAACGATAACCATTATTCTACGATGGATCGTTTAGTAGAAAAAAATTAAAAACTGAATTTATTTTTTTTTTCAAAATAAATTTTTTTTCAAAATTCGCTCAAAAAATCTGAAAAAAATCAGTAAAATAGAGAAAAAAATTAGCTACATATTAACTTAGTAACTTTTTTCTCTACCTCATTCTGGTTTTGCAAGAAGAATTATTGAATATTCTAAAATACATTTTAGAATTTTCAATAATTTTTCCTACAATATATATATATATATATATACACCTAGACCTCACTTTGCGTCGTGGTTACGTTCCAGAAAAACACGACGCAAATTGAAACGACGCAAAGTGAATTATGATTTTCTATAGCATTTTCTATAGCAAAAAAATTAGACTCGAACCCAAAACAACGCAACTTCGAAAATCTAACGACGCACAGTGAAAATTGGTACTAATTCAGCAGCGACGCAACTTCGAAAAAACGCAAAACGAAACGACGCAAAGCGAGGTCTAGGTGTATATATATATATATATATATATATATATATATATATCCTGGTTCGATCCCAGGTCTAGGTGATAAAAGTTTTTTCATTTTCAATTAATAATTATTCTATGCTTATATTTGATATACTATCATTCTAATACTTTACAACAATAAAAATCACATTTCTATATATATATATATATATTTATATATATATATATATATATATATATATATATATATATATATATATATATATATTGTATTTTTAATAAACACAATTGCCATATTTTTATTCTTTTTTATTAAGTAAAAATTGTCTTTTCAAATGTTATATATTGTGGTCTCCCAATCATTTTGAATATATTGAATAACAAACTAATGTAATCGCCTTAAATTAGTAAGTATAGGTTGACCACTTGACTTGCACTTTTATACGCGTAAATAGAAAATTAATATTCAACGCGTAATTACCCATCCCTGACTAACACTAACACTAATTTCGTGACAAGTAAAGTAGTATGAATAAGCCTTTAAACATATTTATAAGTTAATAAACAGTTTGACTTACCTCTTAGCTTGTGGCATAGGACCTCGAGTATCCTGCGGCCTTTTTACACCTCCTTGAGAATTCTGCATTGGTCCACCGCGCATTGGAGAATAAGATTGTTGTGCCGGTTTTTGCATCATACTTCCACCGCTAGCAGTTGGTCCGATTGATGGTGGAGGAGTAAAACCACTTCGTTGCTATATTTTTAATATTATTTAATTACATAGTACTTACATATTTGTTTATAAGTTAACGTAAATTATTTCCATTTGATTCACATGAAAATAATTTACTCTCAACCTTATATACTTGATGAAGACATAAATAAAATATATCAAATAACATATTATTTTGTTTATGAAGTAATATCTACTTACGGGAAAATTTGGTCCAGAATATTGCCGCAAGTTAGGATTTTGTGGAGGCGGATATCGCTGCTGCGGTGGCCCTGCAGGACCTGGAGCTGGGCCAGGACCCGGAAAACGTTGAGCCATTACTAATTTGTAAAGAAATTAACTCTTTTATTGACAATTATTTATTTATGAATAACCACTTTAGCGTCTTTCTCAACTACAGAAATTGACACTTTTAATATTGGTGTATTACCAACCTAAATAACGAAAAACACCAAAGATTTATATGTGTATAGAATACGTACAAAACATATTATTAGAATAATAATTTTATAAATATGTGGTTAAATCGATATATAATTTAAGTTTGTAATTTACAATATTTTAAAATATATTAATAATTTTATAAATTTGATAAAAATATTTGACATTTGAAAGTGCAAAAACTTAACGTGTCGAATTTCACACTATTTAAAATATTACTCATTCCAATTTTTCTGTCAGACTTTCTAAAATAAATAAAAAAATATAGGACGAAATTTGGTGTGTATATAATCATGTCCAAAATACCTGAACGTGGAAAAGAACGTGAAAGACCACTAAAGGTAATTTTGCGATTTATTATTTATTGCTATAATAAGTAATACGTTTTCTTTTTCAGTCAATGGGTCAGCACAACAAATTTTTGTCTTGAATTACAAAATCTTTATATTACGGCAAATTACCAAAAACCGACCGGTTGAGCTTTCCTATTTCAGGTAAATTTTATCAAATTTGAAATATTTAGCACTATATTGCGCAACATTAATTTTAAATATGTTACAGAATTGGCATCCGAATTATTTTCCGAAGCTCAACAAGGACATTCTTTGAATCGATTATATTGCGAAGATGCTTCGAATATCTCTCGAAACGCATGTGTATCGCCCTGTTCATTTGTATTGGCGTTACTTTATTTGGAGCGTTTAAAAAATTGTAATCCGGAATATCTTCAACAGGTGGCCCCATCGAAACTCTTTTTGATTTCACTTGTAAGTTATTTATGATTATCCATTTATAATAGAAAGTTGTAATAAATTTGTTATAAATAGATGGTTTCAAGTAAATTTTTACATGATGACGGTGAAGAAGACGAAGTATTTATCGATGAGTGGGCGAAATCTGGTGAGATAACCGTTTCGGAATTGTGTCAATTAGAAAAGGAATTTTTACACGCTATAGTAAGTATTCAATGTCCCAACTATATTAATAACAAGCATACGTTATCGAATTACAAATAATCATATTTTTAGTTTTGCATTCATATTGAGATGCTTATAACTAGAAATAAATTTTGTTTTGTTATTACGTTTGTTAATCTAAATATTATATCACTTTTGTCGATTGCATGTAATGGCGTTAAATTTTTTAAGAATCAGTATTATTAGATTACAATACTATGCTTAGGGAGACCACCTTTTATTTAAGTTAAACTTGGAGATACAATGGTACCTCGGTATACGTCTGCTTTAGAATACGTCCTGTTTGGGCGAAACAAATTTTGCTCAGTATATGACTTTTGTTCGGTATATGACTTAATTCAATTATAAACAAATAGCACTATGATATCTACACTATTCACGAATTTATATTGACTTGATTTGGTTTGAAACTATGTAATGGTTCTGGTGGGGAGAGTCGTTGGTTGGTGTATGTACTGCTCTTTCGGCGATCGGCGGTGTACTAGACCAGACTAGACCTTCGCCCCGTTGCCACGGTCTAAAACTTTGTTAAATTTCTTCTGACTTTAATTTTTAAGTAAAATTTTATGATTTTTATTAATCATGATTTGCAAAAAGGCAAATGAAAAGTAATAGAAAACTAAAAAAAATATTTTACAACCTCATTAATATACCATATCAAGAGGAATGTCATTTTTACATGAGAACGGGGATTAATCATTTTTACATTACTTCTTATGGGAAAGGTTGGTTTGGTAGTTTGGTATAAGTCCAAATATCAGGAACGAATTAAGGTCATATAGCGAGGTTCCACTGTAATTGTAATAATATTCATGTCATAATTAACGTCGTTAACTGATTAAAACAACATAGAGAAATTATAGCAAATTCTAAAGACTTGAGAAGTGGTCACTCTATGTTATATTTCATAAGAAATATATGTAATATTATAAACTAATCGTGTTGGCTTCACAAATGTTTGCAATTTGTTTTTCTTCATGCAAATACTCTATATTATTTGAATTTTTATATAGGACTGGAAGGTTTTTGTTCGTGAATCAACATTTTGGGACCGTTTAGAACAATTAGAAACTGACATTGCATTACGTGAAGGTTCCAAACGTGGCTGGTTCACTTACACCGAACTAAAATATATTTTAGCAGCGTACGAAGTGTCAAATTTACTACAAACCTTAGTGGCATTATCCGCCATATTTGCTGCTACATATGCAGTGGGCGTATTAACAATGGTCGGTTCAGTATTTTTAACAAGTCGAATTCCAGGCACCTCGCTAAATACACTTACCACAAACGCAGTATTGCACCCCGTACAAAAACCAAACCAAATTAATATCACTGCAATGGATCTTCTAGTTGACAATATCCAGAAACAAGAGTTACGAAATAGTTACAAGACTTTAGATGCTGTGAATGTTTTAAAAACGGGATTTATATTAGCCTCGATCACTTGCAACGACAAATTTGATAGTTACGATGATAATTCCGATTGTTCGTCATCTACTTGGGACTGGTGGAATAATCCAATTATGAATTGGCTAACTGATATTTCTCAAAGCAATGAATATGCGGCGGGAATTAAATTACCACATAATTATTACAAGAATTTTGCTCACGATAAATTGGTGGATATGTCAATTGCTGGTCAAAAGAAGTTGAATTTGGAAGATAAGATACATAAAGCGACCAAAGTTCGTCTTCAGGAACAAATGGAACGTTCCTGGCATGAAGAATGGACCGACTCGGTTTATACATGGACTCTAAGTCCATTTTTCAATCATATTAGCGCTTATTAAGGTTTATTCAGATTTTAATCATTTCGAAAAGATCCTATATCTGATTATTGTCATTTTAATTTATTTCACAAAATTACAAACAAATGACAACTGATAGTTTTTTTTTTTTTTTTTTTTTTTAATGAGAATAACTCGTTTTGAATCAATATTATTTATTATAATTAAACTTCAAAACTTTATTTTCCAAAGATATCCTTTTCGAAATTTATGATTCATGTTTTAGTTTTAAGAATGATTCTATCACTATATATATATATATTTTAAATTATGTAAAATTATTTTAATTTTTATAAATTAAGATTGACATTAGAAATAATGTCATTGATTTTTATTAGTTTATTGACTGTGCTGTGATAAAACATTGTAATGTTATCAGATAAGAAGTGTATCGATTTGACAATTATATTTTAATTGATTTGTTTGATTCGCTATAGACATAAACAGTCACCAATAGCCATTAAATAAAATAATTTCGTTTTTTTTTTTCCATATCTGCCGGTATTTTTAACTCAATGTGTCAAAGTTTTTGAGTGTTGAATCAGAGTGAGGGCTGGACTTCAGAATAGCCTCCCGTTTTTAAAAGCCAAATTTGCGCATGCGTGAACATTGGAATGCGCATGCCCCATGTGTAAAAACCAGTGAATCTCAAATAGTTTCATTAGTAATTTTGACAATTTTGTCCGTTAAAATTTATATCATGCTAAGAAGTGTGATTGTTCCTTATGTTATGTTATGTTAAGAAATCCGGTAGGTTAGGGTAGGTTAGGTAGGTAGGTTTCAGGTAGGAGTTTGTTGTTTAAAGACCGTTAAAACACATTTAAAAATCATATTTTGTCTTGTCGAACAGTTTGACAGTCACTGGTTTTTCAACTCGCGTGCCTACCGCAAAAACGGGAGGCTGTTCTATAACTATACCCAGAGTGAGATCAAATTTAGGAAGCTAATTTGATTGAGTTAAGGCGAAAATACACGTTTCAATTTAGTTGTTTCAATCACATTGAATCAATGAAATTGAAAGAAACTGAATACACGTTTCAATGAAATTGAAAACAGCTGTTCAATTTAAAAATTTATATACCATTTTAAATAATATAATTTAATTAAAATCACAAAATACAGTACACAAAAAACAAACATAACCTTTCAACATGTATTTATATGAATCATCTAGATTGTTCAACAAAAATAGATACTATCTCAACTTCTTTCATTATTCAATTCACTTGAACAAAACCAAATTGAAACGTGTATTTTCGCCTTTAGATACATTTGGAATGGAGGATATATGGGAATTTTTAAGTAGGCAAAGACGGTTGAAATAATTTTGACGTTTTTGAACACTTAGGAATGAAACCGAAATAGTTTTAATATTTTAGACTAATGTTATATCTTTATTCCAAAATCTACACTGTTAAAGATCAACTGCAAAATTATTTTGTTTGTTAACTGGCAGTAATTGTTCATCAGGAATCAAATAACAATCTAATGATTTTATTTCTATTACTAAACGAAGACTTGACAGGCTATAAATAAAAGATAGCGAAACGAACAAACCTTAATATGTTAAAAGTTTGTATTGTAAAAAGTATACGAAAAAGTTTGATCAATTCTTAAAACTAAAATAAATCGTAAACTTAAAATAATTTATGAACGAACCTATGCCAATTCCAAAATACGAGTTTTCGAATTGAATTGGTTTTTATAAACGAATGTTTATAAAAGTTGATGATTTTTGAGTATTTGGTTGTAAACAAAGTTTATAATATAAAAGCTCAAATAAATATATAAGCAAAATGAAATAAAAATGTGTCTTATTATTTTCTTTTTTATTATTAAAAACATTTACAATGACATGGAATTAGCTATACATTCAGCTACCTTTGGATGATTATGATATTTGATTTATTTTTATTGTTCAAAATTCTACAATGAAGCAGTTTAAATTGGGAAACATTAGAATGGGATTTACAAAATTTAGTTTCAAAAATTTCAAATTTCTATACAATAAGTCATAATAGTATTTGCATACTAAAAAATTATTAATTTTTTGTTTTTATTGTTACTTCTAGAATGTCGGTCAAAGTAATTCATTAATTGTATTTACATCAGAAAATTGTTAGAACAAGATTTTTATCCAAATTAAAATTTTTGAAACAAAATATGAATTAGAAAAAAAAAAACTAATTTAAACTACAGTCCGAAGAGGCAAAAATCATATTATTGAGTTATATAAATAATATCTAAACGCTTTAATATTTCTACAAAACACATATAGCACGGAATTGTAATTTTCTTTTTATTAATTTGAAAACATCTAGGAACTTTTATTTATCAATTTCTTCATTTTATATCTTCAAAGTTTGTACTACAGAAACTATTAAACTATTTTAAAAAGAATATTTACATCACAACCACGAGCAATTCTAAAAAATTTATTGATTTTTTTGTTTTGTTCTAAATAGTAATTGTGTATTACGATTATGAAAAGAGAAAAATAAAATTTTTGTTTATTCCATGCGCAATAATTCATAACTATCTCAATTAAAATATATTTTATAAATAATATTATTAGTTAATATCGTTATTGATGTCTTATTTTAAAAATGGATAATTTTCTATTGCTAAATTAAATAAGTGGTTCTATAACAATTTATTTTATATAATACATGTAATATTTTTAACAAGTCCAAACCTTGTGGAGAAGTAAAAGAAGACTTCATCGATATAGACCATAGAATTAAAAAGAAAACTCATACTCAGCTTTTTATCTTGTTATTATTAAAAATTTCTTTTCTTAAAAGTATGTGTTATAAAGTTTGATGAAACTTTCTGTTCTCACAAATGTTTGGATTCGTAAATATCGTATAATGTGAACAAAAGATAATATATACACTTGACAAATGCGCACGTGTTTTATAAGTTTTATTAATATCGTTTTATATTTTTATTTTATATTCAAAATTTAAAACAATATAATTGAAGTTATGTTTCCCAAAATAATGCAGATAGTGAAAAGAACTATTTGAAATAGTTTTATATTTAAAAACACTTTTGATAACTATTTTTTTCTGTAGTTCGCAGACTTTGAAACCTGAGATTTAAACTACAATAAAATCATGATTTTTTTTAGCTTCAATCATGCTATTCTAGTATTAAAAAGGACGGTGTTCAAGTTACGTGGGGTTTAAAAGTTTATTCGTAAAATCATCTCAGATTTCGTTAATTTGAAATTAGTTGAATATAAGCTCAGCTTTCTATTATTTAATAATATAGTATATGACATCTAAAAGATATATTTCGATTTTTTAGGTCGATATAAATTAGAGCTCTAAATATATAAATATATCCATGATAAAATCTCAAGGTAACAATAGCTAACAAGAAGAATATATATATAATGTACAATAATATAAATCATTAACAACATAGTAATAAATTATTATATTTCTTTTTTAATATAAAAGTATATTTAAGTTAATTTCCAGGTAAAGAACAGTCTGATTAGGCTAGCGCTAAAGGTAAATAATACGCATACAATTACATTAAACACTCAGGTCGATCAATCGTTCATTAATTAATTATAATTTAATTATCAAATCAATTCATTCATTCAATCCATTCAATATGTTTATAATTATATAAAAAATTCAAATATAAATATCAGATGTCATTAGCACGCGAAATTTAAATACATTTCATATTCCTTCTACAAATTTTCTAACTTCCTTTAGAAAATAAGATAAGGATTAGGTAAAAATAATTAAAACATTTCTCATAGTAAAGCAACCGAGATTTAAAAGTTATAACCCCAAACTTTATTATTTTAAATTAAAACGTAATTCTGAAAATGTATCATATACACATACACACCATTCATAATTAAATAAAATACAAATTTTCTTTTAATTAATAGAAAATCACAATTAATTATTTGAATGATAAATGCGCGGTAACTTAGCGATTTACAATAAGTTATACAAAAATTAAATAAACAAATTGATCACATTATTTTGCTCTTCACAATTTTCAAGATGTAATTATTAATAAAATATAACTAAAAAAAAAAAAAAAATTAATATAATTATCTTTAGGCTTTCCCGACCGATATTTATAAAATTTTCTGGACTGCTGTGCGGTGTTCGATCTATCTTCGTCGCAGACGTTTCACTATACAACGTAAATAGCATCCTCAGTGCTTGAATCACCAAGCACAGAGGATGTCATCTACGATGTATGGCGAAACGTCTGCGACCAGGATATATCAAACACGGCATATCAGTCCAGAAAATTCTATAAATGCAAGGTTAATATAGTCAAATATAAAAAAAATCTCAGAAGTATTTATTAAATATATGATTTTAATAAAGTTGAAATTATTTTACTAACATTAAACAATTAGTCATAGTCGAAAATTAAGAATAAATATTGAGATATAAAAAATGAAACTCACTTTGAGAAAACTAGATTATATTTATTTGTAAATTAACGTTCACTGCGTATGCTTTTAACCTTTACGTCGCCTAGGTGCTGCAGTTATATTTATGTAAAATTAACATCACGGAACACCCAAATACGATTTTCTAAACATTCCAACAACTCAGCTTCAGTTAATTATCTATTAACTTTTCTCTTTTTTATGTTAGAAGGCCCTGCTTTACATATTTAAAAATATGTAACACTAAAACACAGTAGGTACAAGAAACAGAAACTTTACGTTAAAAGACAACTTAAGTCATTTTTCACATGCTATTATAAACATATTAGAAGTTTTTATTAAAAATAAGAGTTCAACATTTCCTTCTTGTTTTATTTTGCAAAATTTGTTTTATGTTCAAAAAAAAAATTGATATAATTTTGAAAAAAAAAAAACTGATGATACTCGTGTCAGTATAGCAATCTTTCATTACCTTGTCAAAGATTAACTAAATCAACGAATAGTATAAATTATATAGCAATAAAACTTTACAATTGCCTACCAGAGAAATTTAAACAGCCTAAGGTTTTACCAGCTTAAAATGCAAATGAAAGAATTACTAATGACACAAGCTTTTTACAACAGTTTTTTCAGTGTAAATTAAATTAATTTGTTTATATATACTTGTTGCTTTGACTAAGCAAAAACTGTATAAAGTTGAATGCGTAAATAAATATTATTATTAACATAGCTGCAAACCTAGACATTTAAAATAAGTATATCATAGACATGCATAAGTACACACACGTATTTAACTAGCTACGACGCTTATTAAGCGACATCCGCAGCGAACGTGTTAAAAAGAACAATTTAAATTTAATAAATTACAGTAACGCCACGTTTTTAATAAACAGGTAATCAAAGAAAATATATCTAACAACTTTTGTCATATATTTTTAACAACGTTTATGACAAAAAAAAAATGTTAGGATTGCGTTCATGTGATACGACAACGTAATATGTCAATTTAAATATTTAAAATGTGTTATTTTATTGCTTCGTATCAATGTTTTTCAAGTATCCCTTTTTCTAAACTGAACTTTAAAACCTTTATGATCGATTTACGCTATAAATTGTATACGTAAATAAATATTCCATCACTATATTTTTCTATTTATAGCATTTAAAAACGTAATAGTATATAATGTACATAACAGTTACATAAAACAATTTACATTGCAAAGTTTTCAACTGAATTAAACAGCGTGACAACGTGAATCAAACGAATTACTTATTTTCTGTATAACTCATCAACAATGACCGATTGATTACGTCTACCTGGTGGTGACAAGCAATAATGTTTACCTTCATTTTTCTTTCCATTCAATAGATTATTTATTCGATAATAACATTACTTTCGACAACATTCACCACGGCTTTTTTCGTCGCTTTCGCTTCATCTGACGGTAGAAACATTAACGGAATCATTCCTAGGAGACAGCCGAGCGTAACACCGATCACTCGGCCCAAATTGGCGAAATGCCGCGAAACGGGCATGTCTAATTGGATTGGCGTTAATTTCGGTGGTTGGTAGCCGATGTAGCTTGCGAAACGTTCAACGTAGTATGCGGATCCGATGCCCATTACGTCGGAGAACGTGTTGCCTAAGGCTGCCGCTGCCATTGTTGATATGCAAAAATATGAACCTAGATATAGATCGATGTAATCGCCCTGTAAATATATATCAATTTTACATCAGAATTTTAATTTAAAATTGGATTAAGGTTTTAGATGGACAGTTAAACTATATTAGCACCAGTGCCGGACTGGTCCACCGGGATACCGGGAATATCCCGGTGGGCCCGCAAATATATTTAAGTGTTTTTTTTTTAATGAAATGAAATTAAATTTTTGCAATTTTTACAATAATATTGACAATAATCGAGTTATTGATATAATGAAACAAAAAAGTCAAATATTAAAAAGTTATTTAATTAATAATATTTATTTAATTGTTTTTAATTACTTCACTATGTACTTAATTTTGTTGCAATTATTCAAAAAAAAAAAAAACTTTTTTATTATTTTAATAAATGTGTTTATAAATTACTAATGTACTTTTTGTAATTTTTTTTTTAATTTAATATTGTGGGCCTACGTCACCGATATTTTCCGGGCCTAAATGTGTTTCCAGTCCAGCCCTGATTAGCACTATATGAAACTGTAATCAAATTAAATTTTATGGCAGGCCACACACTAGAGAAACTAGAAATAGAAACGTAAAACATGAAATATGAAATACGAAGTTGAAAATATGAAACACGAAATATGAAACTTTTTCTACAGTGATACACAAACTGAAGAAACAACAAATAAAATTGGTTTCAATTCACAATAAACTCGAACACCGACGATAGTTTGGATGACAGTGATTAAAAAAAATGTTAAACTTAAATGTTTCTATATTTAGTGCAATTTAGAATTAAATATGCATTTTATCAAAAAATTCTATAGAAACAAGATTATAGACAATAAAATTTCCTACAACTTTTATTTGTATCACTTTTTAATAAAACTACCGGTTTAGAAGCTACGCGTTTTTCAATATCAAGAAATTTATTAATTTTAATGCACAGAAATAAAAATGTTAAACTTAAATGTTTATATATTTAGTGTATTTTGGGCTTAAGTATGCATTTTATCAAAAAATTGTATAGAAATAAAATTATAGACAATTTCCCACAACTTTTATTTGCATCATTTTTTAATAACACTTCTGGTTTATTAGTTAAAAATTTATTAATTTTCATGCACGGTGACTGAAACCACTCGTAACTTAAAACAAAAATATAGGACAGGTTCTATTTCATGCAACATACGTTTCAACGGCATTTGTTTATCTTATCAATCACCATGCATGAAATGCATTTCGCTGATGTGCGGATTCCCATTTAAAACAATGTGTTGTTATTTTATGAAACATATTTCACATTTCCTGTTTCACGTTTTATGTTTCTTTAATGTGTGGCCTGCCTAATAACTAAACAACATGTATGAAACATAGTAAAAATCTTTCAGAACTCATTAGAAAAAAAAAAAACTGTTATAGGTTCAAGTTCTGTATCAAAATTGATTTATAATCAACGTTTCGACGAAACTCAACGCACGTCTTCATCAGTATTCCTAATTTTCTGAGTTTCGTCGATTATAAATAAATTTTAATACAGAACTTGACCATATAGCAGTTTATTTTATGTATGAATATATTCTGTATTCATTTCGTTAAAAGTAACAGAATATTAAATTAAAAATCTGAGATTATGTAAGAAATTTTGTTACACATATCTAGTAACAGACCGTTACTATTAACAGTACAGAATACACCTATTACTTATTTTTACTATAATACAAAGAGATTAGCTAGCAAAAATAATCAAATTTTATTTTAAAGTATATCTGATTACAAAGCTGGGCAGTACTTAGTTTATAATTAGTTAAATTAATTAAATTACTTTTCTCGTAGTTGATAATAATTGTAGTTAACTACTTTTTAAAAAACAAAGGGCTCGTATTCTCGCCTCACTTTTTGTCAAAATTACTTTTAAAGTTTACTTAAAATTACTTATTAAGTAATTTTAATTAGCTTAATTGAATTTTGTAATATTAGATATTAAAAAATATATCAAAAACAGAAATATTATTCATATTTGATAAGTGGTAAAAGTAAAAATTTATTTTAAAGTGACCAAGTAAATTGGTTGATAGTTGACACAAATTTACTGAATAATTGGTAATTTCAATTATACAAGTAATAATAGTTAATACTTGATAATTCAATTACTTAAGCTTTCAAAATTTTAATACATAAATAACTAAATGGTACAATTTCATTATATTTGTAAGCATCGAAAATACATCTGACAGATTTTTGAAATGCGCGCCAGAAAGTGACTAGAGTGAAGTGAGAGAGGAAACACTAGATGGCAGTAGAGTAGAACAAGATCTGTAATGTGAACGCAAGCCGATTAATAAAATAAATAATAAAGTGTATTATCCTGTTTTATTATAAAAATCCTTACAGAGAAAAATCAGAAGTGAGATTTACCGGGTTTCTGAAGGGTCAGAGCCTTGCGAAATCGATATATAGTGGCAAGTTTTCAGCCGGAAAACTTAGAATTGTGTAACGAATATTCGGTGAAAAAGCACGTGTTATCCAGTTACAAAAGTTGTGGTAATCGGACAGCACAAGAAAAAATGCCGAACGAAAATACAAGTAATAACGCTAGCAGTGAGCAAGCAATACTTATAACACCAGAAGCAATGCAAAATATAATATCAAGTGCTATAACCGCAGCATTAGCACACATAAACATTAATGAACAACGTGGACAAAGAATGCCATTGTCAGAAATTTCTACGCAAATTCCAGCATTTAGTGGAAGTCATGATGAGGATATAGATAATTGGTTGTCGAGGGTAGACATCATTCAACTAAATCATCGATTGGAAGACACTACTGTACTGTTAATTGCAACAAACAAGCTAACGAAGAGAGCCAGAGAGTGGTACGATTCACAAGCAAACTTAGCACAGCTTCCATGGCAAGAATTGAAAACTAAATTAAAAGCAACTTTTAAATCAAATACCGATCGTTTAACACTTTTTGACAACATGCAAGCTAGAAAGTGGAAGCAGGGAGAACGAATCGAAGACTATTATTACGACAAAATGAAAATGTTAAATAAACTAAACGTGACTAGTGAAGATGCTATCTTACACATTATTCGTGGAATTGATAATTTGGTATTAAGAATTCAATTAAAAGGGCAAAAACTTCAAACACCTGAAGAACTGCTCGAAAATATGAAATCGTACGCTGATGAATTACCTCAAAGTACAAGTACTTATCACTCAAATAGACGTGAAAATAAACAGTTCCAGAGTGGAAACAATCGTCCGAAAAATACCAATAAACCAAACATACAGTGTTTTAACTGCAAAAAAACGGGGCATTACGCGTCAACATGTCCGGAAGCTAAACGTAGCAACAATTGCTTCAAATGCGGCGACATTGGTCATCAAGTAAAAGATTGTCCGAAGAGAAACGCAAGTATAAATTTAACTCAACCAATATCAAAACATATGTCTAATATCCAAATAAAGTTAAGCGGTAATACTTATAATGCACTCGTAGACAGCGGAAGCATTACGAATGTGATGCGAGAAGAGATTGCTGAAGATTGTCGATTAAAATACGAAGAAAGTAATCAAATTTACACCGGTTTTGGAATGACCGACGTTCAAAGCAAGGGAAAAGTACGAACACAAATAAAAATAGGAAACGATAAATACGACATCAACTTTATCGTTATACCCAATTACGCAATATCACAAGACATTATTTTGGGTGAACCATTCTTTAATGATGCAAGTGTTACATTCGGTCCAAGTGGAATGAATATTTCTAAAGTCAAATCCGAAACACCATCGGAAGTAAACGAGATTCTGCAAATCGAAGTACAGCAAACTAGCCCAGACTATAATGTAAACCCGAACTTCAGTATGGCGCAGAAACATCAACTGGAACATATGGTAAGCCAGTACCAACAAAATTTATTAATTAAACCTGTTTTAGACAACGAGGACGTGGAGATGAAAATTCGACTGAGGAGCGAGACACCGATCGTTCATCGACCGAGACGTTTGGCACAGAACGAGTTGAAGCAAGTGCAAGAAATCGTCGATGATCTCCAGGAACGAGGTATCATTCGTCCAAGCAAGTCAGAATACTGCAGTCCAATTGTGTTAACAAGAAAGAAAAATGGTGAAGTTAGAATGTGTGTGGACTATCGAGCTTTAAATGCTATTACGGTAAAAGATCAATTTCCATTACCATTAATAGACGACTTTATAGATAAACTAAGAGATAAAAAGTTTTTTACTTTATTAGATTTAAAAAATGGTTTTAATCATATACGCATAGCAGAAAACTCTATAAAATATACATCTTTTGTGACACCTTTTGGTCAGTTTGAATATTTATATATGCCATATGGTTTGAGCAATGGTCCAGGAACATTCCAAAGATACATAAATAACGTATTTTCAGAATTTATAAGAAACAACGATATTCAAATTTATATTGATGATATAATGATAGCAACAAAAAGTGTAAAAGAAAATTTTGAAATCTTGGAACGTGTCCTTGATACTTGCAAAAGTAATTGTTTAAAATTAAGACTTGATAAATGTCAATTTGGTGTGACACGTATAGAATATTTAGGTTATGATATTAGTTTTAATTGTATACAACCAAATATAGGCAAAATCAAATCTGTAATTAAATATCCAGAGCCAAAGACGATACATGATGTACATAGCTTTCTAGGATTGAGCGGGTATTTTCGTAGATTTATTAAAGATTACGCAAGAGTTGCAAAACCTCTTAGCGATTTGTTACGTAAAAGTACGGGATTTAAATTCGGAAAGATAGAACGAGATTGTTTCGAATTGTTAAAGCTGAAGTTAAGTACTAAACCGATTCTTTCTATTTATAATCCAATCGCTAAAACGCAATTATTTACAGACGCGAGTAGTAAAGGTTTCGAAGCGATTTTAATGCAAACGGATGAAACTGATAAATACCATCCAGTATATTATTTCAGCGCGAAAACATCGGAAGACGAAGCCAAATATCATAGTTTCGAACTCGAAACTCTGGCAATAGTAAAAGCACTTCATAAATTTCGTACATATTTGCTAGGTATTGATTTTACAATCATCACTGACTGTAATGCATTAAAACAGACACTTTCAAAGCGAGAAATATGTCCGCGTATTAATCGTTGGTCATTAGTTCTCCAAGAATTTAGTTATACGTTAGAACACAGAAAGTCCGAATTGATGAAACATGTAGATGCTCTTAGTCGGTATCCGGTTCAATTAATTCAATATGATTTGCTTGAATCACTTAAAAGAGAACAAGGTAATGATCCCGATATACAAAATATTATTAATAAAGTTAACGCAGACAAATTACCTGAAAGAAATGATTATGACATTTTAAACGGTTTACTGTTTCGTAAAGTTTCGCGAAATCTACTAGTAGTTCCGCGAAATATGCGCAGGAATATAGTAAACGAATACCATGATAATAACACGCATGTAGGCCATGAGAAAACGTTGGCAGCAATTCGCGATTATTATTGGTTCAGAGGTATGAATAAATACGTTAAACAATACATAAAAAATTGTTTGATCTGCATTCAATATAACAATAAATTGAAAAAAGATGGTTATATGAACATACCAGATCACGGTGATCGACCATTTAAAATTTTACACATCGATCATATAGGGCCATTGGAAAAAACAAAATCCGGTTCCAAATTTATATTAATTATAATAGACTCGTTTTCGAAATTTGTATTTTTACGAACTGCAAAGCAAACCGATAGTAACAGTGTGATAAAGTCGTTAACTGAAATCTTTTCGACTTTCGGAAATCCAAATATTATTATTAGCGATCGAGACACGGCCTTCACCTCAGCTAAATTCGAAGATTTTTGTACGCAACGAAAAATTAAACACGTAAAAATAGCCGTAAGTACACCGCGAGCTAACGGTCAGGTAGAACGGTACGTTCGAGTTACCAAGAATGCTTTAGCGAAATGCGCGACTTCGGAAAATTGGAATGAATCTTTAGAACTAATTCAGCTTAGTATTAACAATACCGTTCAGAAATCCGTTGGTGCCTCTCCTAGTAAGTTATTATTAGGGATTGATTTGAATTACTTAATAGATCAAGACATAAAATATTTAGTCAATCAGGTAAATGATTGTGAACCTGTGAATTTTGAGATGTTGAGACAGACTGTTATGGATAAAATGAAACAATCACAAAACTATAATAAAAATGTTTTTGATCAAAAGCGGAAACCTGCTGTTAGTTATCAAGTTGGTGATTACGTAGTTATAAAAAGACCACAAATATTATCAAGGGGTAGTACTGTCTTTGCACCAAAATTTAAGGGGCCATATATTGTTACTAAAGTCTTAGAACGCGACAGATATGTAGTTGAAGATATACCTGGATTTCAATATACTCAACGTTTTTATACAAGTATCTGTTCAGCTGAAAATATGAAACTATGGCCGCGTGAAGAAAATGATGTTATGAACACCAATTCTGATGTCGAGGACGACGATCCGGTCAGAATAGCCGAAGCTGTAAGCATCGAAAATACATCTGACAGATTTTTGAAATGCGCGCCAGAAAGTGACTAGAGTGAAGTGAGAGAGGAAACACTAGATGGCAGTAGAGTAGAACAAGATCTGTAATGTGAACGCAAGCCGATTAATAAAATAAATAATAAAGTGTATTATCCTGTTTTATTATAAAAATCCTTACATATTATAAAAAAATTAAATAAACGAAAATTATAAGGGTCATTCTATGTCAAATCACCCAATTTTGGGGTCGAAAACTTTTGGGTCTCCGATTTGGCTGAAACATAAAAATAAGGTGGTCTGACCCAAAGAGTCGTGTTCTGAAGTGTATTCGCTTATAATCTAAAAATAGCACTTTTAACGATTTTATAGCGTTTTGACACTTTTTGAGGTAAATGTGTATATTTTGACATAAAATATCAATTGAAAAAATTTTTTTTTTAATCAGAGGGGACTTAAAAAAGGTTAAAAAAGTCATTAAAACAGATATTCTTATGTCGTCAATCAGATTTCAGGCTGGAAAACGCCAAAATTCAGTGTTTCGCGTTTTCCTCAATTCCCAAAATACATATCTTTCGATTTGGCTGAAAATTTGCCAAAAGGTAGCTGAAACTTAGGGCTTTCACTGGTAAAAATCCTGTCAGCCAAATCGGAGACCCAAAAGTTTTTGACCGAGTGATTTGGCATGGAATGACAAAAAACCGAAACTTTCAATATTCTTTTGTTTTTGTAAATGATTCATTTCCTTGAAACACGGCGACTCTCTTACTCTATTAAATTTTCAGGGTAAAAATAGATGTAAAAATCTTGTATGCAGTTTACTCAAACATTGAACAATTCTTTATTTTGACGCTTAGTTTTTCAAGAAAATAACCACTTTATATTCAAATAATGTCAAGTATTTTACAGTAGTTTTAGATAAGATAATAATAATAAATCATTACAACATTCACTAGTAATAATAGATAAAAATGTCTATAAATTATTTAGAAAATTGCAAATATATGTCTAAATTTCAAATACGTAACATAATCAAAGGTTAATTAACTGAAATCTAATTTTATCTATGCCCAGTCACGCAATTAAAAAAAGATAGTATATTTTTAAAACTTACAATTGATATATGAACAAAGTAAGTTAGTTTACATAACTAAATTTTGATTTATTTATCAACACAATAGTAGTATGATAGTAAAAAATGAAATTTAAATTTTAACTATGTAAAAAAAACCCTCGGATATTTTTTATGAAAAAGAAAACATAAGACTAATATTTCACGATAATAAATAAATAAGTAATATCATTGATTAAAGAAGTATATATACTTCTTTAATCAATGGTAATATTCAGTTTTTACTTTTTTAGTTGTGTCACACAATATTAAATTGCTTATAAATTTGAAGTATTTTCTTACTAAAAGTTTTATAGAAATTTAAATTAGTTTTCTTTATTTTCAAGTATGTAAAATTGAAAAACAAAATATATTATTTTACTAAAGATAATTTTTGATCACATAAACAGGTTTACTTTGTATCATTACAAATCGTTGAAAATGTCGGCATAAAACCGACAACATATACTTTGTAAAAGACCCTCTCTGTTTTCTTTTTTTTTTTAAATAAATTTATATGTTCAATAATCATAATTACTACCCATAAAGTCAATATTCATAATTTATTTTATCTACGGCCGCTTCTAAAGTTTACACTTACACACAACAGATACTGTGAAATATTTGACGTTGTTTACTAAATGATGTTATAATGCGATTTATGTTTTTATTAACTACTAACCCAACGTTTCGGCAATCACTATTGCCTTCTTCAGGGCTCTACAATAAATACATATATGTATACAAAACAAATACATACAAATAATAATAAATATAGCAAAAAACACTTACAACAAAACATTTTAGTTAGTTTTACATATAACGCAAAAAATACATTATTTGATAAGAAGCATGTCGAAAAAAACCATTCTAATAATAAATGTCACATAAGTAACAATCTATAAAAGCAATGTTTATATTTATTTCCTATAGACATCTAAATTGTGTTTTTTAAACATTGTTTTTGTTACTTATGTGACATTTATTATTAATATGTTTTTTTTTTTTATAAATGGTACCTATTACCCAAAAACAGAGTTCATATAGTAGCAACCATTAATTCTATATTATCTCTAACCTAAATAATAGTTGTATTTTTTTATGTTTGCGATTTGTTATTTATCGATATTTTTCATAAACAAATTAATTAAATGTAATTAAATTTGACTTTCTTTAATTAGTAATTTATGAATTTTGTAATCTAGTTATTTGTATTTTGTTACCTAATAACTTGTTTCTATGTTTTGTTTATTATTTATATAATTTGTATATTTTTTCCTGATATACGTAGAGTATATCGAAACATCGATTATTTAATTAAAAATTATACAAAACTTAATCCTGTTGTTTTTTTTTATTTCAATATAATGAGTTCTGAAAGATTTTACTTAAAATAATAAAATGGAACCTACAGTTAACTATGTATTAATAAAAGTATGTAGCAGTTTTATGCTATTGTAAATTACATTTGTTCAAAAAACTTAAAATATTCATTTACTTTAATTAAAATATATATATATGTACGTTTCGATCCCGTTGATAATATCATATTACAATAATGTTTGTAATAGTTCTGATATTAGGTATTTTTAAACAATTATGTTCAAATGTTGGACATCATAATGTCTCATGGTTTGTAGATAACATTAGATATTTATTTTTTTTTGAATGCATACAACATTTTTTTTTGAAACTAAATATAGTTCCTAAAACTTAATAAATTTATCTAATTTTAATTCTTTTTAAAATTAATTCATACCCAGCACCGGTGACATCGAACATCTTGTATAAACTTATCAAATAAATAAATTAAAAAAAAAGAAAAAAAGTTTAACTACAAATACACACTTGTGCTGCAAGCGTACATTGATAAAGAATTTAGAGCGCTCTGTATTTTCTTACTGCAGCCAATGATGAAGATATTTAAACAATGATATTCTTAAAGCTGTAACCAGACTCTAACACAATGGTTCGATGTTTTGTGAAAAAGAACACCAACCAATCGTGCCATTCATTTTTTTTTTTTTTTTGTTTTTCTTCGAGTGGTAAGTGTAATTAAAACTGCGTTGCACGGCCCGCGGTGACTCTCGCTTGGCACTGACTGCACAAGCAACTGTTGATGTTGTATTCTACCTGACCTACCTGACCTACCCTAAATAGCCAATTACGTAAAAATACTGTATGTATAAATAGCCAATTGCATATACATACTGTATGTATAAATAGCCACTTTCTTAAATTAAATCAATATCACTAAAAAAAATTTATTTTAAAAAAATAATTTAAAAACTCAGTTCTTTATTAAAATTGTAATTTATTTATATTTAATTACGCATTTATGATACTGATTTTACATTATAGCTTATTTAGTTAATTTTATTTTTTATTTATCAATTTTAATCATTGACTACAAGAATTCTATGTTCTGCAAAATATTTTTATGATTTCTGTATTATTTTTCTATGTTTTGATTTTCAATTCTCCAATAGAGCATGTTCTGAAACAGGTGGAAAATGCCACCGAAAGCTTGACATAGAATCTTAAATGAGAATTTGATTCAAACATCTAACCCCTTTTTGATTATATATATATATATATATATATATATATATATATATATATATATATATATATATATATATATATATATATGATATAGTTAAAGTTGTGCTGTTGAATAAATTCGTAGACTATCTCCCCAATTTTGTAATGAAAATGAATAAAATTCTTAATTTGTTCCAATTTTGTTTTTTGAGTAGAATTTGAAGAAAAAAAAATGTAAAAATTAATGATGAAAGAAATACGTAGAAGTTGATAGCAATATAAGAAAGAGAGAAAAAAAAATTTATGAATGAATAATAGATTACAAAGGCATTGAGGACAGAAGTCATTGAATGATAATTATAACATTTCATTTGGACTTTACCAGCTAGTCGTGTGATTGGAAAATATATTACGTATTATTGTTATTAAATATACATACATATAATGTTATGTACTTATAAAAATTTTAATTTCTAATGTTTGCTTTACACGATACATTTTTCTATACGAAAATATATACAAAATTATATATAGAAAATATTCAAAATTACTACGCTTATACAGTTTCTCAACAATTTTTACTTGGATTTGTCAATGGTGAAGGTTATTGGTTCACAGCCAAGCAAAGTATTTACAATTTATAGTCGGTTCTGAATCATTCAGACACAGCCGATATCAGTTCAGTAATATATAAAAACTGAACAACTGTTAGAATTGGAACTGTACAATTTTTTTTAGAGATTTCAGAGATTTTCAGAGTTTCAAATGAAAATCCCTATTTTTTTGAGTACGTAAGTCTAGAAGTCCGTCAGTCAAAATTTTGGGCCCAGGGCGCGTGCCCTATCCGCCCCACCCCTAGATACGCCACTGACTTCACAGCCCTGGTATTTTCTAGACAAGACAACATTATAGAATCTTAACAGTTTTCAACAAATGATCAATTTCAACCTAACCTAACCAGAATTTCCATATAGAATCCATTGCTGCTGCAATACACTATAATAGTTTCGAATGGTAATGGAAATAATATATTTGCGGTTTATGTATATTTCGAATATCTTCCATTGCGTTTTCTTTATTTGTGGTTGGGCCGGTGTCTGTCGTAAGGCCGCGCGGCGACGGCTTGTATTGTAATCGGCGGTGCGCATACGATGTGTGCGAACGGGTAATTTATGTTGTATTGTATACGGGAGCAGGCTTGAATTCTAACGGCCCCACAAGGCAGACGGGGCGAATAAGATTTATAAATTGAGATAACGGATGTGCGCTTATACGGCCGCCCGAGCTCTGGCCGTATACTACATGCGTGTATACCTCGAAACGTTAAATAAAAACGTAGTTATGGTTTTCGGTGGTTGGACGCGCGGTGATTTGTGGTTGATTTTAACTGCCCGTTAGGCTTTCGCGGCAAATCGCTACCGCGCTACCACCATCAACAAGAAGAATTAGAAAACTTTAGCAATTGAGCACAGAATGCGAAAAAAAATTAACTGTTCAAATTAGTACTCATTTATATGTAGCAAAATTATAAAAATATTATTTAGTCGTATCGAAAAATGTTCCAAATAAAAGTTGTTAGTTATTACTTGTTTAGCAACGTTTGTTAAATATTTTTTCTCTTAAAATATTGCGAAATTCATTTCGAAATACATTCTTTATGTAAATTTAGAAATGTATGTGTATAATTATACCAATAATAATATTACAGAACTAAACAAATTTTATCTATTTATGGCAAATTCCTGACAGCAAATTTACTGAAGTTCTGTTAATTTACTAAAAGAGACTTACTAACAAATTGTAATATTACATATATATGTACTTTTCCATCCCGTTGGTAATATCATATTATATGTATAATGTTTGTTTGAGATCGGGTACGAAATAGATTATTAGTGTATGATGAGTGTGAAATTGAAAAAAATGTTGCTGCAAAAGTTGCCGTGCTAGAGTCAGTTAAGATGGTTCGGACATGTTGAGCGAATGTCTAATGAACGTTTGGTTAAAAAGATTTATTTGAATGATTTTGATGGTATACGTTTGCGTGGACGTCCGATGAGTAGTTGGAGTGGTAGAGGATTGAGAGAGTGGCTTTGCGTGAGCGAAAGTTTCCAAGTAGTAGAAATAAAAAAGCATGTATGAAAGGAATTATGAATGTGGATAAAGCGAAAATTGCTTGTTTCGATAGGAATGTTTGGAGGGGACTGATTTCGAGATGATGAAAAGAGTTTGTGCCACACCATTTTGGGTACATGGCGTGATTGTGTATGTATGTATGTTTGTAATAGTTCTGATATTATGTATGTTTTAAACAATTATATTAAAATTAAAGCAGTAATTATACCTAGAAATACTGGACATCATAATGTCTCATGGTAGGTCAAATTACATAATTTTTTTTTTTTTAGAGTGTACATATGAAGAATTTGATTTTTTCAATTGTAAAGTGAGAAAAAAAAAAGTATATGACCGGGAACAATTTCACGATTGAGCTGTACATCAATATTTATTTTACATATTTTCTATCTATATGCGGCAAAAAAAAACCAAGTTCTTGATTATATTAGATAAACATTGCGTGTAATTATAATTCTTATAGGTGTTAATGATTTTAATTGAGGACGATTTGTTAGATAAACACATGCGTGTTAAAGTTTTTATTGTTTGCGGTAATTAAACAATTTCTATATAGATGAGAATGTTACAAGAGGAAATATTAGTTTGTACTATTTAATCATGTTGATTGGTTAAATATATATGTACTCGTATGTACAAATGTGCGTGTACTAATGATTTGGTTTCATTAATGGTAATTATTTAGTTCAAATTGTATTTATTTTGTAAATGTGACTATTATATATGTGTGTATGTATGTTTTATTAACCAAACAAATTTCTAATCATTCCAAAATTATTCTAAAATAACATATTTCTATCCGAACAATATCTTTGTTGCGAAATATTCATATAAAAGTAACATCAATAATCAGACCACTTTAGGTTGGCACACTGTTCGAAATAGTAGGGTAAAAGAGTAAAAATTTTCGAGGGTAATTGAATTTGTAGCCTTATTAGTGCAAAAAATTGCCCTGCTCTTGTGTATTTTAAAATATTTGACTTTTTACCTTGATGGAAGGGCAAAAAATACGAAAAATAAGGATAAATAACTGCCTTTTTACCCTTTTCTCGGATAATAAAGTACTCTTTTTAATTTACCTATTTAGAGTAATCATATTTACCCTTTTTAAAAAACGGACTCATATAAGCACTAATAAGGGTATTTTTTTTTCGAACAGTGCAGATCTTTACCAAAAATTGATCAAATTCACCTATTATTCAATTACAATTGAGATAGGTATAGAAAACTAATTTCTCGAATTTAAAACAAGAAAAATTGAAGTACATTTTAAAGCTGAAAAGTTGCGAAAAATTCTAAGGTTCCGGAAAACATAATTACATTTTTTAAAAAAAAAATGTTATTTATCTTAATATCAAATATAAATGCCACCAATGTATAGTTGAGTAAATAAATAAAAAAAATATTCCCAGAAATTAGTTATCGTATCTAGGAATTCATCACATAAATACTTTTCATAATTTCTAGTTGATAATTTACAATTTTACGATACCATAATAAACTTTGCTTCATTTCACGCTATCTCTCTTAAATTAATTATAATTAATAGAATTAATTTACAGTTTCATCAATGTACCATGAATGTTATGTGTGATAAAATATATCTTATTATACATTATTTTCATAGTAGGAAACAATCAGTATTTTTGACCTTGTTTCATTTAGATAATTTTTGTTAACAAAAACGTTTTGTGTATCGTTAGTTTTCATTCAAATAGAATTTTTCTTTTTATTTAGTATTTTTCTGATTAAATTTTTGTAACGGGAGACAGATTATGCCTATACTAAACAAAAAATTCTATAGCACTATAGAGTTTATCAAACGATACAGAATACAACCATTAAATTTAAAAGTTGTATTTTATCATTATAAAAATGAATATTAATATTCTTTAAAAAAATAAGATTTACTTACATATAAGAATTGATAAGATTTAAATATCTAGAAGAATTGAATTACCTGTAAAAAAAAAAAAAAATATTAGAATATACAATACACAAAAAAAAATAAACATAAGTAGTAAAAAATCTTTCAGAACTCATTATATTACAATAAAACCGCTATAGGTTATAGTTCTGTATTAATATTTATTAATAATTCACGTACTCAACGTAGATCTTCATCAGAAAGACGTAGAGTTCGTTGAAACGTCGATTATTAATAAATATTAATACAGAACTATAACCTAAAGCAGTTTTATTTTAGAAAAAATACTTTGTATATTAATTCACAAAAAAATAGATAGAAGATTTATATAGATATTCATAAATATATGTTTGTAAATAATAACAAAAAATTTTCAAAACAATCCAATTTTGCGTCAAAATATATACTTATCAAAAACATCAAACTATGACGACGTCATAGCTTGATTTAAAGTGACAAAAAAAAATACTGGCCTTAAAATATTATAAACAAATACAGATTTAAGTTTATAGTTAATATTGATATCAAGTTGTGTGCCATTTCCTTATATATATATATATATATATATATATATATATATATATATATATATATATATATACAAGGTGTTTCAGACCACCCGTACCACCCAAATATCTCGCGTAAAACGGAACGAATCAAAAAAAGAAAAAATACGTCCAAAAAGATTTCAAAAATTCTAATAATTGACACCAAATTCAAATTTTCCGCCCACCCCTGGGGGGTGGAGGGGGGGTAGCTTTGTAAATTTAAATGGGGACCCCCATTTTTTATTGCAGATTCGGATTCCTAGATTTAAATAAAGAAGGTTTTGTCCGAAAAAATTTTTCTGATTCTTGAAAGATGGCGCTCAAATCGCTATTTTTTTGTTTTATTTACAATGGAAAAAAAACGTACCGTTAGAAACCAAAAATGGCTAAATGTCACAGTGTCATAACTTGGCACTGTAACATTTCCTTGGAGTTGGATGATACTTCAAGTTTTATAAACTTTGAAATGTTTTCTTTAATGTAACAATAGTTGATGTGATATGATATCCATTCTGCCCCTCATGAAAAAATGTCCTATTGTAATAAAATGTCCAACTTTGACAGCTCGTACACAGTGCCAAAACAAGTGTTGACTAAATTGGCAAATAGGGCAATGAAGTTCAACCATTCTTCTTCAATAATCTCGAATTTTGAAGTATGTAAGGCAATTGAGGGCGAAATTAAGATTTTTCGAAAATAACGTATTTTATCGCCAACGCAAGGGTGGGATAGGACTGACATTACGGTAAGTATCTTACACAGTTATAATTTTTAAAATTATTTTTATTTCTTGTTTAAGTTGCTGCGCTTTTTTATTTTTGTCAAATTTGAATGAATCAATTTCTGTTTAAAACCAAAATTCATTTTGCCTTTTAACTTCATTTGAGGGTGGTGAAGAGGGGGAGGGAGGCGGGGGGCATCACTAAGTTTAACTGAAAGCAGTAAATGTTTTAAAATGACAACACCCTTTTACATTATGGCTCACATCTAATATTAAAAATCGTCAAAATAAAAAATAGCGTTTTTTGCGATTTGAGCGCCATCTTTCAAGAATCAGAAAAAAATTTTCGGACAAAACCTTCTTTATTTAAATCTAGGAATCCGAATCTGCAATAAAAAATGGGGGTCCCCATTTAAATTTACAAAGCTACCCCCCTCCACCCCCCAGGGGGTGGGCGGAAAATTTGAATTTGGTGTCAATTAATAGAATTTTTGAAATCTTTTTGGACGTATTTTTTCTTTTTTTGATTTGTTTCGTTTCACGCGAGATATTTGGGTGGTACGGGTGGTCTGAAACACCCTGTATATATATAAAACAAATTATTTTAATATAAAAAATAATTAATATTACATTATGATATGTGTAGAAAACTGAATTATACCAGAAAGTAATGTACTACTTTAATATCAAATTAAATTAATTAATTTGTATATGAATATCGTGTATTACTGATCTATCTCAATGTATTTGAACTAAGTATATCTTATAATTTATTCAGTACGTACATTAAAAAATAAAATAAAATAATTTAAATATTTATTATATTTAAATTTGAACTTGGTTGACAACAAAAAAATAAGTCTTATAACTAATTTAATGGATTTCATAATAAGTTTCAACATTTATTGTAATCAAAGTCATGCACCTTGGGCATGAACATTGAAAATTCTATTCATAAGCTGGCCAGGCATATAATTTGTGATTGCCAAAAATGATTTATAAAACTGACTAAAATTATTGTTTCAATAACTAGTAAAGCGTTGTCTAGCTTTGTAGAAAAAGTATAATATACTTTTTTCTACTAGTTAAAAAAACTATACTTTATTTCACTATTTTTCGTGCGTAAAATATCTAGCTATAGCAACAGTGAAAAAATGTAAAAATCGTTAAAATTATAAATGCATGTACCGAATTATAAGAGTGCATTAAAAATAATTAATACAAGTCTCGTAATCTTAGCGTTAGCAACGTCAAGTTTTTGATTTGTGCTTTGATATTAGTGTAAGTTGTAAGTTAATTCTAATTACAGACAGCTATAGAAAAAATATAGAATAAAGTGTCTTTAATAGGCGCAATTGCCTATGGTATAAAAAGTGCAAAAAATACAAAAAAGTGGGTACTCTTTTGTTATTTTTTTACATACTTATTTTAAAAATATATTTTATTTAATATTAATCGTAGAAAATTTAATAATAAGTGTTAAATTTTTAAAATAAATTAAATCATTTCGTCATTAATTTCTGAAACATAAAACAATAACAGAATCAAAAAAATTTATTGTTAATTTTAGCTTCTTTAAAGTTATTTGTCCATAAAAAATTAGTAAACAAAATGTAAAAATAAATATAAATAATATAAAAAAAATAAATAATCTGACAATTAAATACAAATAAAAATGATAAATATAATATACGCGTGTTACCACGTTAAGAATTTAAAATAAAAAAATTGCTTCACATCATTTTATATTTAGCAATGAAACAAATCAAAAGCAAAAAAAAGATTGACAATAATAAATTACGCGATAATGAATAAAATTACAAAATTAAAATTAATTTATTTGTGAATTAATATCACGTGCAAGCGATCATGAATTAACTGCCCATTGAAACGTGATCCTTCCCTAGTTGACCACGCGTGCAAACAAATACAGTTTTCTAACCTATAATTTCTTATTGATAACCTATAGGTTTTTATCAATATATACATTTGCAAATAAACAGAATTTCGCATCAATATGATAGAAAAATAGGTAAATATAGATCAATCATGCAAAAATATTATTTCAGTGACAAAAACAAATTATTGTTTTAGTCATGATTTCAAATTAATATTTTAACTAAAATCGTATGATAAATTTGTGACCTAGCTATAATTTCATAATTCAGATTTCGTGATTAAGATTTCGTCAGTATTATAATATGATAATAATATTGATAAAAATTATTCTTATAGTAACAATATTATGTGTGTTATAAGCATTTCTAATCTTAAACAAAAATAAAATAATAACATTAATAATTTATAGTCAAATAATTGAATGATATAAAATGCACATTAAAAATATTTTGTAATTGTTGATATTTCATAACAAAACAAATGTAATTAAGTATCAGTTTGCGCAAATTTAAATCTTGAAACCTTTTCTAGTAATTTATATATATATATATATATATATATATATATATATATATATATATAAATTAAAAAATTGAGACTATGTAAAAACATTTCTATTTTTATCAAAACTATTTTTATTACTTCTCAATTCAATAATAATATTCATTGATGTATTAGGTATATCAATTATTACATTGTATACATTACATGTAATATTAATGCGATAGGAAATAATTATATTAAATTTTAGTAAATAGATGAATTACATTAATCAGTAATTCAGCGAGACATACACAATATTTTTTGGGAAAATTATTAGTTAAATTTATTCATCTCACTAATTCGAATAATAAATTTATTAATATTACATATGCATATATACATATTTATATAATCTGGAATAAAACTAATATTTAGAAAACATACTATATTGCTATGATCAAATAGAATCATCTATAAAACACATATTTATTATGTAAATAAACCAAATGTTTTGCAATAGTTTGCTGAATAAACAAATAAAATAATAATAATTTATTTAACTATAATATAAATTACTGTCAATAGTTTCTGTTACCAGAAGTTACCTTATTCAATTTTGTTTTTTTTTTTGGTTTTTTTCGGAACAAACTTTTAAATAAAATTCGGAAAAGAAGAAGAAATGATAAATGTGAAAAAAATTGATTTGGATAAATTCGGAAAAAAAATCTCATCGTATATATATATATATATATGCATATTTTAAAATATTTTATAAGATCATATTTTTACATGGATATTAATATAGATGTTAGATATGTTAAGATGGTTCGGACATGTTGAGCGAATGTCTAATGAACGTTTGGTTAAAAAGATTTATTTGAATAATTTTGATGGTATACGTTTGCTAGTGGACGTCCGATGAATAGTTGGAGTGGTATGATTGAGAGGGTGGTTTGCGTGAGCGAAAGTTTCCAAGTAGTAAAAATAAAAGAGCATCTATGAGAGTGGAATTATGAATGTGGATGAAGCGTATGTTGCTTGTTTAGATAGGAATGTTTGGAGGCGATTGATTTCGGGATGATAAAAAGAGTTTGTGCCACCCCTTTTTGAGTACATGGCGTGATTGTGTATGTATGTATGTATCTATATTAGATTTTATTAAAAAGTTACGTTTTCCAAATTCAAAGGATATGAGTCTCCCATGAAAAGTTGCCCAAATTAATCAACTGTCACATTCAAATGTACGCAGTTACTCAAACATCAAAAATTGCATAAAAAAAAAGATAAAAATCTGTCAAAACGTCGATTATTAATAAATATTAATACAGAACTACAACCTAAAGTCATTTTATTTTTACCTAATGAGTTCTGAAAGATATTTTACTATGCCATATTAATTAAACACGGTTGCCGAATAAAAAGAATAAAATAAAAATAAAAAGAAAATAAACAAGTGAGCTGCCGCTAGTACAGTTAATAAACAATTAGTAAATGTCGAGTACATAACGGGTCAGAAGATGAATATGTTGAAACAGTGATTAAATTAATAATCGACATTAATAAAGAACAGTTTGTTATAATGTGTGTGTGTGTGTGTGTGGCTGAGTGTCTGTGTTTACAATGTACGTGTCCTAGCATAATGTCGTCCATTTTGTCCCTTCGTATAATCTATATCTATCTATTATATTTCATATGATGTACTTAAACAAGTCCCAACCATTGTCCTATTCACTTACCACTGTTTTAATACATCGAAAACACAATATATGGCTTGAACAATATTCATCAACGAAAACCCTATTGTTTTATGTATTTAGTGAAAATATTTAATTTTAGTATTCTCGATGTTGAATAGAGAGATAGATAGATAGAGAGAGAGAGAGAGAGAGAGAGAAAGAAAAAGAGAAAGAGAGAGAGAGAGAGAGAGGGTAGATATTATTTATAAATTTACACATTTATAGAATTTTTATCAATTTATTATTACAGTGTTTATAAATAAAAAATTTATTTTGTATTTTTATGAGAAAAAAAATTTCAGATAATTTTTATTTTTCAATGTATAATTGAATTCAAATTATAATAATTGCTAAAAATTACATTGAATAAAAAAAGTTCATTTTGAAATTTAATTAAAACAACATATAAAAAAGACACTAATTTTGTGTTTATAATATATACATATACAATATAAATAGTGAATTAAAGTAGTTTTTTTAACATTTTTAGTAAAATATAAATGATAAAAATAGATAATTTTCTAAACTTAATAAATATATATATATATATATATATATATATATATATATATATATATATATATATATATATATATATATTAGGGTGGTTCTTATTTTGGCAAAGTCGGAAATTTGTTGTTCCCACCCGCAAAAATTACTCCAAATAAATAAAAAGAAAATGTCCATACACTTCCCAGACCTGTCAGATGATATTAACCAGTGCTTGTTGAAAGCTCAAAATTTGCATTTAGCTTAAATGGGGAAACAAGTTTGTGCCACACCCTTTTGGGTACATGGCGTGATTGTGTATGTATGTATGTACTATTGTGATATGCTTAAAAAAAATAAATATTATAATCTGTAGATGTTGTCGTTAAACATATGTGTTTATAACGTGGTATTACTATCAATTTATTATTAAATATAGAATACACCTACGGAATGGGAGACCATGCTAAAAAAAATACATCAAACGGAATTAATTAGAATCAGAGATGGCTGGTGAACGTTTAAGTATTCCAAAGACGTATATTTACAAATATGTCTCGTACATATATGTTTGAGATAGATACAAAGAGAGACAGAAAGAGAGATGAAGATAGATGCGGTACAGAAATAAACAAATGAAAAAATTTCGTGCACTGCCTATATTACCGATATTATTATATTTGTACACTCTAAAAAAAAATTATGTAATTTTACCTACAAACCATGAAACACTGTGATAATATCAGAACTATTACAAACATTATGTAATATGATATATTATCAACGGGATGAAAAAAAATTCATATATAAGTAATATAGTTCTTTTACCACTTTGACTGCAAGGAAAAGTGGTATAGCGTTTGGTACGGTGTCTGTAACATTTTCAAAAAAAAAATTGTGTATAGAAATCCTTCATATAGTCCCTAGATGACGAATCGGAACTTAGTTTATGTGGGTGTATGGATGTGCGTTGTCAGCTCGCTCGGTTGTAAGTCAAAATTTTGTGGCCGCAACTCCTCCTAGACAGTTCAACCGATTTCAATGAAATTTTCAGGATAAATTTGTCTAGTACCCAAGATGTTCATGTGGTTTTATTTTTTTCCAGTGATGCCAACTTTCCGAGAGAAAAATTACTAAAGTTTTAAAAAATTCATATTGGCTACATTATTTATCCGATTTTGATCAAATTTTCAGAAAAGATTTACCTAATGCTCTCATTAGTTATATAATTTTATTAATATCCAGTGTTGCCAACTTTCCGAGAAAAAAATTACTAATTTTTTTGAAAATTCATTATGACCACTATTTAACCGATTTTAATCAAATTTTCATAAAAAATTATCCTAGTGTCTAAATAAATTATGCAATTTTAATAAAATACAGTGTTGCCAACTTATCGAGAGAAAAAAACACAATTTTTTTAAAAAAAATTCATTGTGGCTACATTATTTATTCGATTTTGATCAAATATTCAGGAAAGTTTCTCCTCGTGCCCACATAAATTATAATTTCATTGAAGATATTGTGTTGCCAACTTTCCGAGAAATGTCAAAGTGGTCTATATATGGGTTTACCCATATACTTCTAATCTTGTTTAGTAAAGGCTTTGTATATTAAGGTTTAGCAAAAATTTTTAACATAATTTCACCACCAGTGTTACTACGATACACATGTAAGTATTTAATTATTATAATGGATATACTTTATTTTAATGAAATTAAATTTGAAAGAAAAAAAAAGTGTAATTAGATGTACGTACAGTGGAATAAAATATTTTAAATAAAATAATATTAAATTAATTTTGAAAATGTACGCCCATGGAATTGAAACACTTTGGAAACATATCAATATATTAGTTATTTTGACTAGATGCGTTAAATTAAACAGCTACTATGAATATCAGGTTTAAATGGGTATCATCAACTTTAAGAAAATATTTGCATAAATTTTACAGGAATTTATTTCTCAAGCGCCTTCCATTTTTTTTTTGTTTCATTTCGAACTATGTGTCTATATAAAATCTTTTTTCTCTTTATTTCACATATGAAACAAAGATGCAAAAGATTTACGATCTGTTAGGTTCGGTTATAGCGCGAGTTATTAATTTTTATTTTTTATCAAATTATATTTATATATAAAGTTTGATATTTTTTTTGTTTGTTTTGTAACATTAGAGAATAACGTGTTATTAGAAAAATAACATTTTTTACGTTGTCATTAATTAATAGGTAGGCTGAGAGAGTGCGTAAATTATTAATAAGAATCCAGTCAATTTGGAGAAATATGCTTGAAATTCAACTTAGACAAACCGTGTTAATATATTTTCACTTCTAAAGATATGTTTATTTACATATTTCGTGATATAATAACTAACATTTAGGAGAAAAAAAAAAGATATGGTAAAAAATCTCTACGAACTCAACGTCTGTTTTCATCAAGAAAACTGATACAAATGACATTTACAGTAAATAAATATAGACAAGTTACTAGACATAATAAAATAAGTAACTAGATCTTAAAAATTTATTAATTTTTTTTTTATGATTTAGTTACTTATTTGTTACCTAGTAACTTGTTGCGTGGACGTCCGATGAGTAGTTGGAGTGGTATGAGTGAGAGGGTAGCTTGCGTGAGCGAAAGTTTACAAGTAGTAGGAATAAAAGAGCATGTATGAGAGTGGAATTATGAATGTGGATGAAGCGAAAGTTGCTTGTTTGGATAGGAATGTTTGGAGGCGACTGATTTCGGGATGATGAAAAGAGTTTGTGCCACACCCTTTTGGGTACATGATTGTGTGTATGTATGTATATAAAATTAATAATAAATTAATCATTATTAACAAAAAAATTTTATATGTAAGCATCGAAAATACATCTGACAGATTTTTGAAATGCGCGCCAGAAAGTGACTAGAGTGAAGTGAGAGAGGAAACACTAGATGGCAGTAGAGTAGGATAAGATCTGTAATGTGAACGCAAGCCGATGAATAAAATAAATAATAAAGTGTATTATCTTCTTTTATTATAAAAATCCTTACAGAGAAAAATCAGAAGTGAGATTTACCGGGTTTCTGAAGGGTCAGAGCCTTGCGAAATCGATATATAGTGGCAAGTTTTCAGCCGGAAAACTTAGAATTGTGTAACGAATATTCGGTGAAAAAGCACGTGTTATCCAGTTACAAAAGTTGTGGTAATCGGACAGCACAAGAAAAAATGCCGAACGAAGATACAAGTAATAACGCTAGCAGTGAGCAAGCAATACTTATAACACCAGAAGCAATGCAAAATATAATATCAAGTGCTATAACCGCAGCATTAGCACACATAAACATTGATGAACAACGTGGACAAAGAATACCATTGTCAGAAATTTCTACGCAAATTCCAGCATTTAGTGGAAGTCATGATGAGGATATAGATAATTGGTTGTCGAGGGTAGACATCATTCAACTAAATCATCGATTGGAAGACACTACTGTACTGTTAATTGCAACAAACAAGCTAACGAAGAGAGCCAGAGAGTGGTACGATTCACAAGCAAACTTAGCACAACTTCCATGGCAAGAATTGAAAACTAAATTAAAAGCAACTTTTAAATCAAATACCGATCGTTTAACACTTTTTGACAACATGCAAGCTAGAAAGTGGAAGCAGGGAGAACGAATCGAAGACTATTATTACGACAAAATGAAAATGTTAAATAAACTAAACGTGACTAGTGAAGATGCTATCTTACACATTATTCGTGGGATTGATAATTTGGTATTAAGAATTCAATTAAAAGGGCAAAAACTTCAAACACCTGAAGAACTGCTCGAAAATATGAAATCGTACGCTGATGAATTACCTCAAAGTACAAGTACTTATCACTTAAATAGACGTGAAAATAAACAGTTGCAGAGTGGAAACAACCGTCCGAAAAATACCAATAAACCAAACATACAGTGTTTTAACTGCAAAAAAACGGGGCATTACGCGTCAACATGTCCGGAAGCTAAACGTGGCAACAATTGCTTCAAATGCGGCGACATTGGTCATCAAGTAAAAGATTGTCCGAAGAGAAACGCAAGTATAAATTTAACTCAACCAATATCAAAACATATGTCTAATATCCAAATAAAGTTAAGCGGTAATACTTATAATGCACTCGTAGACAGCGGAAGCATTACGAATGTGATGCGAGAAGAGATTGCTGAAGATTGTCGATTAAAATACGAAGAAAGTAATCAAATTTACACCGGTTTTGGAATGACCGACGTTCAAAGCAAGGGAAAAGTACGAACACAAATAAAAATAGGAAACGATAAATACGACATCAACTTTATCGTTATACCCAATTACGCAATATCACAAGACATTATTTTGGGTGAACCATTCTTTAATGATGCAAGTGTTACATTCGGTCCAAGTGGAATGAATATTTCTAAAGTCAAATCCGAAACACCATCGGAAGTAAACGAGATTCTGCAAATCGAAGTACAGCAAACTAGCCCAGACTATAATGTAAACCCGAACTTCAGTATGGCGCAGAAACATCAACTGGAACATATGGTAAGCCAGTACCAACAAAATTTATTAATTAAACCTGTTCTAGACAACGAGGACGTGGAGATGAAAATTCGACTGAGGAGCGAGACACCGATCGTTCATCGACCGAGACGTTTGGCACAGAACGAGTTGAAGCAAGTGCAAGAAATCGTCGATGATCTCCAGGAACGAGGTATCATTCGTCCAAGCAAGTCAGAATACTGCAGTCCAATTGTGTTAACAAGAAAGAAAAATGGTGAAGTTAGAATGTGTGTGGACTATCGAGCTTTAAATGCTATTACGGTAAAAGATCAATTTCCATTACCATTAATAGACGACTTTATAGATAAACTAAGAGATAAAAAGTTTTTTACTTTATTAGATTTAAAAAATGGTTTTAATCATATACGCATGGCAGAAAACTCTGTAAAATTTACATCTTTTGTGACACCTTTTGGTCAGTTTGAATATTTATATATGCCATATGGTTTGAGCAATGGTCCAGGAACATTCCAAAGATACATAAATAACGTATTTTCAGAATTTATAAGAAATAACGATATTCAAATTTATATTGATGATATAATGATAGCAACAAAAAGTGTAAAAGAAAATTTTGAAATCTTGGAACGTGTCCTTGATACTTGCAAAAGTAATTGTTTAAAATTAAGACTTGATAAATGTCAATTTGGTGTGACACGTATAGAATATTTAGGTTATGATATTAGTTTTAATTGTATACAACCAAATATAGGTAAAATCAAATCTGTAATTAAATATCCAGAGCCAAAGACGATACATGATGTACATAGCTTTCTAGGATTGAGCGGGTATTTTCGTAGATTTATTAAAGATTACGCAAGAGTTGCAAAACCTCTTAGCGATTTGTTACGTAAAAGTACGGGATTTAAATTCGGAAAGATAGAACGAGATTGTTTCGAATTGTTAAAGCTGAAGTTAAGTACACCGCGAGCTAACGGTCAGGTAGAACGGTACGTTCGAGTTACCAAGAATGCTTTAGCGAAATGCGCGACTTCGGAAAATTGGAATGAATCTTTAGAACTAATTCAGCTTAGTATTAACAATACCGTTCAGAAATCTGTTGGTGCCTCTCCTAGTAAGTTATTATTAGGGATTGATTTGAATTACTTAATAGATCAAGACATAAAATATTTAGTCAATCAGGTAAATGATTGTGAACCTGTGAATTTTGAGATGTTGAGACAGACTGCTATGGATAAAATGAAACAATCACAAAACTATAATAAAAATGTTTTTGATCAAAAGCGGAAACCTGCTGTTAGTTATCAAGTTGGTGATTACGTAGTTATAAAAAGACCACAAATATTATCAAGGGGTAGTACTGTCTTTGCACCAAAATTTAAGGGGCCATATATTGTTACTAAAGTCTTAGAACGCGACAGATATGTAGTTGAAGATATACCTGGATTTCAATATACTCAACGTTTTTATACAAGTATCTGTTCAGCTGAAAATATGAAACTATGGCCGCGTGAAGAAAATGATGTTATGAACACCAATTCTGATGTCGAGGACGACGATCCGGTCAGAATAGCCGAAGCTGTAAGCATCGAAAATACATCTGACAGATTTTTGAAATGCGCGCCAGAAAGTGACTAGAGTGAAGTGAGAGAGGAAACACTAGATGGCAGTAGAGTAGGATAAGATCTGTAATGCCGATGTCACACTATCATTCATATGAATGATGGTGAATGATAAAGAAGAAGAAGTGATCCGTCACTGATGAAATTTTAGCGGGCCGCTAATTTTCGTCAATCTGTATCATTCACGGCACTATGCGACTCACTTCATTATTCTATATTCAGACAGGTGGTGGGAATTCAAAAATGGATAATTTTACATTCGATTTATTTGTTTAATACTATATTATAACATATATATTATACTATATTATAACATTTTCTATGGTACTACCACTTGTAGTACTACCGCTTGTACTCATTTTTAATTCAAATCAGTTGTAAGTCAAAGGAACTATACTTTGGATCAAACTAGGTTAAAATACAAATGTCAAACAAATAATAATATTCAGAAAAATATGAAGAAGAAATCAGTTTCATCAATTTTCTCATCAAACAGTGTGACACATCCAACACTCACTTTGTCATTCACCATCAAAATCTCTTCTTCTTTATCATTCACCATCATTCATATGAATGATAGTGTGACATCGGCATAATGTGAACGCAAGCCGATGAATAAAATAAATAATAAAGTGTATTATCCTGTTTTATTATAAAAATCCTTACATATATGTACGCATTACATATAAAATCACATTCATGACTACTAATAATAAATATATTATATAGCGAAATATATACGGGAAGTGTCAAAATTAATTTATTATAAATTCATAATGTAATGTGTACATATATCACAAATCTTATATTCCTCTATACGCAGCAATATAAATTTAATTAAATAAATCCAGAAAGTTTCAATTCGGTATATCAGGTGACATTGCCCAGTAAATTAAATAGAAACTTTGCATATAACACAGTGTGAGCCATATATAAATACAGACTTTACACAATATGTAAAGTAAACTTACATAAAATAGAGGATGTTTACGCTAATTTATATACAATGTGTTTTAATAATAGGTATTTTAATCAAATAAAAATGGGTAAGTATACATAAATATTCCAAATATTTTTCGAAAAATATTTCATTTTAAATTTTCATCTTTTTATATCAACAGCAGAGTTTGGAAAAAACATGACTTTATAAAAAGTTCTGCTTGTTACATAAATAAGTTTATCATCAGAAAATCTAAGATTAAATGTACAGAATGTTCCTAAATTAAGACAACATGAAAAGAGAAGTAACATTTATTGCATTTTTTTAGTTTAAATACAAAATTTCAATCAATTAAGAAAATCAATAAAAATTCTTCTGGAAAACCATTGTTCTAGGATGCATCGTTTAGAAGAACAAAAAATTAAAAATTGTTTTTTTTTTTAATTTTTGAAAGTAATGGATTTTTTTTTCAAAATAAGACTTTTTTCAAAATTTGCTCAAAAAAATCTGAAAAAATTCAGTATAATAGAGAAAAAAATTAGCTACATAATAGCTAAGTAATTTTTTTTCTAACTCATCTGGTTTGGCAGGAAAAATTATTGAAAATTAATAAATGGTATACTTCTCTTTTCATGTTATCTTAATTTATGGACATTCTGTACATTTAATATTAGATTTTCTGATGGTAAACTTATTTATTCAACAAGCAGAATGACTTTTAGTAGTAAAATCAATAATAAAAAAGTTTCCCATTTGTTGCCAGCTTTTACAGACATACTGTATATATTTTTAATTAAATTTTATTCCTTAAAATAAATTATTCTTATTAAATGAATTCATATTCAGCTCTGATACACATATGCAGTGTATGCATACATGTATACAATATAATTTTTATTAAAATTGTAAGAAGCATATACAATTCCGCAATACATAGACGTACAAAAATTATACGTGTTGCATACATTGTTCAATACTATATTACAAAATACCGAACCAAGTAGCATATTATACATGCAACTTGGGGGGTTGTAAATAGTGAAATTGCGTCTCTCCGCCTGTATGCGGTCGGGGAACCAACTAAATGACAAAGTTTAAATTAGTCGTTAATGCCTACGATCGTTAGTAGACCAGAGAAACTGTAATGTGGAAAATAATACTTTCGTAAGCTGCAAATTATAAAATATGCATTTAGAGATAGATATGCAAGTTGATATTTTTCCATGATGAAACACTAACGGTGAAAATAACTGCAACTAATGTAATTTCTTGTTTATTTTACTGTGTTAAGTGTAATAAACTGTTACTAGTTACATTTTTAACAACATGCATAATTATATAAGTAGAAAAATTGTCGTAATATTTAGAAAAAAAGTGCTTGAAAAATATGTATAATTTAATATAGTAAAAAATCTTTCAGATCTCATTATATTAAAATAAAACGTTTTTAGGTTATCTATATTAATATTTATTAATAATCGACGTTTCGACGAACTAAGCGTATGTCATCATCAGAAAAAAATGATAGAAATGTCATTTATAGTAAATAAACAGAACATAGAAACAAGTTACTACAATTATATAAATTTATAAGTTATATAAATATAAAACTAGGATACAAAACCGTTTTATTTTAATATGTATAATTTGTTGATGATACAGTTATGAACCTGTCCTAAAATTTGATTACCTAAATAAAATTACTCTAAAAATTTGATGCATAATATAGAAAAATATAGAAAAATTTTATTTTTATAAGTAGATCTCAAACTTTTATTGAATTTTTTCTTTTGAAAAAATTGAATATTTTTATCACTATGAAATCACGCCATGTATAAAATATATTTCAAATACATACATACATACGTCAAGATTTCCTATCAAATTGTAATTATAAATTAAAAAAATGCTACAAAAGCAAATTTCATGTCACAAATGCTGATATTAATTTGCAAATTAATACGATTGCTGTTTAAATGTTCACTTTAATTAAAAACATAGAAAACAACAATTATAAAAAAAAATTATATTTTAGTAAGTTTCCCAGCCCAAATATATATTTTATTATTTTTTTGAGTGTACGTTTCATCTTTAGACTGTTAATGTTCCATCATGTGGAATTCCATATCGCATCCAAGACACTTAGACGCTAAAAAATCAAAAGACAAAACCAAAAATCTCTTCTCTCTGTAATATCGTATACCTAAATCTATGTATTTCAATTCTATAGAACTTCCGTATTCAATATGTAATGTGAGAAGTTTTGTATCAAATAACTTATACTACGACTACTGAAATTCGACACGGTATTATTTTGAATTTGGAGCTGCTTCTTTTTTTTTCATCCTATTTTCTCTTTTCAAATTTATTTACTCGAAAATACGTTTGTGTATTTAATAATAGTAGTAAAGCAATACAATAGTAAAATTTTTTTTAGAAATAAATTATGACTAAAAAAAAAAAGAGAATTAGGTGAGAATAATACGAGGCGGAAGGGCTGGTAGTGCAGGGCAGTATTTGTCTTAAATGTTACATATTCCAAGCCCCCCCCCCATAAACCGAATGTTTTGAATTCTACATGTATAATAATAGTAAATATGTATGTATGTATATAAGAGAAGCAATGTCAATCATGTCAAACTATCCCACATATAGAAGAAAAACAAGAAGAAGAAGAAGAAAGTAACCCGCAGTAGACGTAAACAAGTAGGCTGGGCAGGGGCAGACAAATAGCCATAAAATATGTAATCGTTTGCTGTAACATAGTCAACGAATGAGTTGACACGATCAGTTTCAAATGTCTGCTGCACACAAACAATAACTAAACGCAATAACAAAATGTAACCATCACAATTTTATATTCTACACAAACTCAACATGATATATATATATATATATATATATATATATATATATATATATATACGCAATTTATTATCGTAAATTATCAATTTAAATTTATAGAGCGTATCCCATTTTCAATGACAAAACCAAAAATTAAATAATATTTATAATAATAATAATTCTGAAATCAAGTTTTACGTAGTTAAGGAGAGATTCTCATCTAAATGACTAAAAAGTACGCAAATTTTTTATTCGCAAATGAAAAAACATAGAAGGAAACGGTTTGGAAATTCGAAAAAATGTTATTTTGGTCTTTATAGTCAAAAATTGTCGTTTCATAAAAAACAAAATGGCGCCCGTGATTCACTGTTTTCGTGTCAGTGCGGAATCGGTAAACTGTGTGAATTGCAGCGTCTCTGGATTTATCTGTAACAAAAAATGAACAACAGTGCCAAAAAGTAAACTAAATTTACTGGAGTATAGACTTAAGAACGTGGAAATAACTTAAAATTTGACGATGTGGTACGATCTCAAACTTTGAGGTCGACTTTTAGGCCTTTTTTTCCACTTCAGGGCCTTACAAACAATTTGTTAATTTTTATAGGTCTATACTCAAGGAAATTTAGTTTACTTTTTGGCATTGTTATTCATTTTTTGTTACAGATAAATCCAGAGACGCTGCAATTCACGCAGTTTACCGATTCCGCGCTGATAAGAAAACAGTAAATCACGGGCGCCATTTTGTTTTTTATGAAACGACAATTTTTGAAAATAAAGACCAAAATAACGTTTTTTCATTTGCGAATAAAAAATTTCCAAACTTTGCGTACTTTTTAGTCATTCAGAGGAGGAGAACCTCCCCTTAAAGTAAAAGTTGGAGTCGGAGTTGGATTCGGAGCAGATCGATATTTTTTTTACCGATTCCACACCGGTGATTCCACTATCTTACAAACGAAAAAACAATGCACATTTAAATACCTTAGAATAAATACAAGAGTAAATTGTGTGCAAAATATTTAAGGTTTGCGATCAAACCGTGTTTCGTTTTGCGCGTTCATTGGTTTTGCATTGGTTGCAGTTCGTGTGACAAATGTTACAAGTTCAAGGCCAGACGATTAAAGGGCATAACGTGCGGTCGGCGCGGCGGTTAGTAGTTGTGGTAGACAGCACAGAGAGAGAGAGAGAGAGAGAGAGAGAGAAAAAGAGTTCAATACACCATCCACTATTGTTATTGTTAGTGCAAATATTAAAATGCTAACAGTAAAATAGACACAAATGTTATTGTTTTCTATTGGTCGTGTTGCTTGACGAATCGTTAAAGTCGCTTGTGTAAATTAGATGTTTAACTTCAGATTTATCTGATTAAAATAAATTGGATATTTTTTTTTGTAATACAGTTATATATAAAAATAAATAAAAAAAATAAATAAAAAAAATAAAATGCAAAAAATATTAATTTTCAATAATTTTTCCAGCCAAACCAGAATGAGTTAGAGAAAAAGTTACTTAGATATTATGTAGCTAATTTTTTTCTCTATTTTACTGAATTTTTTCAGATTTTTTTGAGCAAACTTAGAAAAAATCCCAAGGCTGCAGCTTATGTTTAACTTTAAATATCTCGAAAAACAGTGACTTTATCGTTACAAAAGAAGAGTATGTTTTTTACACAGCAAGTATTGGAGAATCGAAAAATTGTGCTAAAATGACAATTCCGCCAGTGGCGTAGAATTTAGGAAGGATCAACCTCTCACTTGCCCCTGTTGTACGCCACTGGCAGTAGCCAAAAACTTATATTTAACATAATTTAGTATGGTGTACGGTACCTACATTTCCTGCCAAGTATGATAAGAATACGTCAGATAGTTTTAAAGTACTGGGCAAAAATCGTTTTTAAATTTTTATATAAAACACCCTGTAGCTCAGTAAGGAGCCACATTTTATCTCAGTGATTTGCATTAAATCTTCATATTCTGAGCCCAGGATACTCCAGTTAAAATTAGGAATAGTTATTCTGTTACACCTTGTATATATATATATATATATATATATATATATATATATATATATATATATATATATACGCACAGTGTGGTACATTTTCTCCACATCATCATGCTATAGATTTTACACGTTACTCTGCTACTATTTGGGTGTTTCGGTGCTTGTTAGTGGCATACCAATGTCACTAATCAATTTTTGGGAGAGGTAAATATGTACTTTAGTTAAAAAACATAAGTTGAAGAATATATAACGTTTTCTTTTTTAAATAAAAAAGTAAAATATAGTAGAAAGAAATTGTTATTTTAAATAAAGTTTAGATAAATAATTTAAAACTGCACGATAAATCAACAAAACAAGATTACTTCTCTGGTAAAGCAAAAGATTATATCTGCAAAAATATAAATTTAATTGTTAATTTGATAAACGAGAATTTTTTTACACACCACAAACATATTTTAATTTAAATAAAAAAATATATATTATAAAATATTCGGTACAAATATAAAATTGAGTTAATATTCAAATCCAATCTATTGAAAAACAAAATATATTGTGTAGCCATTGATGTTGAAACATTTAGAATGGATACAAAAAGAAATACCAAAATAAAACGTGTCACTAAACAAAACAAAATGAACTGACATTCGCTGATTTTATTGACAACTTGTGGAAAACTAGAAACATTGTTTGGAATACAAATTGTCAATTCATGTCACTTGTTATTGTGTTTAAATTTACAAGACAACTTACCCGACAGTACGACATATTGTCAGCTTATGTTGATATAATCTGCACGAATTTTTTTATACATCCTATTTCGTTTCAGAATTGTGTAAATATACGTAACTAAAAATATATAAATTTTCATGCAACATTTTTGTTACAAAACCAAGATTGGTCATAGCCAAGATGACATGGCCAATTATGTCCATCATATTTGACGAAGTATGCATTAGTGCAATTTATAAACAGACAATCTGCAACAAAATAATATATGCAAGCCGGTATTCATAATTATATTGATAAATTATGTCGCATATACTTAATATTTACATAGCAAAATAAGAAATTTTGGTTTTAGATTTACATTCAATTACATTTGAAATTTGCTAACTTATAGAAAAAAAAAAACAATAATAATTATCCCGACATTTGGATGCATCTTGTGCGATAAATTACCATCAAAACTAATTTTACCTAAAGTCTAACAAGGTACTCAATAATATAAAATATAAATAGAATTGTATGACATTGTGTTCAATTCCTAACCAATGTTGTTTGGTCGTGGCCAGATAGCAATGGTGTAATCCCACAGGAGAATCGCAGTACTGAAGTACAGGATTACGTTATCCTGACGCTGAAAACGTTTAACCTCCCTAAAAGGACATTCTACCACCAACTAGTCAAGTGGCAATTGCCAAAACTACGGACGAGATAACAACTGTTATGTTTATTGAACCACTCGCGACAATTACAATTTAATTATTTTTTGCTAAACTTGAACGATAATGATTATAGGATGATTGAAGCTTTAAACGCCATATTTAGAATTAAGAGTAATTTAAAGTAAAGTTTAATTAACTAAATTTGTAATTGTTGTTTTAGTAATACAATTTTCAAATCTAGAAAAAAAGTATATGAAAATTTTGTAAAATAAAAAAAAAAAAATTAGTAAAAAAATCTTTCAGAACTTATTATATAAAATAAAACGGCTTTAGATTTAAGTTTTGTATAAATATTTATTAATAATCGACGTTTCGACAAACTCAACGTCTGTCTTCATCAGTAAAATTAATACAAATAACATTTACATTAAATAACATAACATAGAAACAAGTTACTAGGTAACAAATAAGTAACTAGTTTATAAAAATTAAAACTTTAATAAATTTTTAATTAATGGAAACAAAATATATATTCTATATATCTTCATGACCTGAAATTCGAAGATACTGTAATTATTGCAAGAGCAATCAATATTAACCCCAGATTGATAATAGAAGCAATATAAATTTATAAAGAAAAAGGTAACGTCAATCACTGTGAAGGCACTGTTTTAAATAAAATTTGGCTTCCATTAATTCAAAATTTATTAAAGATTTATGATCTACGTTTCTATGTTTTTTTATTTACTGTAAATGTAATTTGTATCAGTTTTTCTGATAAAGATGGACGTTGATTTCATCGAAACGTCGATTATTTATAAATATTTACACAGAACTTAAACCTAAAAATTTAGTTAATCTATGTTTGTAAAATAGTTTTTTTTTTTCAAATATTAACTATTTTCAATTTTATGATTATTACATACATACATACACAATCACGCCATGTCAAAAGGGTGTGGCACAAACTTTTTTTGACTATTTCGAAATTTGCTTCCTCCAAACATTCCTATTCGGACAAGTAACCTTAGCTTCATTCTTATTCATGATACTTTGTTGTCCTTTCAATATTTCTAAAAATATTTAATTTTAAGTCTCTTTACTTTTTCCAAATATTATTCTTTAATATTTCAATATTTTTTTGACATTATATAAATTTCAATTGTTTAATATTACATTTGCAAAACTAGAAAATTTTTTTGCGCCACTCTGTATCAAATTTGAAATATAATTTATATTCATATCTATTACAAAACTAAAATGTTTTATATATTAATTTTTGAAATAATTTTTTAAGCGCAGTAATCTGAAAATTACATGAAAGTGTATTCCGCAATCAAGATTGACGAGTCAAAAGTATTTAAGTTTTCAAATATTCCAAACATCTATTAGCATATGAAAAGGACCTCTAAGAAATTCAGAGATTAAAATCGTATGATCCCAATATTACGAAAACTTTAACCATTTCACTAAAAGTTTCCTAGTTTAGCGTAAAACTCTCAAAACTGTTGCAAACTCGCCAAATATTTACTTCATTAAATAAATGATAATTAATATTCAATTCAAGTAAGTATTTAATCAAGCACATAAAATTATAAACAAATGAAAATTAAATACATATATACACAATCACGCCATGTTCTCAAAAGGGTGTGGCACAAACTCTTTCCACTATCCCGAAATTAGTTTCCTCCAAACAAATTTAGCTTTATCCACATTCATACTGATACTCTCTCATATATGTAGTTAAAAAATTTATAAACAGTTATATAATCTACAATAATAATAATATTTATACCATTTTTTATTACGTACAAAAACCTATAAACCAAATGTTAAATTAAAATTTTCTTTCTTGCACGAATAAAAAATTTCCAAGGTTAATGTATATAATTTAGAAAAAATTATACAAATTATTCACACAGAAAATTTTTTTATATTTAAATTGTAGCGTAAAAAGTTTTTTTTTGAGTAACCGTAAAGTTTTCTCTGATTACGGAAGATACTAAATTTTAAAGTGTACTGTTACATTTTTTTAGACTTATAAAAAAACTTCTAAGCAGTTTTGCACATAATACAGTTTACTTTTTTCTTTCTTTTGTGTGTTAAAGTTGGCAAAAGACTAACAGAAAATTAAATTTCGTATTAAAAAATTAAAATTAACTTTTTTTTATTTTGTAGAAACTGAACTAATATTTTTTCAAATATAAAGTTTACTTTTTTCTATAATTTTCGAAATTATTTCAGAATTTAATTTAACTCTACGTTATGTTTTATTCGTAGTGTACAAAAAAAATTGAACAGCAATTTCATTTAATTATGAATTAGGTTTATTAAAGCAATGTTTTCTACGATGACACTAAGATTATCATCGCTTTCATATTAATTAGGGATAAATGATATACTTTGTGTTAAGTTTTATACTGTAATACAACGGACCATATTAACTGATCAAACACAATATAATTGGAAAAATGTGTTTGTTTCGTCGTGGGCTCGTAGTCTAGTGTTTAAACTATCAGAACGCAGGTTCAAAGCCCGACAAGGCCAATACATTTTTTCAAATTTATTAAATTTTCTAATTATATATTAGTTCACTGCGATTAAGTTGAAATAAAATTATGAATTAGTTGAAATAAATTTTTAATAATTTGTTTATTGAATTAGATCATATTAGTGGTTTCATCTTTACATTAGATGAATACAGCAAACGTAATCCATCTACTTTTGAATTGGATGTTTTGCATAACGTGATTAGAAGCCTAAAAATTATCTACTTCTTTTTAGATATAAACTAAAACATTAGAAAAATTGTTTATAGATTTTTGTTTGTGTAGCAAAATATTGTGAATAATTATAAATCATATTAATAAATGTGTACATTGCTTATTAAAATCAAGAAGTGCCAAGCTTTTTGTTTTGTTTCGTTGTGAATTTTGAATAAATATGAAAATGGGTGTAAGTATACAAAAGGAAATTAATAAATTATGTTAAAATGCAATTACGCTTAAGTAAACGTAAGAATACATTATTGCTAAGTAAGTGCACAGTAAATTTATTACATATACTTGACGCGGAATATTAATTTACCGAGACAAGGCTCAAGAGATGCAGTTTAATAACTATTAAATAATTTAAAGCCGTTAATAAATTAATAACTTTTAAATAGTTTCTCGTTCAAATATAATTTATTAAGTAAAGTATTATTATTTTAAGTTTTCAGTTGTTTAAACTTGAGTTTTACGAAAAATTAAAGATATTTGATTATTTTTGCAAAGAAAATATGTTTAATATTTAATTTAAATTTAATTGCACTTACGAATTAAAATAGTAATGTAAAAATGTTGTAAAATGCAAAAATAATATTGATTAAAAATTATTTAATAGATTGATTTTCATAAGATACGTGCTTAAATTTATTTAGACAAGATTTTTGTGACATTGCAAGATATAAATATTATATAAAAATTGTAGATGCAATGTTTACATCACAAATTTAATTACAGTTTATGTAAGTCTACTACTATTCTTTTGCCTCATGCCCTAGCTTTATAAAATTATCTTCTTTTAAACAATAAGTCCAATTTAATATATTTTTGAGTTAGATTCATTTAACTAAATCTTAAAATCTTATTTAAATCAGAGTTATCTTTTTCTTGATAAATTTCGATTGGTTCTCTTATCAATCTACTCTTAATATAGTTAAAGGTCTTGCAATTATTATAGTATCAAGTATTACGTCATCAAGATTTTCTAACAGATGTGGTGCAGTAGCAGATTTATCTGGCTGGTTAAAGGTATTGACCATTTATGTTCTGATAATCTAGTAAATACAATTCTATCTGTTTGTTCAACATAAATTTTACCGCATTTTCACGGAGTTCTATATATATATACCTGAAGAGTAAAGAGAAATAATATATTTTACACTGTTCAACATGTGTTGAAAACGAAATTATTATAATTAATATAATATAGATAAACAACCTACTAAAACTATTTATACTATCCTACTCATCAAGTTTATAAAATTTCTAAAGCTCCTCCACCAAATTTATGTCTATGTCGAATATAAAATAAGAATTTCGGTGGAGGTGCCTTATTTTGCAAGAATATTTATAATTTAAAATTTCTTCATTTATTACATTTTTACATTAAAATTGAATGTTATGTAATTATATCTAAAAAAACTTAAAATGTTTAATAAACAAATAATTTGTTTTTGTGATTATTCCGACAAAAAATTTAATAAGAGACAGCCAGTATTATTGAAAATATCATAGTTTATAATTATGTACTTTAATAAAATTATATTGTAAATTTTTTAGTACATAAACAATCAAACATCAATTTGTGCATAATTACAATAACACTCATAATTTATCAAAAACAAAGCTCGATATTAATAATGAACAATTAACAATCACAATATTCCATTAAATAATTCAAATATTGATTTGTTGATTATCTTGCTACCTACATTTATTTTACAATCCTTTAATGGAATATTATTTTAATTACAAGACAATAGCATTTAAATTTCAGAATTGTGCATTCAAGTTGAATTGCTTGTTAATAAATTTTGTTTAGCATTTAAACTACAATTTAATACAAAGTAAGTAACCAGTTTACTATTATTTAAGTTGAAACGATTTTTTGAATAATACTTCAATGAGGAATTTATTCCGATTAAGTTTATTTCTTACAAATAAAAATGCATTCTAAAAAAAGTATATTGCACAAATAAATATCTTAATGTTAAAAATACTTCCTTATATTAAACTATAAAACCAAATATATGTAAAATATTATACATACGCGGAATAGAAAACTATTAGATGATAACATGGAATCTGCACAATATCTAATAATAAACGCAAATAAAATTCCGAAAAATTGCAAATGCTGTCAACTCTTGGTTTTTGCTATTCAGTTGAATTGTTATATATAAGGATCCTACATGAATGCAATGAAATTGCGTTTTATCCGACATTCTATGCATTTCTGAAATTCTTGTATCTTGCATTTTATTTCTGCTGCACAAGAAAGCATTTTTATATTTGTTATACTTTAAAATGTAATATAATAAAATTATTACAAAATAATTAGCATATTGAAACCTTAATTTTTTATAGCGTATAAAATTACAGAATACTTTCATAAGTTAATTTTTTAATTAAATTACAATAAATTATAACCTAAAACTGTATTACTTTAATATAATAAGTTCTGAAACATTTTTTACTATGATGTTATTAAGTAAAAAAATAAATACTCATATTTGTAATACTAAAACCGTTTTATTTTAGATACTTGTGTTGCATGTAAAAGTGTTTTTTTCCATAATTTATTTTGCAATAAGAACAAGTTTTACATATTTTATGTACTTCTAACGTTAATTAAGAGTTATATAAATTTATTAAATTTTTTCCTGTATAATTTCACTTTTCTATTGCATAGTCATAGTTCATCTTTATGAGTAATAACCATCATTACATGCTCGTTAAATAATATGATATTAATTAATAAATATTAGACGTTTAAATAAGTAAAAAAGAAACTTTATGAATAAGTTTCATACAATATATTTGCGACTGTCTGCAATCAGAATTAACTTAAAATTATATTTGTAATATTATAATCTATAATTTATTTTGATTTGTGTAAGAACTTTTTAGTGTATTAATATAAATAAATAATATTATTATTATTAACTTACACAAATATCAAAACAAATTTGATATCTCTAATGCCCCGATCTTAAAACAACTTTATTAATCTTTCCTATAAACAGATATTTTATGTATAAAAAGTATAAAACAGTTTTTGTAACAGTCTCAGAAAAATATATTAAAGATGTCTTATCATTATATACTATTGCATTTCTTTTCGAAAATATGGCCATATATTTTTACGCAATGATGATTTTTATATAAAAGTACTTTTAAAGTAAGTACAAGGCTATAAATAAATTTATCGTTTTGAAAGTCATATATCTTTGGAAGTTTAAAAAAGTTGGATCGTTCAATTTCAGAGTTGAAAGTATTCCGTGATTTTTATGAAGAATATTCCATATTTACACTAACGTTATTAAAATAGCAGTTTGATTTTTAGAATACTTATTTCTAAAGCATTATAGCAATTTTCATGATGTTTTAAATGTAAATTTACTATTATCTTTAAAATATATCAAAATAGATATATTTTATTTTTAAACATATTATCAACCAATAAAGAAACATATTTTTTGTATTTTAATGCATTTAAAAAATATTGTAATACAAAAAAATAATTTTAAATTATTTAAAAAATAATACACTGTATAGTTTTTAATACTTTTTGAGTGACTTCACTAGTCAATGACCAAAATATTATAATCTTAAATGTAGCAGAAACAAATGCATTTATTTTTTTAATTAAAGTTCTGCGAGACAATTTATTAAAAAACATGAGGCTTTAATATAATATTAAATTAATTTTATTCAACAGAATATTTATTTCAAATCCAATAAAATTTTCTATTTTAAGAAAATAATTTTATTATTTGTATATTTTAAGAAAACGCTTTTTACAATTTTACATTTGCTTTTGCAATTCTGATATTAAATTTAAAATTGTACATTCTAAGTTGAAAACACTATTTTCAGAAAGAATTCAAGTTTGTAGCGCAGCTCTGGTCCGACGCGCAACCCTTAGTTAGACCGCGCGCCGTAATACCCTCTCCGGTAGCGCCACTAGCGCTACCCACCCCCACTAGCATTACTCACCCCATCGGACAGCAACTACACCCCCACCACGAGGCCATCTCCCACCCAAGCTACCCACTGTGAGCCCCTTATAAGGGCTGGCCCTGGCCATCGAAAGACAGAGTTCCTTACGCTCTCAACCAACTAGCTCTTGTACGTTCAAAGGGTTTGGACTGCTTGACTAGTTTGACTGAGACCTAAGGAGTCGCGACAATACCGAGGTTAGCGTCGTGTACGTTCAAAGGGTTTGAACTACACCCCGCCAAGGTTCTGCGATACAGTGCCGTGAGTCGAGTACAGTGTAGTGTACGTTCAAAGGGTTTGAACTACACTCCCGTCTAGTTTTCGCGATACACGTGCTGCAAGTCGAGTGTAGTGATTACGTGAGTGTAGTGCCCCGAGTTCATATAAACTATTTTAGAATAAACTTTTACAAACTATTTTATATATATATATATCTATGTATATTGATAAATTTCAATAAAAACATTTTGTTACATTGGCGCCCAAACTAGAGGCCGAACTAAAAACACTCAGAGACTGTCTTATCACTCTGCATCATACCGCGAACACGCAGTCAAACTCGCGCCATGGCTATCCCAGCAGAACTATTAGAACAGCTTCTGCAACGGCTTCAAACAGCACCAACACCAAAACATTTCACGCAGTGCAGCGCTCGCTTTGACGGGACTCGGAGCTACGAGGCAGTAGAGGACTTCCTTACCAGCGCGGACTGCTATAAATCTGATGAGGGCATCTCCGACGCAAATGCCGTCAAAGGTTTGCAGATGTTGCTCATCGGCAACGCCAATACTTGGTGGCTGGGCGTGAAAAACGAAGCAACCACATGGGAGGAAGCAAAGACCATGATCCGCGAAGAGTTTTCTCCCACTCCACCGGCACATGAAATTTACATGGAGGTGTTTAGAACCGCTCAAAATATAAATACACCAACTGGAGCTTTCATCACCGAGAAGCGTGCTCTCTTATCCAGAGTAAGCCCGCTGGACACGGAAGCTCGCCAGCTAGATTTCGTGTACGGGCTACTACACAAGTCTATCCGTGACAGGATTGCGAGGGATGCAGTAAGAACTTTTAAAGACCTAATCAAAGCAGCAAGGCCGATCGAGGCAAGCAGAGAAGAGTCCAGACAGGCGAAGAAAGACTACAACGACTCCAAGCCCGTAACTCAAGAAAAAACGCGAGCCCGATGCGGTTACTGTAAGAAATTAGGTCACACGGCGGAAGAATGTCGGAAAAAAGCAAAAGATGAAAGCAGCGAAAAGAAGAACGACATCGCGTGCTACGGTTGTGGCAAACCGGGGGTGTTTAAACGAAACTGCCCGACATGTCAAAGCAAAGCCACCACCAGTGCCACACCGATGTATTTCATAGACGCTCGTATTCCAGCGCGCCCCGTACTGAACATTCAAGTCTGCGGGAAACAGGAGGCGGCCTACTTGGACACAGGCGCACGTACTAGCCTGGCTAGTCCAGAACTTTTTTTGGCCATTAAGGAAAAGGGAACTCCAGTACGAACTGAAACTAGGCTAATTACGCTGGCAGATGGGAAAACCAGGCAACAATCGGTGAAGCTGGTCTCGGTCCCAGTAACGCTTGAAGGCAGGAGCATCACCACAACATTTATGACGGTACCGGATGCTCCTCACGCTAAGACGCTACTTGGAATCGATTTTATCATATCCGGAGGACTGGTGCTCGATTTCCAGCAGCAACAGTGGTATTACGGTGACAACCGGCATAAGGCGCACGGATTCGCTGTAGAAAAAGGAGACCTCCACACGAGCCCCTCGGACGCTGAGGTCGAAGCAGCACTGCTCGCAGCTAAGATGCCTAAACCGGTATCTCCATGGGTTTCGCCAGAAGTTACCATGAAGATGGACCACGACTCCAACCTCGCAGCAGGATACGGTCCCAGTTACGACCTAGTCGATCTTCCAGACAAACCACCGATTGCCCAGCCGTGTGAATCCCGCTCAACTTACATGTGGCTCGACGCCAAGATGGCGGTTGACATGGAGTGGGAACGCAGTCTAACGGACGAAGAAAATTCTTTGTTCACCAGCACCCACATAGCAGCCATGAACACGGAACCTCTGGACTTACGTCTAAACGACGAGGCCCAGACTTTGGACGATCAGCAGAGAAAACAGCTGGCACAACTACTGAATGAATTTCAAGATCGCTTTGAATCACATGGGCCACCAACGCCCCATGCTGTTCACCGTATCGAGACAGGGTCGCATACTCCAATTGCCACAGCCCCCTACCGACAGACACCAAACTGCCAGAAACTACTACACGACGAGATAGACACCCTCTTGAAAACCGGGATAATTGAGGAATGCGAAAGTGCCTGGGCCGCACCCGTTGTACTCGTGCCAAAGCCAGGGGGAGGAACTCGCATGTGTATCGATTATCGGCAACTCAACGCTGTCACGACACCAGACACATACCCCATGCCCAGAATAGATGATATCTTGCACTCCACCGGTCAAACCACGTATATGAGCACCATGGATCTTCAGGCCGGGTATCATCAAATACGCATCCATCCCGACGACGTCGACAAAACAGGTTTCATTACCGCTCAAGGCGTGTATAGATTTCTCAGACTCCCATTCGGCTTGCGCAACGCTCCAGCCACGTTTCAGCGCCTCATCGACCGCTTTCGACTAGGACTGGAAGTTAGGCTACTGGCTTACCTGGATGACTTGATCCTGCTGTCCGCCACGTTTGAGCAACATCTCGCTGACTTGAGGAAGGTCTTCCAGAGAATGAGAGAATTTCAGTTGAGAATGCAAAGGCGAAAATGCTGTTTCGGCTGCTCCAAAGTAAAATTCCTAGGGCACATTCTCACACCCGAAGGAATCCAAACCGATCCAAACAAGACGGCCGTCATTCGAAACCAGCCAGCGCCAAAAAATCTACGCCAGGTTCAGTCGTTTCTACAAACCTGCAGTTGGTACAGGCGCTTCATTAGTAACTTTTCCAAAATTGCTCGCCCGCTAAGCCAACTTACAAGAAAGGATGCACCATGGAATTGGGGGCAAATCGAACAGGAAGCTTTCGACGACCTCAAGCAGGCTCTAACCACTGCCCCAATCCTACGACAAGCCGAATACGACAAACCGTACACTCTACGCACGGACGCCAGTGCTTACGTTCTTGGTGCTGCACTACTCCAGGGGGAGGGCACAGATGAACGCCCAGTCGAATATGCCAGCCGATTACTGAGTCCGGCAGAAAGGAACTACTCGACAACCGAGCGGGAAGCCCTTGCGGTTGTTTGGGCTGTACGGAAATTCAGAGGATACCTGGAAGAATCCTCTGTCATAGTCATTACTGACCATCAGCCGCTGAAATGGTTAATGACTCTGAAGGCGCCCAGTGGCCGCCTCGCTCGATGGGCATTGCAACTCCAACCTTACAATTTGGTCGTCCAGTACACTCCAGGAAAGGCGAATACGCTAGCGGACTCGCTCTCTAGACCGCCTTGCCCAGACCCGCATACGGAAGAGTGTTCGGTATGTCTGGTCACCGTTGATCTACCAGCAATTAAACCCGCTATACTCAGGGAGGAACAATTGGAAGATCCCGACCTAAAGAAAATCATGATGTGTCTAGAAGAGGGAAAAGCTGAAGATACATACCAGTGGACCTCCCGTGGGTACATGATGACACGAGGCCTGTTGTATCGCTACACCCAAGACGACGACAACGAGGACCCACAATTACTGGTACCTCACAAACTGAGGCCAAAAATCCTTAAGGCTTACCATGATGATCCCACGGCAGGGCATTACGGCATTGAACGCACCATCTACAAGATTACCCGAAAATTCTTCTGGCCTGGACTGCGGAGAGCCATAGCCGAATACATCAAATCCTGTGAGGCCTGCCAAAGGTATAAGGCCGCTAACTCGAAGCCAATCGGGTTAGTCCAAACACCGGTGCTCCAACGACGTTTTGAGGTTCTCTCCATGGACCTGTTCGGCCCATTACCGAAAGGAACCAAGGGAGAAACATGGATTTTTATCGTCGAAGATACCTGCACCCGCTGGGTTGAGCTCTTTGCACTCGTCAAAGCTACCGCTGCGGCTTGCGCCTGGACACTTGTAAACGAAGTGTTTCTACGCTACGGCCTGCCTCGGCACATACATAGCGACAACGGAAGCCAATTTGTCGGCGCGGTTATGCAACAAATCACATACGCGCTGGACATCCAACATACTTGCACTCCGGTATACCATCCTCAAGCGAACCCGGTGGAACGTAAGAATCGGGACCTGAAGACCCAACTGGCCATAGCTTTGGGCAGAAACCATCAGGATTGGCCCGAGAAATTACCAGGTATCCGTTTCGCCATGAATAGCACACGCTGTCAAGCAACCGGATACACGGCAGCTTACCTAATGTTCGGGAGAGATTTACGAGCCCCAGCCGAAGTTGCCTACGACGTACGTCAGATATTGGAGTCTGACACCTTTTTGGCCGAAGCAACACCCCAATTACAACGGTTGGCAGACATCCTTGCCATGGCTAGAGAGATCAACGAGAAAACGCAAGATGAACGCAAGGCAGCCGCCGACCGTCGATTTCAGCCAAGTCAGGAATATAGCCCTGGAGATCAGGTTTGGGTAACTACACACCCAATAAGCGACGCCAAGAAAGGTCAAACTTCCAAGTTCGCCCCCAAAAGAGATGGACCCTATACCATCCTATGCCGGAAAGGGGTCAACAGCTATGAGATTGCTGCCATCGGTAACCCCACCACACCACTCGGAGTGTACCACGTATCCGCTCTTGCACCAGCCCATCAGCGCGAAGAACAACAATCCGAGCCAGTGCGACCCATCCGTCAGCGAGGACGACCCAGGAAAAACCCTCATCCAGAGACGGTACAACTCATCCGTCAGCGAGGACGACCTAGGAAGACCAACAACAACGATCCAGAACCCACATCGGGACAATCTTAGGGTTCTGAGGGGGAGTGTAGCGCAGCTCTGGTCCGACGCGCAACCCTTAGTTAGACCGCGCGCCGTAATACCCTCTCCGGTAGCGCCACTAGCGCTACCCACCCCCACTAGCATTACTCACCCCATCGGACAGCAACTACACCCCCACCACGAGGCCATCTCCCACCCAAGCTACCCACTGTGAGCCCCTTATAAGGGCTGGCCCTGGCCATCGAAAGACAGAGTTCCTTACGCTCTCAACCAACTAGCTCTTGTACGTTCAAAGGGTTTGGACTGCTTGACTAGTTTGACTGAGACCTAAGGAGTCGCGACAATACCGAGGTTAGCGTCGTGTACGTTCAAAGGGTTTGAACTACACCCCGCCAAGGTTCTGCGATACAGTGCCGTGAGTCGAGTACAGTGTAGTGTACGTTCAAAGGGTTTGAACTACACTCCCGTCTAGTTTTCGCGATACACGTGCTGCAAGTCGAGTGTAGTGATTACGTGAGTGTAGTGCCCCGAGTTCATATAAACTATTTTAGAATAAACTTTTACAAACTATTTTATATATATATATATCTATGTATATTGATAAATTTCAATAAAAACATTTTGTTACAAGTTTATGTTTATACATGTAGAAAAAATGTTATTACAATTTTTTTTTACAAGAGAGAAAATTGTTGATTCTTTGTAGTAAAAAAAAGATCAAATCGAAAAGATAAATTTAAAGAAATGAGATTCGTCGATAACGTCGAGACGCGGACGCCTCCAATAACGAAATGGTTTATAAAAGGAATGACGTCAAAGTGGGCACGGAAAAGTACTGTCATAGAATTGCAAACATAAATTCATTTAACATGCTTTTCAAACTACAAAAAATGCATGTGATTTAACATAGTAAAAAGTCTTTCAGAACTTATAATATTAAAATAAAAAGGATTTAGGATTTAGTTTTGTATTAATTTTATTTCAAATTCTACGTTTTGACGTACTCTACGTACATCAAAAAAAATATAAATGACATATATGTCATTTGTATCGTTTTAATGATGACGAGATAATATGTCATTTGTATCTTTTTTCCTGATGATTATGTACATAGAGTACGTCGAAACGTCGAATATGAAATAAAATTAATACAGAACTAAAGCAAAATCGTAAATGACCTATCAATATAATGCTTTAAAGATAGCTGACAAAATTTTTCTTCTATTTTTTTGAACAATATTTTATTTTAAAAAATCGCAAACTGTTTATTTAAAAAAATAAATAGTATTTAAAAAACTTTTAGTTGACATAAAACAATATTTTTAATAATTATATTTTGCTGTAATTAGTATATTCATAATTTAATAATAAGCAAGCTGTTGCGTTTAATTTAATTCTGTTTCGGTTAACCAGAGAAAATAGAAAGAAAATAATTAATAGAATCGTATATTACATAATTTTCTGAGCAAAATTAAAAGAGTAGCGCCTACAGTAGCACCATGTGGTTATTATGAGAACTAAATTTCTATTATATGATCCCGAAACACAATGTACAAATGTATTTAATTCTTTTTTTTTAATAATGTCGAGATTTGTGTAACAATTAATTTAGACTAAATTGAATTATATAACAATAAATTTATGATATTTTGTTTACAAAAATGAAAAAAAATAAAAAAATAAAATGTTTGTATTGATAAATATATGTTACAAACTTAACAAAAAAAGTTGAATATTTTGGTATAAATAAAAAATGTTGTAACTATAAAAAAAAATTACTATATTTAAACGTAGCGATAAATTTTGTAACTAAATCTATCAGTTGTCCCAGTGTAAATCAGGCTTCTAGTTATGGAATTCTTTAAGAAAACAATATATGTACATAAAAAACCACTACAAAATATATATAAATATTAAACAAGTACTTTGTTTAATACATTTTATCCATTTAAGAACCATAATATAGTTTAAATTCATTTAATCGCAAAGTGATTTGAATCAAAACATACAAATTTTCTAAATACCAATAACACTATAAATTGAAATAATCAAAACTACCGCAAATACCGACTGACTTTTCTTGTGCTAGTTGCCGATTTGTCAGATGCATACGCTACCACTAAACAACACACAATCGGCGCCCCGCATAGTGAACGAAAAGCTCCCCGGGCGCTTGGCGAGCTTTTGTGTCCGGTTTGCGTGAATGCTTTCAATCGACAACGAACTTGTCGCCGTTTGTTGTTATTCTCTTTCAGCGGTTTGCCATTTATTGGTTTCACTAGTTTTACTGAGCTTTCGATAGTGTCCCGTAACGACAATTCGCAAACAATTGCAACACGCTTTTCAAACTAATAATTGTGGTCCAGACAGTTTAACCGGATTTATAGAAAACGAGATAGAAAAAAGTATCTGTTTCGAATAACATTTATATTACTTTATTGTGTTTCCAAGAAAGTGTTTATAAAAATGGAAAGTTGCTCAAACTAATCAGCTATTATTTTCAAATTTATGCAATTATTAAATATCGGAAAAGTGCGCTGATAAGAGGGATGTCTGCAGTCTTTAATACAAATAAACAATTATTTTTTTAAATGTTTATGTAACAGTATATTTTGTTTGATAAAAAAATCTGTTAATAATTTATTAAATTTATATCATTACTGACATAAATTTTAATAAAGTAAAAAATCTTTCAGAACACGTTATATAAAACAAAACGGCTAAGTTTAAGTTCTGTATTAATATTTATTTGATAATCGACGTTTTGACGAACTCAACGTCCGTCTTTATCAGGAAAACTGATACAAATCAACAAATTACTAGGTAACTTGTTGTTTTCTGTAAATGTCATTTGCATCATTTTTCCTAATGAAGACGGACGTTGAGTTGGTCGAAACGTCGATTATTAATAAATATTAATACAAAACTTAAACCTAAAGCCGTTTTATTTTATATAAATTTGGCTTCCTTTAATCAAAAATTTCATAATCTAGTTACTTATTTGTTACTTAGTAACTTGTTTCTGTTTATGTACTATAAATGTTATTTATATCTTTTTTTCTAATGAAAACGAACGTTGAGTTCGTCGAAACGTTGATTTATTAATAAATTATTACAAAACTAGAACTTAAAGCCATTTTATTCTAATGTAATTAGTTTTGAAAGATTTTTTTATTATGTTACTATTTTATTATTATTGAACATTATATAAAAGAAAATGATATTTTATATTGCATTCAGTAATCCCCTTTTGTTTTCGAATATTGAACTATTCGTAATACACTTATAGAAGATTTATAGTTCTACAAATGTATGTACCAATATTTTAAAATATTTTTATCTAATACAATATCAAAATACTTGTTCAATCTACATAAAGAAGCATTATTTTGTCAAGTATTACTTACAATACTCAATATTTATTTATATATGTTGAAATAATAATTTTAATTATTTTAGAAATAAATTAATAGAGCTTTATAACGTTTTCATTAAATATCGGTTTTATTATTATAGAGAATAATGTATTTTTCAATGGAAAGCGTTGTAGAATATTTTGTTTTGTTCTATCAATAGAAGAATTCCATTTATTAGAAAAAGACAAAATAATCTGTAACACTATAGATCTTTCAAATGTGAACCGAATAGACTCATTAATACGTTGCTAAAACTGAACATTAAAATATTAAATATATTTAATATATTTTATAATTTAAGAGATTCATGCATCAATTTGATTCACATCTTTAAGATCTGTAGTATTACAGAATGTTCTTTTTTCTGGTAAAGATTAAATATTCTGTCTTACAGGTCTTACAGATATAGAATAGACACATTATATTATTATTTGAATAACACATATGTGTAAAGTTTCAATTCGATCAGATATGTAGCAGTGGTTCTTAATTTAATTAAATAATTCGACCCTAATAAGTAAATTAAATAAAAGTTTGTGAAAGTATAAATATGTTCTGTAAAATGCATACAATTTGCATAAAACAATGTACAAAAAATATTTAAATTTAAAGTAGATTTGAAAATATTGTAGTTTTTTAAATGATACAAAAAACTAACCAAATTTTTGCTTTTATGCACAATTTTCTTATTTGAATATGCAGTAGTAGTTTAACTTGCTAATGTTAATTTTTTAAAAACCAATTAAAAACGTTAGTTTTTTTTTTTGCCATTCTCTAGAAAGAAGAGCTGAAAATTTAAACATTGTGATGAGGTTTTCATGTAGTTATATTTACTTTTTTATGATGTCAAAAATAATAAAATAGAACTAATTTTGTAAACAAAGAGAATTCGGAAAATTCTCAAAACCACAAAATTAATTAAAAGTATAGTGATATTTAACCACTGGTTCATTGAGTAACTGTGCAACCATAGATCGTTGATGAAAATTTTATTTTCTCGTAAATGCTTTTTCACGTCAATGCTTATTTTGTTAATTTACTAATGTTAATGGAAGCTTGGCTTAGAATTAATTCTTTTTATTTAAATTGTCGCCACAGTGGATCATAATGTAATTTAATAGTAGTAGTTTTTTTTTAACAAAGATTCTTTTAACATTTAAATTTTCTATGTTTGGCACTGGGAATATTTTTGAAAACTATAATCAGGAATCAAATAACAATAAAAGTTATTAATTAATTAATTGAAATTCTTGGTTAATTAGTTTCACAATTTTATTATTGCTTAATGATCGATTCGACCTATCGATACATTGAGAAAATTTTTACTTTAAAGCTTTTACTTTTAACTCAAAAGTAAACGTGTTTTTAAACTGTAAACTTATGTATTTGTAATGAAAATAAAAATTTTAATAGAAGAAAATAATAGTAGGTAATAGTATAATTATTTTCAAAGCTTTGTATAAAATTAGCTAATATTTACTTGAAAAATAAAACTACATTTAAACCGAGCATTATTAATAATTTTACAATTATATTTATTCCAGAAATATACTATGTGTAGTAATATGAACCAGACTAATGGCGCGACTAAGTCAGTATATGCTGCTACCTTATTCTTTTAAATTTAACAGTAAATAATTTTATATAAAAATAGTTATACTGTTACTAACTATTAATTTTTTTATATAAAAACATACTTACTTTTGAGGTAAAAAAAAGCTTGAATCTAAAACAAAAATTTTCTAGTGTATTAATAAATAACTCTTATTGTTATTTCATTCCTGATTATAATTTTTAAAGATTTTTTTATCTAAATTTAACCTAAGCTCGCTTTAAATCGTCATAATTTGTTAACAAACCTTTTTGAATGCTATGTTCATAAAATTATTCATTATTTGTCGTTAAAAGCAGACATGAATTTCTATTGTACTTTCATAGTAGAAATAAAAATCTATTAAAATAACTGATTACTAAATAAAAATATTAAACTTTATTATTAAAAAAATCTGTATTCTCAAAATATAAATATAGATTTCCAAGCGTATGTAATAAAATTCAATCACTCACATTTCTCAAAAAAATTATTTATTTTCCATCTATAATTTTCGGCAAATTGCTTCCCGTTCCATTAATTTCCAAAACAGAAATGACCTAGGAATAAAATACGATCGTAACGCCTCCAAATAAATTCGGAAACCGGTTAAAAATAAAGTTAGAATCGATTCTAGTGTCGGCAGAAATACACATACATCTACAATATCCCAGCTAGAGCGGCGAGATTCAGTCACCATTTCTAAACGTAATCCAGCAAAACAGATGAACACGCGTTTAATTTAAGCCGCATTCACCCTAACGATATTTGTAATTCGTCCTATCGTGATTGCCTTTATTCACTGTGTCATTGGAGGAGAAAGAGCCTCTCAATTCTCGATGGAAATTCAGGAAACCGGTAAGTCAATTATATCGCATACTGCTGTGTGTGTGCTGGTAGGAATTCATTTTGAAAAGCGCCATATGATGGTGGAAGGAATATTAAGAGACACCCGGTGAATCATTGTAGCGTCCTGTTTGTGCGAATTGAATATGGTAATAATGTTTGAAGAAACATTATTTGAAATACTTGGAATGATACAGCAAGAATTTGTAAATAAAGATTTCAATTAATGTTCTTAATTGTTTTATTATCTATTTCCAGTATTTTTGTGTTTATTTATCATGAGGTTTACAAAACTTGCAAATTACTATGAAAAGTTGAAAAATCTTTGTTCAGAAATTATCATAAAAGTATTATTTGCATGGACGTCTGATGAATAGATAGAGTAACATGATTGAGAGTGTTTTGCGTAAACGAATGTTTCCAAGTAATAGAAATAGGTCATGTATGAAAGGTATCATAATTGTGGATAAAGCAAAAGTTACTTGTATAGAAAGAAATGTTTGGTGGAAAATAATTATTGGCATAGTGGAAGAGTTTGTGTCACATCCCTTTAAATACATGGCGTGATACGATATATCTGTATATGTATATGTATCGTATATATATATATATATATATATATATATATATATATATATATATATAATATTTATAATATTTATATACCAAAATTGAGAAGTTATTTTTAAAACCAAGCTGTATTAATTCACTAGATACGTAGCACTGAAAAAATAAAAGCGGAAACTATAAAAATCTTTTATTATTAGGTTATAGTATTTTGTTTTTTCTTAAATCGCCATGAATTTACTTTTGATGTACTAAATAAATCAATAAATAATCTTTCATTATTGTTTAAAAAATATTTTATAATAACGAATATATTTTTATTATTTAATCATTTTTATTTTGATAATAAATAAAAAGTTTGATATAATAAATGCTTAAATATTTGCGAAAAACAAGCTTTAAAAAATATTTTCATAATTTTAATTGACATTAGAATAAAACGGCTTTAGATTCCAGTTCTGTAATAATTTATTAATAAAGCAACATTTCGACGAACTGAACGTGCATTTTCATAAGAAAAAAGATAGATACAAATTACTAGGTAAAAAATAAGTAACTAGATTATGACATTTATAAATTTTTAATTAAAGAAAGCCATTTTATTTAAATCAGTACCTTCACACTGACATATTGACATATTTTATGAGAAAATTGATACTTTCTGCATGCACCCAAAAACCAAGCTTGTGGCACTAGCCAATGCTTTTATTATTTACTAGTAAAAGATAAATATATTATTGCTCTACATAAAAAAAAAATTTTCGAAATAAAAACAGCAACAATTTATAAACAATATACTTTAACTAAGGAATTTGGAAGTTTCAGTTGGACACAACACTATTAGTCTATGTATGTCTGGTAATCTTAATAATAGTTTTATATATGTATATATCTTCCTTTAGTCGTATGTCTAGAGTAATCTACTCCAATCTGTTCGATAGTAATGCAACTAGCTTACAGCTAATACCTAGTACAAGACTCTGGTATTAAACTATAGAATTAAAATCATTTTCATCACCAGTTTAATCAACATTCTAATGTATAACTTCTTCCTAAATTCTGTAAGATTCATATATTACTTTATCAGATTAATGGATTTATTGTTTTCGTATCTTTACTCTGTTGTACCGTTACAAAATATTTTGTTTTTTCTATGTCATGCCTGATCTGAAATTTGAAGATAATTTAAATGTATTTAAAAATATAGTATGCTTGATAAAATGTAACAGTAATTCAAGAAAATCTTGAGTTAAATTATAGATAATTCAAACAATGTGGTATGAAGGAATTAAAGTGAGAAATGTACCTGTCTAAATTTTCTCGGGTAACACTGTTTAGAGATTAATGCTTTTACCACATAATACCCTAAAGGCATAGGCCAACAAACTATTGTAACACACGTGTATCAGCATTATAATAAACTAATGTTAATTGTATATCTCGTATTTCAACACTAATTAACTGTTTTAATTTAATTTATAAATGTGACTATAATAATAAAATATACGTTAAATCTTATTATTCATAAATGACATAAAATTGTGTGTCTTATTTTTATCACAGTTACAAAATAAAAATTTATATATATATATATATATATATATATATATATATATATATATATATATATATTTTTGACTACTAGTTTTTAAACGAATATTTATTTATTTTATTAAAGCAATGTTTTCTGCAATGACACTAAGAGTTTTACAAAATTTTAATTTCCACTTAATCGCACTGAACTGATATTACTCGTACTTAGAAAATTTAATAAATTTGAAAAAATGTAATGGCCTCGCCGGGATCCAAACCCAGGTTTCCTGCTTTCGCGGCAGACTTTCAAACTATTAGACTACGATCCCACGATGAAACAAACATATTTTTTAAATTATATTATGTATGTTTTATCGTGGACTCGTAGTCTAGTAGTTTGAATGTCTGCCGCGAAAGCAGACAACCCGGTTTTAAATCTCGGCAAAGCTAATGCATTTTTCAAATTTATTTTCTAATTATATGTTAGTTAAAAAGATTTATTTGAATGATTTTGATGGTATACGTTTGTGTGGATGTCCGATGAGTAGTTGGAGTGGTATGATTGAGAGTGTTTTGCGTGAGCGAAAGTTTAAAAGTAGTAGAAATAAAAGAGCATGTATGAGAGAAATTATGAATGTAGATGAAGCGAAAGTTGCTTGTTTGGATAGGAATGTTTGAAGGCGACTAATTTCGGGATGATAAAAAGAGTTTGTACCACACCTTTTTGGGTACATGGCGTGATTGTGTATGTATATATGTATGTATATTAGTTCACTGAAATTAAGTGAAAATTAAAATATTTGTGAAGTTCTTATTTATTTTGATTTAGAATTTTGCTGATGGATCTAAACCATTTTTATTACTTAATAAAAATAATGTACGCAGAAAGTAATAACTATTTCATAAAAAATATCATAAATTTTAAATTGTAATTAATAAATATTTAAAGAAAATTGCTTTAAAATAGCTTATAATTTACGAAATACATTTAATAAAAATAAATAAATCGTAAAATAAAAAAAAATAATTTATTAATTATAAATGTTTCATATTCTATATGTATCGATAACAATGTACTTATATATTTTAATTATATTGACATGTGTTACAATAAAAAATTGTCTGCAAACTTTCATTTAAATTTTTATTATATTTGACGTCATCCAGCTTTTTGAACAAATGCGCTTTTAACAAATAAAATAAAAACTGTACTTTTAATTATGTAAACATAAAGAAACTAATAAAATAAAACATATATAAGATATTTTTTATTTAATTAAAATATCTAATTAAATAAAATATAATTTAATAATAATTTTACAAATATTTATATTACAAATTTAATATAAATCATAATTTTAACAAGGAATGTGAGGTCGATGTCTGAGTCGCAGAACTAATTTTTTTTATCAAAGTTGAAGATAGTTTTTACGCAATCAAATAAAGAATAAAATTATTAACTTAATTACGTTATGTTTAAATTTTGATTCAAATGTAAATATTTTAATTTTTTGAAATATAATTTTGTTAAATAAGTATCTTTTCAAATATATGTTAGTGCAAATTTATGTCAGTTTAAAAGAACTTCGGTGTAATACATATGTAAATTTCAGCAAAAGGAAATGACAGCTTAGTCACATGAAATATATATACAAAAAGTACGACTAAAATGTATCATTTTGAATTTTTCTTCTGACAAAAACAGATTGACTTCTATTTGACTATTTTGCTCAGATGTATCGCAATACAGTTTCTGTATTTAAAAGTATAATATTGTAATTTATAAAGAAATTGCTATAAAAGAATTTGTACTTCACTTATTTTCTAAAGTTAATTTTGTTGAGAATTCTTTAATCTTGTCTATATTTACAATTTTTAGTACTTTATTCGTTTCCATATATTGTAACTTTAAAATTATAAAACCCGGCTTAGACGGCTATAAACTAATGTTTATTAATGCCATGTTTATTATATGTTGCTACGTATGAAAAACAAACTAAAATTGGAAATACTGTCCCTAATTTATCAGAATATTTATAATTCCCGGGATTCTCATGTATAACAATTTAAATTGAACATTTGCAGTACCAATTCAAAATAACAAAATTATAATCACATTTATTTAGCAAATGTGCAACTAGATATTAATATATCTAACAAAATTTAACATAATATTAAATTTAACAGCAGAGTAATAACGTGTTTTAATTACGTTCATATGATATAAATTGCTGTTATTATTGAAATTCAAATACGTATAACAATTATAACACACGCAAAATTAGTTAAATTTTACAGAATTTCAGAGTGATTATTTTGCTAAAATCATCAAAAAATCAAATTTAAAAAATAATAGAAATGTAATTTATCTGAGGCGATTCAGAAATATATTTTTTATTTTTCATTTATTGAATAAATTTTGAAAATAAACTGGATTAAATTTCAGAGTTTAAACATCAAAAACGTTTTAGACCATTATTGGATTTGCTAATAAAGTTCCATTAGCCAGTATTCTTCAAATATAGAATAACTAATGTGCTATTAAATATTTACATTAATTTAAAATAAAACATTTTAGAATATTTTATCATTAATATTTTTCGTCAAATTATAAAAACGTATTAATATATAATTAAATTAAATCTTGTTACAAAATTTGTTTTCATATTTGTAAAATTTTACTAATTTTAACAAGTTTTGTAATAAAAAAGTTTTAATAAATACTCCAGCAGTTAATACAATTCTGAAGAAAATATACTAGAAATAATTTAAAATTACCAATACATATTTCATTTAAAAAGTATACTCGTTATCTTATAAACAACACCTTTGTTGATATAGAAACACGCAAATTAATATATATATATATATATATATATATATATATATATATATAATTCAAATAAAAACTAATTATCTTATTTTGTAACTGTTATTTACTTTATAATTTCGATAATCACAACATCAAATTTCTTCACAAAAATCCAATTAGTGATAAATTGCCCGAAATTAGTGTTTCGTAAAGTGCAAAAAAAATGCTGATTTAAAGGAATTCTTTATTAGGTAATACGAACAAATGTCTGCGAATCAGATGTTCAACTGTTCTCCACTGGAAACAGAAAACCAATTAAAGAACTTTCTACCGTTTGGCATTTCGGTAATTCTAAAAATGGTTTTTATCTTCAATAAAAAAAAGTTTACAATCGAAAGGTTGACGACTTAATCGATATAAATATGGTTTAATTTATATAGCATGAAGTATAAAGTTTTAAAACGATATTATTACTTAGAGACACTTTTAAATTTTTGAAAAACTTTTGTTTTTATTGTAGCTTATTTCAAAAAATATTCTTCTATAGATAATTAAGTTTTGTTTTTTAAATTTCTTAAATTATAATAAAAAGGACAACAACAAACCAAGTTCCAACTTAAATTTTCAACGTATAGATAAAAATAGCCTAATATTGCACTTACAGTAATCAAAAGGATGTTATTAAACTTTACTTCTAATTATGTAAAATTTAAAAAATAATTATTTGACCTGTTCTAATTCAGTACATTATAAACACAAGTATAGAAAAATAAATTTAAAATGTTATACAATTTACAGTATAATTGTAAAACTATACAAATCCAAATAAATTAATATTGTACGTAAATAAAAAAATAACAATAAATTTGTACATATAACTAAATTGATATGTTCAATTTATTCACATTCGAATTTATTTATTTAGTTATATTTTAAATTAACAGTCAACAATAATATAAATATTTGCAAACACTATTTTCAATGTTCCAATAAATATCGTATTGAAAGCTTTTTAAATTGTTATCGATTACAATTCCAGAAAAACCTAATAACACATACAATAGATCGTTGAGTTCTATTCAGTTTTATTTTTTTCCAAAATTTATTTTCTACTTTCGGAATTTTTTCTAAATCCCACATAAATATCCCGTTGATTGTCCAGTTTTTTTCCGATTTATTTTTGTTGGGAATACATTAATCTTTATATATATATATATATATATATATATATATATATATATATATATATATATATTTATATCGGAAGAATGTTACAATAAAAAGAAAAATGGACAAATAACGCAAATCAAATTTTATGTTTTGAATTTCAAATGAAAAAATGAACTATATGATAAAGTTTTACGCAGAAATATATTTATTGTCCGTAAAAAATTGCGGACAAGTTAGAAAGTTTAAATAACGATTGTAAAATTTGTTCTGGAATGTTGTAGATTAAAATTTTGTGTGAAATAATACAAAACAATGTTGTTGCGAAAAGTGTTGAGACAGATAAAAAAATAATCTAGATAAAGGATATAGTGTTTTTTAATTATCTAGATAAGATAATAGATAACGGAATATAAGTTTATCTAGAAAATAAATGACTAGATAATAAGTAGTAATTGAAAAAAAAAAAATTTTCAATATATAATAATAAATATTAAAAAATCCCTTATTTTTATTATAAACTTTAAC
>CAWYQG010000401.1:0-35156 GCA_963966155.1 Clivina fossor | reverse complement strand
AACTAAATTAAAATTTGACATTATCACATAAATGATAAGAAATAGGAATAAAAAATTTTTTTACTAAAAATTGGCAACATTGTATTTTGATAATATATAATATTATAAGCGCTAAAGGTATCTTCTGTAAAAATTTGATTAAAATCGGATAAATAATGCGGGCATAACAAATTTTTAAAAAATTATTAAATTTTTTCCGGAAAGTTGGCAACATTGTATTTTAATAAAATTATAATTTATGTGGGCATTAGGAGAAACTTTTCTAAAGATTTGATCAAAATCGGATAAATAATGTAGCCACAATGAATTTTTAAAAATTTTAGTAATCTTTTTCTCGGAAAGTTGGCAACACTGTTTTATATTAAAATTACGTAATTTATGTGGGCACTAAAGGAATTTTTCCTGAAAATTTGAGCAAAATCGGATAAATAATGTAGCCGCAATGAATTTTTAAAAATTTTAGTAATTTTTTTCTCGTAAAGTTGGCATTACTGGAAAAAACCAAAACCACATGACCATCTTGGGTACTAGACAAATTTATCCTGAAAATTTCATTAAAATCGGTTGAACCTTCTAGGAGGAGTTGCGATAACAAAATTTGGTCTGACGACCGAGCGAGCTGACGACGCACATCCATACACCCACATAAACTAAGTTCAGATTCGTCATCTAGAGGCTATATGAAGGGTTTCTATATATTAATTTTTTTTTTGAAAATGTTACAGACACCGTATCAAACGCTATACCACTTTTCATTGCAGTCAAATTGGTAATAATGACGTTTATTGGTTACATCTTAACAACTTTCCCAAAAATCAATAGCGGTAATATTTCCGATAAAACTTTTGAATTAATGACAAATTTTGTTAATAGAAAATAAATGCATATTAGATACCTAATAAAGATATCATTAAAAAACATTCCAAAAAGAGTCATTTATTAAATCGTTTTTAACTTAAATTTAAATAAAGATTTATATTCATTTGTACAATTTATCTTAATTTTTCTGTAATATTATTTCCATGTTTATTTTTTATTTTTTATTTTTTATTTAGTCCAACCCTGTATGTATGTATGTTAATAACTGGAACACATCGAATCGTCGAATTGAAACTGAAACAACATTTTCAAATTGTCATCAACGTTTTTACCCCACCCCCATTTACCCTGATAGTAAATTCTTATTTTTCGGTAAATTGCAAATTATACATTCAAACCAATTATTGCGTTTATTTCATGCATGCAGGGGATGTGACGCATTTTTTGTATTTTTACAAATTTGATCGCAAAGGGTAGATGACCCCTTTCCTTCTTACATACATACACAATCACGCCATATACCCAAAAGGGTGTGGCACAAACTCTTTTTTTCATCCCGAAATCAGTCGCCTCTAAACATTCCTATCCAGCACAAGCAACTTTCGCAATTTCATCCACATTCATAATTCCTCTCATACATGCTCTTCTATTCCTACTACTTGGAAACTTTCGCTCACGCAAGCCACTCTCTCAATCATATCACTGCAACTACTCATCGGACGTCCACCTGCAAACGTATACCATCAAAATCATTCAAATAAATCTTTTTAACCAAACGTTCATTAGACATTCGCTCAACATGTCCGAACCATCTTAACAGACTAACACCAACTTTTGCTACAACATTTTTTTCAATTTCACACTCATCATACACTAATCGTATTTCGTACCCGATCTCTCCTATTAACACCACATACCCCACGTAAAAATCTCATTTCGCACAGCAGTCATTTTCCGTTTATGCTTTTGCAACCCTAAACCCAACATTCACTACCATACATCAATGTAGGCACCAAAACTGCATTATATACACTCAAACGGGCTTCTTTGGAAACATTTACATTCCTAGCATTTGGTGACTAATTAATATTAGTATTGTATGATTCTTTTGAAAATTGTAAGTTTTCATTAAGTTTGATTAAAGTGTTAAGTGTTGAAAAATGTTTTTTGGTTCACCCCTTTACAGGGTTGTATTTCCCTTATTATTGAGTTTTGGAAAAAAGTGTATATAAAAAGGTACCCTTATTTTTGAACGTACTATCAGCTCTAGCAATTACGGTACATAATTCTGGACCAGCCTGTATAAAACAAAATTTTGAAAAAAATTACAAAACAATTAAATATGGAGTAAAATATTTGCCAGGAGTAACTTTATAAATTGTATTGAAAAAACAAATAATGGTATTCGTTTACGTGGACGTCCGATGAGTAGTTGGAGTGGTATGATTGAGAGAGTGGCTTGCGTGAGCGAAAGTTTCCAAATAGTAGGAATAGAAGAGCATGTATGAGAGGAATTATGAATGTGGATAAAAGTGCGAAAGTTGCTTGTTTGGATAGGAATATTTGGAGGCGACTGATTTCGGAATGATAAAAAGAGTTTGAGCCACACCCTTTTAGATACATGCCGTGATTGTGTATATATTTTTGAATGCACTATTTTGAACTTAAAATATCACATATTTGATGCAAAAATCAAAAAATTCAATGTTTTATGATTTGTTTTACACCAAAACTTCACGTTGATACGATGAGTTTAGCCAATTTTATGGCCATTTGAAAAAATAATAATAATAATAATAATCTTTATTTAGCTCAAATGCTATACAATACAAAATAATAATATAAAAAAATATAATAATGTAACAAAATGAAGTTCTATATAATTTCCATAAGTAATTATGTTTGCGTGTGTGTATGCGTGCTTACATGTGTGTGTGTGTGTGCATGCGGTGAGTCACGCGTATAGAATGTGTTTACACAGTATGTTTATGTGATGACGTGCAGTCCGTGTGCGCTCTGTGTGTATGTATGTGTGGAAATATCTAGTTAGGCTTCTAGAAAACACGAGAGCATTCGAGTAGGTTTGGTTGCCGGCCTATATTAAGCGCTAGGGGCTACCAGCTCAGGCAGTCATCATTGAAGCGCCGATCTGGTTAGATCTAGCAATCGATCTAATAGTAATGGGTCGGTGGTGATGGCTCGTTGAAATAAATAATAGTGTGATATAAATAGTGATATAAATATGTAGATATAAATGTGTGCAAGTATAAGTGAATATGGTGTTAGTTCATAAGTTGTGTTAATGTCAGTCTGATAATTGTAAGATTAATTATAAGTAATGTAAATAGTGTAATTGTTTATTTAGCTTCGCTCGGCTAACCATTGTTGTTGTATAGTATTGTTAGTTAGTTTTTAAGTGTTGTAAATAAATGCTAGTCAAAAATACAATCGCAAATATGGTGGTAATTATTTAATACATTTCCAATGCTGTTCGGACTGCCCCGACACGAATTCAAATTCACGTTACAATAATATAAAATGATTCTCATGTATAATATATAATATAATATATATATATATATATATATATATATATATATATATATATAATATTTTTTGACTATAGCATTGCGCAATCGCTCAAATATTTTAAAACAGTTTTGCGCAATCAAAAGCTTATAAACAGAGCTATGTTTTCTATTTAATCACTTTCTGTTAGATTCTAAACACCTATTTAAACGATTTTTACGTGGGGTATGTGGTGTAACTAGGAGAGATCGGGTACGAAATACGATTAGTGTATGATGAGTGTGCAATTCGAAAGAAATGTTGTAGCAAAAGTTGCAGTGTTAGTCAGTTAAGATGGTTCGGACATGTTGGGCGAATGTCTAATGAACGTTTGGTTAAAAAAATTTATTTGAATGATTTTGATAGGTATACGTTTGCAGGTGGACGTCCGATGAGTAATTGGAGTGGTATGATGAGTGGTATGGTAGTTGGAATAAAAGAGCATGTATGAGAGGAATTATGATGTGGATGAAGCGAAAGTTGCTTGTTTAGATAGGAATGTTTAAAAGCGATTGATTTCAGAATGATAAAAAAAGTTTGTGGCACATTATTTTGGGTTCATGGCGTGATTGTGTATGAATGTAAAAAACATAAAAAATTATTTAGTTTAAAAATTCTTTAAAAATTATTTATTTATTTATTTAATACGATGACGGTCGATTCTGTGGTGGTCACAACAAAATTTTTATTCATTAAATTAACATCAGATTAACATTGCAATACACTGTAAAAAATGTATGTAAATATACATATATTGTATAAATGTAGTTTTTCAGGAAAAATTTAATATGTCAATTATCACACTAAAAATTACAAAATGGTGCTATTTACTATTAATAATTATGTAGAATTACATAAATATATATTACATTTTTTACAGTGTAGGCTGTAATTTGCATTGTTTTTATTACAAAATTAATATCACTTTTCTCAAGTTTGTTACAATTGGAATATGACTTCAATAAAATTTTAATATTTTTCGACGTAAAATTCGCAATTATAAAAAATCTTTAGGTATTTGATTTATTTCATCTATAGTATCTAGAAAAACTTAAAAACTGTTGACGTAGCGTCAAAAATTTTACTGCAAAATTTCTTGAAAATTCATCACTCTTTGAGAATTAATTAAAAAATTTTATCGCCTGTCTATTAAATCGTCTTGCTAATTGAGATCGCTTTTTTTTTCTTATCTTAGTTCGACTTTTACACCTCGCAATTTGCAATTGTCAAATCCTTCCATAGCTTACTGCTGTCAAATCATTGACTGCAAATGATAGATGACTTGCGAGTCATTATTTTTTGCGCGAGCGTATGAAACTTGAAAAGACATTGTCTTATCAATTTTTTCTTTTTTTTTTCTGGTTGATTTGTTCGTACATTAGATCAACGATAAATGTAGATAGGTAATGGCCTATATATTTAATACAGTGGTTTTCAAAGTGGGTGCCGCGGCACCTTGGGGTGCAGTTCACTACTTGTAGGGGTGTCGCGGGAGTGGGTGTGAAATTAAGCATAGTATGTATTTTTATACGCATAATAAATTTTTACGCAACTAAATGAATACAAACGTGGATGCCTATAATAACTTCCGTTCGTTTTAAAATCACTACTCGGTATAGCGCGTTAAGGGCAGAGACTTGAACCGAAATTAATTTCGTTCCGGTTTATGGTTACGTTCCAAGTAAATGTTTTTCGTTCCGGTTCCGGTTTCAGTTCGTCTAAAAATTTCGGTTCAGTTACGGTTCGGTTCCGGTTCAGTTCCGGTTAAAATTAAAATTTAAAATAAAAAAATTGAATTACTTAAATAAACTTAATTAAAAATCGAGTCGAACATCAAATATCTACCGGTATAAATTTTGTTTTAAATTTATTGACCAAATTCTTTTCTTATTCTTGTGTTCAATTATAAAATTTAAATACAGAAGAAATAAAACTTACTGAAATAATAATTGATTATTTTATTGTCAAAAACGAATACAAAATATAATTTAAGAACAGCACACATAAAGGGACAGCATAAGAACGTTAGAAATAAAAAACATTGCACATAAATAAAATAAAACAGCAAAATACAAAAATAATTAATAAGACACAGTGCAGGTAGACCCCGACTTACGAACGCCCGACTTACAAACTCCAGGACTTACGAACAAAATTGGCAGATGAAATTTTGTGGCGGCGCCGGCGGTACACGAAAAGAAAGCGGTAGATGGAGGATGAAGCATGATATTTTTAGTTTTTTACATGGTGCATAAATGAAAGAAAACGATTAATAAATTATTTTAATGAAAAAAAATTTTTTTGAACCGAAATTAACCGTTATTTATTTTTTTCGTTCTAACCGAAATTAACCGTTATTAAAATTTCGTTCCGGTTCCGGTTTCGGTTTTTAAATTTAGCAATTTTACGTTCCGGTTACGGTTACGGTTCTGTTAAAAATTCCGGTTAATTTCGGTTTTCGGTTTACGGTTCGGTTCCGGTTCAAGTCTCTGGTTAAGGGTCCCACACACCAACGCGAATTATCCGCTGACGCTGCGAATATTTCCCGGCGGTAATATTCGCACGCAGCGCGGCAGCGAAAATTTTTTGTTCATTCACACCGGAGCGTCAGTGATGCGTCAACGCGAATAGTTAACATTGTAACATTGTAAAATATAAATATATAACATATAATTTTATGACTTAATATGAAATGACAATATAATATTTTTTTATGTTTATATTTTACTAAATATTAAAAATAACAAGATTAGAAGTATATGGGTAAACCCATATATAGACTACTTTGACATTTCTCGGAAAGTTGGCAACACTGTATTTTAATAATATTATAATTTATGTGGGCACTAGGACTTACTTTTCTGAAAATTTGATCAAAATCGAATAAATAATGTAGCCACAATGAATTTTTTTAAAATATTGTGTTTTTTTTTTGTTAAGTTGGCAACACTGTATTTTGTTAAAATTGCATAATTTATTTAGGCACTAGGAAAAACTTTTATAAAAATTTGATTAAAAACGGTTAAATAGAATGGTCATAATAAATTTTTAAAAATTTCACTAATTTTTTCCTCGGAAAGTTGGCAACACTGTATTTTGTTAAAATTACATAAATTATATAAATACTAGGAGAATCTTTTGTGAAAATTTGAGTAAAATCGGTTGAATAACATGGCCATAATAAAATTTTTAAAAATTTAGTAATTTTTTTTTCGGAAAGTTGGCAACACTGTATATTAATTAAATTATATAATTAATGAGAGCATTAGGGAAATCTTTTCTGAAAATTTGATCAAAATCGGATAAATAACGTAGCCAATATGAATTTTTAAAAACTTTATTAATTTTTTTCTCGGAAAGTTGGCGTCACTGGAAAAAACCAAAACCACATGACCATCTTGGGCATTAGACAAATTTATCCTGAAAATTTCATTAAAATCGGTTGAACCGTCTAGGAGGAGTTGCGGCCATAAAATTTTGACTTACGACCGAGCGAGTTGACGACGCACATCCATACACCTACATAAACTAAGTTCAGATTCGTCATCTAGAGGCTATATGAAGGATTTCTATACAATTTTTTTTTTTTTTGAAAATGTTACAGACACCGTACCAAACGCTATACTACTTTTTCAAAGTAGTAAAAACTAAAAATATATAAGGTGGAGTGGGGTAAGTGCGTAAACGGGGCAAGTGCATTAATTGGCTATATTTATTATAATATGAGATAAATTTCTCTAGCTAGTATGTAGTAATGTACTACAAGTTAATATGTACCATTTCTCATAGATAACGCACAAAAATGAACGTGTTTTTCTTAATTATATCAATCAGTGTAAACAGTCACGTTTGAACTATCAAGCAAGATTGACGGCACCTTAAACAAACAATATTTTCTTAGAATATTCTTATATTTTTTGTTGTTATTTTAGGTAAGTATAAATAATATCGATGTAATTTTACATTAAATAAACAGTTTCATTTGTTTCTTGTTTTAATTTATTGAAAAAACACTAATCTGCTCTTGCCCCGTAAATATTATAACTTGGGGCATGTGCAGACCAACACGGTGGGGTATACGGCTTAATACGGTGTGATATGCTACGCCGTATTTAACGTGTTAAAATTGGATAACTATAGAACTAAACAATATATTTTAATGCAGTAAAAAGCATTTTATAGCAGGTTTCTTAATAATTCTGCTCCAGTCTCATTGCACATGAAACAAGGTTTCAAAGCATTTTTAACCCCCACTTACGCTCTTGCCCCGTTTTAGGGGCAAGTGCAGAGTAGCTGACATTTTAAACAATTTTTTATCACAATAAAAATTTACAAGGAAAATTAGGGTTCTAGTTAATATTAATTAAATAGTAATGAATGTGTAAAGCGTTCGATATCGACAGTGTTAAGTATTTACATATCAGATTAAAAATACATATGTTTAAAGTCCAACTATGCAAAAACTACTCTGCACTTACCCCACTCCACCTTATAAAAATTTTTATTTGTAAGTAATATCTTTTCCGTACCTATCATTATAGATTGCATTAGCATTAAATATTATCTAATATATTTTAAATACTTATTATAATTTTAATATTATTATATTATCTGATTTTTCATTTTAATATTAATTTTGTGCTAGATGTATCTAGATATTTTAATTAATCAATTATTAAAATAAAATTTAGTAAAAAATAGTAATGAAAATAAATTGTAAACTTATATTTATACAAAATAAAAAAGTATTTTTTGCAAAATACGTAGAATGCCCACACATTTCATGAATATAAACATTTATGAGCTAAAGAAAAAATTCTACAATATGGGCAAACTACATAATGGGAATATTAACAATTTAGAATATTAACCAACAGGTACTATTTTTCTCTTCCTCACAAAAACCTTTCCTTATAGTTTCACTTACACATAACACATCAATACTATAAACACGCATTAACTCCATCAATTCATCCTCTTTCCCATTTATTTCTCTTACATTCGAAGTAGCAAATCTGCATTCGTCCTGCCATTTTTTCATATCTTTCAAAATAAAAAGAGTTTTCTTGGCAATTAAGAAAGTTATGGCAGCTTACCAGACTAGTCCACAACAAATGAAAAGAAAAAAGTAAAAAGAAAATGGTTAAAGAAGAATAGAAATGATAATAAATTAATTAATTAAATATTTATTTGACACAAACACACATTGACAGACATTACACGTAAAATTTTGTTTCCTAGTTACTATATGTACGTATGTATGTATCTATGTATGTATGTACAACTCCGTCTGAACAGTCACGTGATTTGAATGTATCTTGCCTACAAGGTTTCCCCTTGCACACTTCACTTTCCCGCGAAATAAAACGCTGTCAGGGGCGAATGTCTAATGCACGTTTGGTTAAAAAGATTTATTTTAATGATTTTGATATGGTATACGTTTGCCCAGTGGATCAGTCCGATGAGTAGTTGGAGTGGGGTATGATTGAGAGAGTGGCTTGCGTGAGCGAAAGTTTCTAAGTAGTAGGAATAGAAGAGCATGTATGAAAGTGGAATTATGAATGTGGATGAAAGTGCGAAAGTTGCTTGTGCTGGATAGGAATGTTTGGAGGCGACTAATTACGGGATGATAAAAAGAGTTTGTGCCACACCCTGCTGGGTACATAGCGTGATTGTGTTTGTATGTATGTATGCTAATTAGCGCTACAACTTTATCGACACGTTCGGTGAGCGGTTTCTGCCCCGTCCCTTTCGCAAGTAGGTGTAGCTGTCAGACAGAAGTTAGTCAGGTTAGAGTCGCTATAAAAAGCATTCGTATTATTTAAAATCTTACCATTACACGTGTATAATTAATTATAGTGTTAATTAATATTTAACTTTGAAATAAGGACCATGGGAAACGTTATTATTAGAAAGAGGAAAAGTCAAGATAGTAATGAACATTTGAATCAAAAAATAGTGACAAACAATAATGATACCTCATAGAGCAGCAGTGAAATTGAAGCTAAAGTCGGGACAAGATAAAAAGATAGGGACGTCATCAATTTTTGTCACTAGGCAAATAACGTCACTCACTACTATGTTTATATGAGCTTCTACATAATATAATATTCAAATAAAAATTCAAAATATTCAAAATATAACAAACGAACTAATATAAACGTACTGTGACTTTTGACATTAAAAATCAATGCTGTCAAATATAGCAAAAAGAAATAAATTGTTTTCGATAAAAAAAATCCAATAATATACGATATATTTGTATATATTACATTTTAATTTGATTAAAATAACATACGTAAATAGTTACAAGAAGATTTTGTTCATAATATGTAGAATAGAATAAAATTAATGTTGTTCATTAGTGAGTTTCATGTTTTAAGTTTTATCACCTGATTATAACGTCCCAATTTTTTTATCTTGTCCCGATTATAACACAGTTTCAACTATAGAAAAGGAAAAAAAGGCATTTGTATCAAGACTTAGAAATGGGTTTTACATGGTCCGGTGATACTTTTGCCCCCAACCCTAAGTGTATTTTGTTTGTGGAATAATTTTAGCAAATGACGCGCTATCAATCCGAGCAAATTAAAACGACATTTTACTACGAAACATAGTGTATAACCTTTCTAATAAGACACTAGATTATTTCCTACGATTATTAAAATCGCATGAAAAACAAAGTGATACACCTTTATACAAAAAAAATAAAATTGCTAACCGAGCATAAAAGGCCAGTTATTTAGTGGCAGAAATATAATTGCCACAAAAATGAAACCGCATTAATTTCTGAGTATATCATAACTATGATTTATGTGCAATAAATACATATTTTTTTAATGTAATAAAACAATAAAATATATAAATATTTTACGTAAAAAATAAATTACTTTTATATAATTTTTTGTTATATGTAAAATTAAGTTCTATGTTAAAATTAACATAATAATCCAGGATATTTTTGTTACCCATAACTTTTATTGTAAAATTAAACAGAAAAACTTTTTACAGTGTAACATTTCCATATGATTTTGATAGTATACGTTTGCTAGTGGACGTCCGATGAGTAGTTGGAGTGGTATAATTGCGAGAGAATGACTTGCGTTAGCAAAAGTTTCCAAGTAGTAGGAATAGAAAAGGATGTATAACAGAGTGTATGAATACGGATGAAGGTAAAGTTGCTTGTCTGGATATAAAGAAGTTTGGAGGAAACTAATTTTGGGATAATAGAAATAGTTTGTGCCACACCATTTTTGGGTACATGGCGTGATTATGTATTTATATACATTCCTAGGTATATCTTTAAAATAAATTCGCCAACTAATTTATATGGAACATCAGAGTGAAAGTAAACAAAACTTATCTCTCTCTTTCTCTCTATTTTATTAATTTAATAAAACATTGTTTTGTGTTATGCATCTATACTGTGGTTGATCTAATTGCCTTGTATTATCCATCTATATTATGGTTGATCTAATGTTTGTAGAGAATTATCTGTCATTAATGGTAATCTCTAAATGATAAAATATTAATGCGCTATTGAAAATACTTGTTGAAGGATAATTTTGATATATGTTTGAGTAGGTTTACAAGTTTTGAAATGTGATTTAAAATAAATTTCTGTGAGAATTTTGTTAAAGTTTTTATAGATAATATCTTATACCATTAATTTTTTTATGTGCTTGTTTATTTTTACCACTTTGACTGCAAGGAAAAAGTGGTATAGCGTTTGGTACAGTGTCTATAACATTTTTAAAATACAAAAAAATTGTATAGATATCCTTCATATAGCCTCTAGATGACGAATCTGAACTTAGTTTATGTGGGTGTATAGATGTGCGTCATCAGCTCGCTCGGTCGTCAGACAAAATTTTGTGGCCGCAACTCCTCCTAGACGGTTCAACCGATTTTAATGAAATTTTCAGAATAAATTTGTCTAGTACCCAAGATGGTCATGTGCTTTTAGTTTTTTCCAGTGATACCAACTTTACGAGAGAAAAATTACTAAAGTTTTTAAAAATATATTATCTCCATGTTATTTAACCGATTTTACTCAAATTTTCACAAAAGATTCTCCTAGTAATCATATAGTTTATGTAATTTTAACGAAATACAGTGTTGTCAACTTTCCGAGAAAAAAATTAGTAAAATTTTTAAAAATTTATTATGACCATTTTATTTAACCGATTTTAATCAGAATTTTATAAAAGATTTTCCTAGTGCCTAAATAAATTATGCAATTTTAACAAAATACAGTGTTGCCAACTTATCGAGAAAAAAAACCACAAATTTTTTTAAAAATTCATTGTGGCTACATTATTTATTCGATTTTGATTAAATTTTCAGAAAAGTATCTCCTAGTGCCCACATAAATTATAATATTATTAAAATACAGTGTGCTGCCAACTTTCCGAGAAATGTCAAAGTGGTCTATATATGGGTTTACCCATGTACTTCTAATCTTGTTATGGAAGTAATAGGTTTCTGTAAACAACTGAAATTTTTTAAAAACGTGTATTTTGGAAATGTTTTGTATTAAACGTGTACTAAATTTAAAATGCTTTCATGTAAAAATATTTAAAATTAAAAATTGAATGAATTTAAACAATTTTGATGTTGAGTTGTTTTCGGAAATTCTTACTGTCAAGTAATTTTCGATTTAGCTAGAAAGTTTCAAATTCAAATTTCAACAATTTCACAAATTTATGTATCAATTGAAACAATATTATATATATATATATATATATATATATATATATATATATATACAGGGCCGGATTATGGCCTAGACAAAAAAGACAAATGTCTAGGGCCCGCATACAAAGGGCCCGGTCTGCAGTCGGTCAAATTTCATTTTTATGTATTTTTACGCAATAAAGTCCTATTATTTTTGCCCGGAGAAAAAAAATGTCTAGGGCCCCACAAAAGGTTAATCCGGCCCTGTATATATATATATATATATATATATATATATATATATATAAATATTCAGAACAAACAATTGTATACAAACAATATTGAAGCAATTTCAGTTTACAAATCACACATATTGTTTTAGTATAGAAAAAATAAGATATTTTGATGACTGAAAATTGAAAATTTACTGAACAATAATTTACTGTCTACTAAATTTTCTATTATCAAAACTTTACAAATTAGCATTGTTTGGTATTGTAGATTATTATAATCAAGGGCGGTTAATTATTATTTTTTTTTTTAGTTTTTTGTTAATTTTATTTTTATTTGATTTTGATAACCCTTATAACAAAATTAGAAGTATATGGGTAAACCCATATATAGACCACTTTGACATTTTTCGGAAAGTTGGCAACACTGTATTTTGTTAAAATTGCATAATTTATTTAAGCACTAGGGAAAACTTTTATGAAAATTTGATTAAAATCGGTTAAATAAAATGGTAATAATGAATTTTTTTTAAATTTAGTAATTTTTTTCTCGGAAAGTTGGCAACACAAGATATTAACAAAATTATGTAATTAATGGAAGCATTAGGGAAATCGGATAAATAACGTAGCCAATATGAATTTTTAAAAATTTTAGTAATTTTTTTCTCGGAAAGTTAGCATCACTGGCAAAAACCAAAACCACATGACCATCTTGGGCACTAAATAAATTTATCCTGAAAATTTCATTAAAATCGGTTGAACCGTCTAGGAGGAGTTGCGGCCACAAAATTTTGACTTACGACCAAGCGAGCGAGCTGACGACGCACACACATACACCCACATAAACTAAGTTCGGATTCGTCATCTAGAGGCTATATAAAGGATTTCTAACACATTTTTTTTTTTTTGAAAATGTTACAGACACCGTACCAAACGCTAAACCACTTTTCCTTGCAGTCAAAGTGGTAAAAATATTATATGGTTCTGATAGTGTTTAATAATCATACATTTTAATAGATTTAAAACTTCTAAATAATTATTTACCTATATTCTAAAAAAAAAGGGAAAAAAGGGAAATTGGTCTCCCTTTTTTGAAAATTTTTTAGATTCGTCCTTGATTATAATGGACGTTTTCCGTTAATATCTATTTCGGGTTAATTTAGAAATTTGTTCATACCAAAATAATTAAATTTTTTTAGCGATTTTTAATAATTATTATTAATAATTCATTAGAAAAAGATTTTACTTAAGTTTTTTATTTGAAAAGTATTAGTATTATTAAATAAATTATTATTCGATATTTGGTCTGTTTGGCTACACTGTAAAAAAAAAGAGAAATTACAGAAAATTTTACTATAAAAATCTTTATTTTTATCTTAAAATTCCGTATTTTTAACATAATTTATAATAATCACATGAAGTAAGTAAAAATGATCTAATAAGTATGTAAAATTGCTTACTTTGCAAAATGCGCATCATATACTTAATGTAAAATTACGTATTATTAGTATAACTTTCTTAAATTATTGTAAAATTACATCTTGCATATTAATATCTCTATTAATTCATCAAAATAATCAGACTTAGTTCATATATTTTATGTAATAATACTAATAAAATATTTTAACTGTAATAATTTATTCATTTCAAAATACATCTTTTATAGGTAAATTTAAAAATGTATGTAATTATACCAACAATAATATTACAGAACTAAATATATTTTAACTATTTATAAAAAATTCATGACAGCAATTTTAGTGAAATTCTTTAAATTTACTAAAACTGATTTTACTAATAAACTGTAATATTACATACATATGTACATTTACATTCCATTGGTAATATTAATAATAATAATAATAATAATAATATTAAATAATAATATTAAATATTAAAATTAATATTAATAATGATTATATTACATAATGTTTGTAATAGTTCTGATATTATGTATTTTTAAACAATTACGTAAAACAGAATATTCTGAAAACTATATAATATTATGTCACGATATTTAATATATACAGGTATTACGATATGCACAGCTGAAGTAGAATATTAGCAATAAAATTTCACTTCCAGTTCAACCGGAAGTCGACTCTAAATTTTTTATTTTAAATCCAATACTCTATTATTTTATTTTATTATTGAATTTAGAAGTTAATTTTACTATACAAGGTGATTTATGACGTCGGGGAAAAACTACACCGGATGATTCCTATGAGTAATCTAAATAAAAAAACTTCAAATAAACATATGTCCGAAAATGCTTTCTAACTGAACTGTAGCCGTTAGAAATTTATTACATGTAACATCAATCGCGTTAGCCTTATTTATTTTATCAGGAAAAAAAAAACAAAAACAACAATTTATTAAGGTACTAATTTAAAGCAAATTTGTAAAATACTTCTAGTAAATTTGTGTTAAAACTGTATTTATAATTTAGGGGTGGGTCTCGAGAGATGTAGAAAATTAATACGTATTTTAACCTCAAATTAACTATAAATGAATATTGAATTAGTTTTGGGTTTTAGAATCTCAATGTTTGTAAAATAATTTTTTTTATTTCAATAATTCTAATATGCTTTAATATAATATTAATATTAATATTAATATATATATATATATATATATATATATATATATATTATGACTAAAATAAAATTGTTTTAGGTTCAAGTTCTGTATTAAAATTTATAAATAATTGACGTACTCAACTTATTCAACGTCCGTTATTATCATGAAAAATCATACAACTGATATTTATAGTAAATAAACAGAACATAGAAACAAGTTACTAGGTAACAAGTAAATAATTAGATCATATTTTGTTTTGTTACTTAGTAACTTATTTCTATGTTTTGTTTATTTACTGTAAATGTCATTTGTATTATTTTTCCTGATGAAAATAGACGTTGAGTTTGTTGAAACTTAAATTATCAAATAAATATTAATACAGAACTTTACTATAAAGCCGTTTTATTTTAATATAATGAGCTCTGAAAGATTTTTTACATACATACACAATCACGTTATGTACCCAAAACGGGTGTGGCACAAACTTTTTTCATCATCTCGAAAACAGTCGCTTCCAAACATTCCTATCCAAACAAGCAACTTTCGCACTTTCATCCACATTCATAATTTCTCTCATACATGCTCTTTTATTCCTACTACTTGGAAACTTTTGCTCACGCAAGCCACTCTCTCAATCATATCCCACTCCAACTACTCATCGGACGTCCACGTAAACGTATACCATCAAAATCATTCAAATATATCTTTTTTTATCTAAACGTTCATTAGACATTCGCTCAACATGTCCAAACCATCTTAACTGACTAAAAAAAAAAAAAAAAAAATAATGCAATTACAGCATTTTTACTAATACTAATACTAATACTAATACTAATTTAAAGTATTTTGTAGAGAAGCAATTTTTTGGGAATAAAAATGAAAATATTCACAGTAGTAATTAAATTTATAATAAATTACATTCTGTTTTTGCAAACAAAGTTTCAGAAATTCAGTCAGAAACATCAGAAACAAATTTTCTGTTCAGATGTAGGATTTATTAACACATACATACATACATACATACACAATCACGCCATGTACCCAAAAGAGTGTGGCACAAACTCTTTTTATCATTCTGAAATCAGTCGCTTCCAAATATTCCTATCCAACTTTCGCTTCATCCACATTCATAATTCCTCTCATACATGCTTTTCTAGTCCTACTACTTGGAAACTTTCGCTCACGCAAGCCACTCTCTCAATCATATCACTCCAACTACTCATCGGACGTCCACCTGCAAACGTATACCATCAAAATCATTCAAATAAATCTTTTTAACCAAACGTTCATTAGACATTCGCTAAACATGTCCGAACCATCTTAACTGACTAACACCAACTTTTGCTACAACATTTTTTTCAATTTCACACTCATCACACCTTTTCATTAATTCGCTTTCTTGTCTGTCTGTTTGTCAGTTCGGTTACAAATTTGCAAATTTGCAAATTTGCAAATTCGCTATCGATTTTAAACTAACGTCAAGATGAGCTAGAGACTTGCAACTTTAAACATAGCTCAGTTAACTGGATGCAATATAAACTAATTAATTAATAATATTAGAAATATTAAATTAAAGTTAATTAATTAACTTAATTATAATTATCTAATTATAATCAAAGTTGGTGTTAGAGTCAGTTAAAATGGTTCGGACATGTTGAGCGAATGTCTAATGAACGTTTGGTTAAAAAGATTTGTTTGAATGAATTTGATGGTATACGTTTGCAGGTGAACGTCCGATGAGTAGTTGGAGTGGTGCTATGATTGAGAGAGTGGTTTGCGTGAGCAAAAGTTTCCAAGTAGTAGGAATAGAAGAGCATGTATAAGAGGAATTATGAATGTGGATGAAAGTGCGAAAGTTGCTTGCTTGGATAGGAATATGTTTGGAGCCGACTGATTTCGGAATGATGGAAAGAGTTTGTGCCACACCTTTTTGGGTACATGGCGTGATTGTGTATGTACGTATGTATGTATAATCAATAGAATTATTATATAATAATAACAAAATTGAACCAAAAAAAGTTTGTAAGTGTTTTAGTAAAATTAATATAATAATTCTAAATAATTTCTTATTTAGAATATTATTATATAATATTTTAATTTTTGAAAATTGAGTACGTCAATTATTTATAAATATTAATACAGAATTTTAACCTAAAGCGATATTATTTTAGTTATTTTATATATATATATATATATATATATATATATATATATATATATATATATATATATATGAACAACTTATAACTTTTTTCTTTGCAGTAAAAGTGGTAAAAACTGAACTTTTGTAGTATCAGATATTGAATTTCAGTTTCAAGCAGTTTAAAATGCCAAAATAAAGTGGTTAATATTATTATGTATTAAAAATATCTGTAGATTTTAATTAAAAATATTTTACATTTAATTTTTATGAAAGTGTTCAGAAGGTTATTTTTATTATAATTATTACTTAGTATATTTCTAAATGCAAATATTCTGTAAAATTAAATATTTGATCAATATTTTATTTCATATAATTATTATGTCGATTTTATTTTTATCTAAATGCAACGATACAAATACAGTTTTAATTAAAAAATTGTGTTAATCAATAGTCTATTATACATATATACATACACAATCACGCCATGTACCCAAAAGGGTGTGGCACAAACTCTTTTCATCATCCCGAAATCAGTCGCCTCCAAACACTCCTTTCCAAACAAGCAACTTTCGCACTTTCATCCACATTCATAATTCTTCTCATACATGCTCTTCTATTCCTACTACTTGGAAACTTTCGCTCACGCAAAACACTCTCAATCATACCCCACTCCAACTACTTATCGGACGTCCACCTGCAAACGTATACCATCAAAAATCATTCAAATATATCTTTTTAACCAAACGTTCATTAGACATTCGCTCAACATGTCCGAACCATCTTAACTGACTAACACTAACTTTTGCTACAACATTTCTTTCAATTTCAAATAAATAATATAATAAAAGCTGAAAAAAATAATTTCAATTACACTTCAATTACACTTTGAAATAATTTAATACAATTAATTCAACAGTCAATCACTTTTTATTTAATATATATATATATATATATATATATATATATATATATATATATATATATATATTTATAGATTATTAAAAGCTTTCATTATTTTATTTTAATTAATATAATAATTTAATTGCCATAATTGAATTAAAAAATAGACATTTAAATAAAATTGCGGTTTTGAAAATATGACTGGCAGACGTAACGTAAATTATATGCATTATTGAAGATGAAAAATGTTTTTGTGTAAATGTCACACGTATCTGGACAATGTATAAGCTCGTAGAAAATTATTTAAAAGAACGTACTTTTATCTTAATTAGAATGTAATTAGAAAATATTTTCTGATAAAAACGCACGTTCAGTTCGTCGAAACGTTAATTTATTAATAAATTATTACAGAACTAGTACCTAAAGATATTTTTACCACAAGGAAAAAGTGGTTTAGCGTTTGGTACGGTGTCTGTAACATTTACAAAACAAAAATTGTGTATAGGTATCTTTTATATAGCATCTAGATGACGAATCTGAACTTAGTTTATGTGGATGTATGGATGTGCGTCGTCAGTTCGCTCGCTCGCTCGCTCGGTCCTCAGACAAAATATTGTGATCGCAACTCCTCTTACACGGTTCAACCGATTTTAATTAAATTTCCAGGATAAATTTGTCTAGTGCTTAAGATGGCCATGTGGTTTTGGTTTTTTCCAGTAATGCCAACTTTCTGAGAAAAAAATTACAAAAATTTTTAAAAATTTATTGAGGCTACATTATTTATTCGATTTTGATCAAATTTTCAGAAAAATTTTTTTTGGTATCCATATAAATTAGATAATTTCAACAAAGTACAGTGTTGCCAATTTTCTGAGAAAAAAATTACTAAAATTTTTAAAAATTTCTTATTCCTATTTCTTGTCAAAGTGGTCTATATATGGGTTTACCCATATACTTCTAATCTTGTCTTATAACAATTATTAGTAATACATAAGTGTAATTTTGGTAGTAATAAATTTTTTTTGTTATTCCAATTAATTATTTCAGGAATAACTTTTTATTATTAATTATTAAATTTGCCTAACTTCAAATTATTCCCAGGTTAGTTAATCTATATTTGTTATTATCACGGTATTTTTAATTATTAACAATGTGGTCATTTAATATTAAAATTTTGATATAGTAAAAAATCTTTCAAAACTTATTATATTAAAATAAAACGATTTTATGTTTAAGTTCTGTATTAATATTTATTAACAATCGACGTACGCAACGTTTTCAGGAAAAGGATACAAATGATATTTATAGTAAATAAACAAAACATAGAAACAAGTTACTAGACGTAACAAAATAAGTAATTAGTTATGATCTAGTTATTTATTTGTTACTTAGTAACTTTATTTTATTTATTGTATTATTGTATATGTCATTTATATTATTTTCCTGATGAAGACGTACGTTTAGTTCGTCGAAACGTTGATTTATTAATAGATTATTACAAAACTATAACCTAAAGCCGTTTTTATTCTAAAATAGTATTAATTATTTAATATTTATTTTATTTGAATAATTAATTACAAAATCATATCACTCCAACTACTCATCGTACGTCCACTTGCAAACAAATACCATCAAAATCATTTAAATAAATCTTTTTAACAGCAAACGTTCATTACTCATTCGCTCAACATGTCCGAACCATCTTAACTGACTAACACCAACTTTTGCTACAACATTTCTTTCAATTTCACACTCATCATACACTAATCGTATTTCAAACTGAAATAAACCGATATATTTTTTTCGGTTTAATTTTGGTTTTTGTTCCAGTAAAAATAACGTTTTTGTTTTCGGTTTTCGGTTTATTTATTTAAACTTGTAAAAAAACATATAATTTCAAGGCGTATGTAAATTACAGAGATATTATACAGTTAACTGCAAACAAAAACAAGTCTCTTGCATGCGTAATAACATCAGATGATAAACAAAAATACAATTAGCATAGTAAAACTCAAGAGACTTATTTGCATTTTGATTTACTTACCTTGATGAACAAAATAATACAATGTTTTTGTTTATGATATTTCATGCAATTGCATAAAACAAAAGTTTAAAATGCATTCCACAAGCCAAACAAAATTTTAAATTTGTTAATGCAATTGACAGGTGATAGAGATACATACATACATAGACAATCACGCCATGTACCCAAATTAGGGTGTGGCACAAACTCTTTTCATCATTCCGAAATCATTCCAAACATTATTATCGAAACAAGCAACTTTCGCACCTTCATCCACATTCATAATTCATCTCATACATGCTCTTCTATTTCTACTACTTGGAAACTTTTGCTCACGCAAGCCACTCTCTCAATCATATCACTCCAACTACTCATCGGACGTCCACCTGCAAACGTATACCATCAAAATCATTCAAATAAATCTTTTTAACCAAACGTTCATTAGACATTCGCTCAACATGTCCGAACCATCTTAACTGACTAACACCAACTTTAAGCGAAGTGACTTACAGTTAGTCGAATTAATATGAAATCTATAAATATTTTAAAATACATAAATATATATATATATATACATATATATATATTTATATATATTTATATATATATATATATATATATATATATATATATATTAAATTAATTATGCATTAGTGTTAGTCAGTTAAGATGGTTCCGACATGTTGAGCGAATGTCTAATGAACTTTTGGTAAAAAAGATTTATTTGAATGATTTTGATGGTATACGTTTGCGTGGACGTCCGATGAGTAGTTGGAGTGGTATGATTGAGAGAGTGGCTTGCGTGAGCGAAAGTTTCCAAATAGTAGGAATAGAAGAACATGCTATGAGAGGAATTATGAATGTGGATGAAGCTAAAATTGCTTGTTTGGATAGGATTGTTTGGAGGCGACTGATTTCGGGACGATGAAAAGAGTTTGTGCCACACCTTTTTGGGTACATGGCGTGATTGTGTATGTATGTATGTATATTAACTAATTTGTCATTTTTATGTATATATACAGGGTGTTCGTTCGCTTGGTTGATATAGGGCAATAACATGGGATTTCGATAATATGCAGAGTACTACTTTCTGAAGTAAAATTCGGAGAAATACATAGAATACTTTTCGATAGGGAATAAAAAGTACTATAATTTGGTTCTACTTTTAACTTGCTAGCATGTGCCGTTTAGGCGCTAGAATTTTTTTAAAATGTTTTTTAGAATTTTCAATAATTTTTCCTGCTAAATCAGTATGAGTTAGAAAAAAATGTTACTTAGCTATTATGTAGCCAATTTTTTTCTCTATTTTATTGAATTTTTTCAGATTTTTTTGAGCAAATTTTGAAAAAAGTTATATTTTTAAAAAAATTTGAAATATAACTTTTTTCAAGTTATTTTTTATAAGTTATTTGAAAACATAGTTAACAAACGTAATTAATATTTTAACAATAAAATGAATAATTAAATTAACATACATTTTTTTAATATTTACCAAAAATACATTTAGCAAATATTGCAATATTGTAATATAAAAAGCAAATAAAGAAAATAGATAATATCAATCAATATGAAAGCACTGATTTAAATAAATATAATCTGGTTTTACTTAACAATTTATTTAAGAAAATTATAATTTAGTTACTTTTATTTTCTTAATTACTAACACCAATAAGTCACGTACTAAGATTTTTTTTTATCTAAAATACCTATAAATTTCAGTTTTGTATTAATACATACATACATACACAATCACGCCATGTACTCAAAAGGGTGTGGCACAAACTCTTTTCATCATTCCGAAATCAGTCGCCTGCAAACATATTCCTATCCAAACAAGCAACTTTCGCTTTATCCACATTCATAATTCTTCTCATACATGCTCTTTTATTCCTACTACTTGGAAACTTTTGCTCACGCAAGCCACCCTCTCAATCATACACCACTCTAACTACTCACTGTATTAATATTTATTAATAATCAACGTTTCGACGAACTCAACATCCGTCTTTATAAAAAAAAAAAATGATATATATTACATTTACAATAAATAAGCAGAACATAGAAACAAGTTACTAAATGTAGCAATCACTTTGAAGGCACTGATTTAAATAAATTTTGGCTTCTATTAATTAAAAATGTATATAGTTTTTACGATATAATTACTTATTTATTCTATCGATTTACTGTAAATATCATTTGTATCAGTTTTCCCTGATAAAGAATTATAAATAAATATTAATACATAACTTAAACCTAAAGCCGTTTTATTTTAATATAATGAGTTTTGAAAAAATTTTACTGTTATTTTTTTATCTAGATATAGATAAAATCCTTACAGTGCGTATTATATACATATATATATATATATATATATATATATATATATATATATATATATATATTAGGGTGTATCGAAAAATATCGAAATTGCTGGCTAGGGTCTCAAACGATAGTTTTTCATCTAAAAACATGCGGAACACCAAAAATCCGGTAAAAAAAATTTTTTTAGATGGCGCGCGAGGCCCTCAAAAATATGCCATTTTTAGCACTTTTTTCAGTTTTGTGGCTATATCTCCTCAGGAAATGGTCAAAAATGGCTCACTTTTTGTTAAAAAAATTAAGAAAATATATGTATTTCAGAAAAGCAAACCAGCAAATAACATCTTATTACTTTAAAAAACCGCAAATTGCCGAAAAAATGAAAAGTGGCAAAAAACGTGCGTTTTAAGTTAAGTATAGTTCATCAGCATATTATCTCCATATCTGTCGCATGTAATCACATTGTAGGGTCTGGTTCTGGATATAATATATTCAAAATTCAGCCATTTTTGACCATTTCTTGAGGAGATATAGCCTTAAAACTGAAAAAAGTGCTAAAAACGGCATTTTCGAGGGCCTCCCGCGTTCTCTAAAAAAATTTTTTTATCGGATTTTTGGTGTTCCGCATGTTTTTAGATGAAAAACTATCGTTTGAGACCTTAGCCAGCAATTTCGATTGTTTTCGATGCACCCTAATTTATATATATATATTGTGACATTTAGATGAAGAAAAATATTTGATGTTAAATTTTAAATTTTATCAAAGTGTTCAAATTTAGAAATATTTTATTCATCTGATTTTTATCCTACCTGTCACCCATAATGGGCACGGCGTCAGTTGTTTGGAGGAGAGCGGGGTCGTAGGTGGGGTTGGTAGGAACTTTATTTTGTGATGTTGGTAAATTAGGTGGGCGCCAGTCAAAGCGGAATGTTGACGCAAAATTGAGAAGCTTTGACAAATCTCAAAAAGGAACTTAACGGGATAGGTATTGTTTTCATTTTTCGAGAATTTGTTTCGGAAATGCAATAAATAATTAAATAAAAAATTACTTACAATTTTGTAATACCATGTAGTTATATTGTATGATATTTAGTACAGCATAATATACGTCATTTGTTTGATGTCTGCTGGTTAGCGGGTGGTCTAGCTAAAGGAGATCTTCTTCTGCGTTTTCGTCAGCGCCGAGGAGATGTCAGAATGCACAGCGCAACAAAGCGGCGTGATCATGGAAGGAGACATCATGAAAATGATCGCCCTCGAAATCGGAATACGCCCCGCGGGCTTTAGTACGTCATAAAAAAAATCATCCAGTCAATTATTCCTGCTCGATTTAGAGTATGGTCGATATCTTTCATTTGTTGATCCAAATTCGGTTTCCACAATTAACTGGTGCTGCTATACATCTGAATCTCGCTCGGACACCGTTGAAAACGACAGCCTGTTCATCTAAACATGAGGGGGCACAGCAGATTTATCCAGAATAATAAACATGATAAAATCAAACAAATGAACTTGAAACAAAGGTCGATACAATCGAAATTCAACGATAAGCAATATTTTCATACCATATCATCAATATAACAAATAAATGCAAAATCAAAATACTTTACAATTTACAATTTAAAGTACACAAATCATAAATAACTCAAGCAACGTTAATAAATTTAGCGATCAAAATAAATATCAGAATACAAAATTTAAGCGATAACAAAATTCAATTAGCAAACAAATGGTTACAGCAGAATAATCTCATAATAGAAAAGTTAAACGATAATTGCATAGTTCACTTAGCAAACAAAATAAATAACAACAGTATAATCGTACGATACAAAAGCTAAGTGAAAATAGCATAGTTCAAAAAATGATACAAGCAAAATTAAAATATTCAACTAGAAACAAAAATACGTAACTCAAAGAAAATTCAACAATACTACAATAAAATGACTCAACAATATTTTCTAGCTAAATAAGTTAAAGCTACTTGCTCAACAAAAATATTCAATTTCAAGATAGTACAACAATCAATAAATTTGCTACTTACAGTTTACTGCACGTCATTCATACAACAAAGAAAAGGGATCACGAAGAGGGAACATAGAACATGGAACAGAGGGGGGGTCGCGTGCGCAGGAGAGACAAAACACGAAAGTACTTTAGCCGATCTAGACCGAATGTCTTTCCCGTAATTTGTAAATCCGGAAGCCAATGAACGCATTCTGATCTTATAGGCGTGGCCCACGAAAACATAGGGTATTTCACCGAGAATTACGACGTGGCCACAAAAAATATACTACAAACAAAATATCATCACAGCCGATATAGCTTCTTCAGCCTAAAATTTAAGCGCTGTGATAATAGCAAAAAATACGATACGATAAAGCAAAAAATCATCGCAATACGAACAATGGCACAGGGGCCTCACAATAACTCGTATTGCAACAATCCCGAACTCTACAAAAGTTCGAACATTAAAACGTCGGTCGTTTTAATACGCGAATAAAATTATCAAATCCGTGCTCGCAGCACGGCACAAAAAATCTGAAGATCATAACGCGCTCTAGCGAGGGCTCGAAATTCACAAATACGGACAATGATACGCACTAAAGAACTTTCACAAACGGAAAGCGGGAAGGAAAATCTACTAGCATTTACAAAAGAAAGAAATGAGGATTGGAACGGGAATCTGTGCTGCTTCAAGGTTAATTTGTCAAATTAAAATTACTAATCATCAAATAAACTATAACGATACAAACTCTAATAAATTGAACTCTACAAATCATAACTCAAAACAAAATAACTAACAAAATTATTCAAGAAAGAATTGGCTTTACAAAAAATACAAAACGAAATCAAATGTAAGTTGACCAACATTGTATTCACGAGAGCGGAAATTTACGATACTAAAATAATCCAAACATCAAAAAAAAAATCTCATGAATAACAATTCAAACATAATACAAAATAAATAAATTGTCAACTTACATCATTTCAAATCCACACAAACAATTTCTGCCTTGAATATATTACTTTTCAATACCGCATGGTAATTAACCTTCAACTCATCACAGATATAACGAAGACCTACAAGTAGATTATGGTTCGGGACTGCTTGCTCACGGACGAGAGAGATATTTCACCGGTACAAGCGGTATTTATGTGCCTGCTAATTTTACACAATTTAACTCAATGTTGCCATTTTACTAAAAAGTAAATACTCTATAAACACAATTATTTTCTATAAAATTTTACTCGTGACAAAAAGTGTTTTTGTCACACAGCCCTTCCACCAAAAAAAAATTTTTTTCTCATTTACAAAAAAAAATTTTAAACTTTCCAACAAGGAAATATTCGTAACTCAATAAAATACTCAAATCAAAGAAAAACTAATCAATCAAAAACGGTGAAATCTATCTCACTCAGTGCACTAAACAAAATATAAATCATTACTCAATCAGATACAAAATATAGATCAACATAATAAATCAAATGAGTAAGTAGCAAATATAACATAGTACAAATAACAAATAATCATCATCATAACTAAACATGAAATGTAAGTAGCAATTACAAAAAATAATCAGAACTAAATAAATTTTCGAACTCAAATTCTCGGAAAAGTGAAAGGAAGGAATGGACTAATTCGAAGACAAAAAATCAATCAAAGCCCCACGTTGCGAGCGCTAAAATTATGTGTGACATTTAGATGAAGAAAAATATTTGATGTTAAATTTTAAATTTTATCAAAGTGTTCAAATTTAGAAATATTTTATTCATCTGATTTTTATCCTACCTGTCACCCATAATGGGCACGGCGTCAGTTGTTTGGAGGAGAGCGGGGTCGTAGGTGGGGTTGGTAGGAACTTTATTTTGTGATGTTGGTAAATTAGGTGGGCGCCAGTCAAAGCGGAATGTTGACGCAAAATTGAGAAGCTTTGACAAATCTCAAAAAGGAACTTAACGGGATAGGTATTGTTTTCATTTTTCGAGAATTTGTTTCGGAAATGCAATAAATAATTAAATAAAAAATTACTTACAATTTTGTAATACCATGTAGTTATATTGTATGATATTTAGTACAGCATAATATACGTCATTTGTTTGATGTCTGCTGGTTAGCGGGTGGTCTAGCTAAAGGAGATCTTCTTCTGCGTTTTCGTCAGCGCCGAGGAGATGTCAGAATGCACAGCGCAACAAAGCGGCGTGATCATGGAAGGAGACATCATGAAAATGATCGCCCTCGAAATCGGAATACGCCCCGCGGGCTTTAGTACGTCATAAAAAAAATCATCCAGTCAATTATTCCTGCTCGATTTAGAGTATGGTCGATATCTTTCATTTGTTGATCCAAATTCGGTTTCCACAATTAACTGGTGCTGCTATACATCTGAATCTCGCTCGGACACCGTTGAAAACGACAGCCTGTTCATCTAAACATGAGGGGGCACAGCAGATTTATCCAGAATAATAAACATGATAAAATCAAACAAATGAACTTGAAACAAAGGTCGATACAATCGAAATTCAACGATAAGCAATATTTTCATACCATATCATCAATATAACAAATAAATGCAAAATCAAAATACTTTACAATTTACAATTTAAAGTACACAAATCATAAATAACTCAAGCAACGTTAATAAATTTAGCGATCAAAATAAATATCAGAATACAAAATTTAAGCGATAACAAAATTCAATTAGCAAACAAATGGTTACAGCAGAATAATCTCATAATAGAAAAGTTAAACGATAATTGCATAGTTCACTTAGCAAACAAAATAAATAACAACAGTATAATCGTACGATACAAAAGCTAAGTGAAAATAGCATAGTTCAAAAAATGATACAAGCAAAATTAAAATATTCAACTAGAAACAAAAATACGTAACTCAAAGAAAATTCAACAATACTACAATAAAATGACTCAACAATATTTTCTAGCTAAATAAGTTAAAGCTACTTGCTCAACAAAAATATTCAATTTCAAGATAGTACAACAATCAATAAATTTGCTACTTACAGTTTACTGCACGTCATTCATACAACAAAGAAAAGGGATCACGAAGAGGGAACATAGAACATGGAACAGAGGGGGGGTCGCGTGCGCAGGAGAGACAAAACACGAAAGTACTTTAGCCGATCTAGACCGAATGTCTTTCCCGTAATTTGTAAATCCGGAAGCCAATGAACGCATTCTGATCTTATAGGCGTGGCCCACGAAAACATAGGGTATTTCACCGAGAATTACGACGTGGCCACAAAAAATATACTACAAACAAAATATCATCACAGCCGATATAGCTTCTTCAGCCTAAAATTTAAGCGCTGTGATAATAGCAAAAAATACGATACGATAAAGCAAAAAATCATCGCAATACGAACAATGGCACAGGGGCCTCACAATAACTCGTATTGCAACAATCCCGAACTCTACAAAAGTTCGAACATTAAAACGTCGGTCGTTTTAATACGCGAATAAAATTATCAAATCCGTGCTCGCAGCACGGCACAAAAAATCTGAAGATCATAACGCGCTCTAGCGAGGGCTCGAAATTCACAAATACGGACAATGATACGCACTAAAGAACTTTCACAAACGGAAAGCGGGAAGGAAAATCTACTAGCATTTACAAAAGAAAGAAATGAGGATTGGAACGGGAATCTGTGCTGCTTCAAGGTTAATTTGTCAAATTAAAATTACTAATCATCAAATAAACTATAACGATACAAACTCTAATAAATTGAACTCTACAAATCATAACTCAAAACAAAATAACTAACAAAATTATTCAAGAAAGAATTGGCTTTACAAAAAATACAAAACGAAATCAAATGTAAGTTGACCAACATTGTATTCACGAGAGCGGAAATTTACGATACTAAAATAATCCAAACATCAAAAAAAAAAAATCTCATGAATAACAATTCAAACATAATACAAAATAAATAAATTGTCAACTTACATCATTTCAAATCCACACAAACAATTTCTGCCTTGAATATATTACTTTTCAATACCGCATGGTAATTAACCTTCAACTCATCACAGATATAACGAAGACCTACAAGTAGATTATGGTTCGGGACTGCTTGCTCACGGACGAGAGAGATATTTCACCGGTACAAGCGGTATTTATGTGCCTGCTAATTTTACACAATTTAACTCAATGTTGCCATTTTACTAAAAAGTAAATACTCTATAAACACAATTATTTTCTATAAAATTTTACTCGTGACAAAAAGTGTTTTTGTCACAATATATATATATATATATATATATATATATATATATATATATATATATATATATATATACAGGGTGTAACAGAATAACTATTCCTAATTTTAACTGGAGTATCCTGGGCTCAGAATATGAAGATTTAATGCAAATCAGAGATAAAATGTGGCTCCTTACTGAGCTACAGAGTGTTTTATATAAAAATTTTAAAACGATTTTTGCCCAGTACTTTAAAACTATTTGACGTATCCTTATCATACTTGGCAGGAAATGTAGGTACCGTACACCATACTAAATTATGTTAAATAAAAGTTTCTGGCTACTGCCAGTGGCGTACAACAGGGGCAAGTGAGAGGTTGATCCTTCCTAAATTCTACGCCACTGGCGGAATTGTCATTTTAGCACAATTTTTCGATTCTCCAATATTAGCTGTGTAAAAAACATACTCTTCTTTTGTAACGATAAAGTCACTGTTTTTCGAGATATTTAAAGTTAAACATAAGCTGCACCCTTGGGATTTTTTCAAAATTTGCTCAAAAAAATCTGAAAAAATTTAGTAAAATAGAGAAAAAAATTAGCTACATAATATTTAAGTAACTTTTTTTCTAACTCATTTTGATTTGGCGGGAAAAATTATTGAAAATTAATATTTTTTGCATTTTATTTTTTTTATTTTCAATAATTTTTACAACCAAATCAGAATGAGTTAAAAAAAAGTTACTTAGTTATTATGTAGCTATTTTTTTTCTCTATTTTACTCAATTATTTCAGATTTTTTTGAGCAAATTTTGAAAAAATCCCAAGGGTGCAGCTTATGTTTAACTTTAAATATCTCGAAAAACAGTGACTTTATCGTTACAAAAGAAGAGTATGTTTTTTACACAGGTAGTATTGGAGAATCGAAAAATTGTGCTAAAATGACAATTCCGCCAGTGGCGTAGAATTTAGAAAGGATCAACTTCTCACTTGCCCTTGTTGTACGCCACTGGCAGTAGCCAGAAACTTTTATTTAACATAATTTAGTATGGTGTACGGTACCTACATTTATTGCCAAGTATGATAAGGATACGTCAAATAGTTTTAAAGTACTGGGCAAAAATCGTTTTTAAATTTTTATATAAAACACCCTGTAGCTTAGTAAGGAGCCACATTTTATTTCAGTGATTTGCATTAAATCTTCATATTCTGAGCCCAGGATACTCCAGTTAAAATTAGGAATAGTTATTCTGTTACATCCTGTATATATGTACTATTACAATTCTTTTTTAGTAAAGTCTGTTTTAGTAAATTTACAGAACTTTAGTATATTTGCTGTCAGAAATTTTCCATAAATAGGTAAGATTTGTTTAATAGTATAATATTAATGTCGGTATAATTACATACATTTCTAAATTTACCTATAAAAAATGTATTTTGAAATGAATGAATTACATTTAATATATTTTATTAGTATTATTACACAAAATACGTATTTAGTTTCATTATTTTGATGAATTATTACAGATATTAATACACAAGCTGTAATATTACATAATTTAAGAAATTATACCAACAATATGTAATTCTACATTAAGTATGTGATGCAATTTGCAGAAAAAGTAAGCAATTTTTCATATACTTATTAGGTCATTTTTACTTATTTTATGTGATTAATATGAATTATCTACAAAATTATAGAATTTTAAAGTAGATATACAAAATATTTATAGTAAAATGAAGTTAACAGATTTTTATAATAAAATTTTGCTAATATTTTCTTATAATTACACTAATTTTTCTTACAGTGTAGATATAGATAAATTATTACAGTGCGTATTTTTAAATCAATTGATATATTAATATTAGATTAATAATAATTAATATATATATATATATATATTAGGGTGGACCTTAAATGGGGTGAAATCGAATTTTAATCGGGCCGCCCCTCAAAATGATTTCAAATTAAGAAAAAAAAATTGTAGTAAATTTTTTTCCGCGTAATATTAAGGTTTAAGGGTGCCGAAATGCACTTTTCTACTTTTTATTTACATAAAATCGGATTTTTACACATTTTGGGAGTTCATTTCTTTTCGAGGCAATAGGAGGTTTAAAAAATCCACTCAGCGGTGGAATACAGTCTATAATAAGATCGATAACAATGATTATAACGAAAAAACATTAAAATTTTTTACAGAAAATAATATCTCTGAAACACCACAAAACTTAAATCCATTCAAAAAACATCTGAATAAGGTAAGATCAACATTAAAATATACATCAGACACAATCAATATTATCGACTCTAACAAACACTTTAAATACATCCCAACCAACCCCATCCCGCCTAGATTGAAAAGCTATATCAAATTACATAAACCAGAAAAATCTATAAGACCAATAGTAGACAACAATAATACTCCGACACACACAATATCAGAAATCCTACACCATTTTCTAGCAAAACACATAAAATTTAAATCAAAATACTCTTTATTAAACTCAAAAGAACTCATTAACAATTTAACAGAATTAGAAATTAATAAACAAACGTTACTTATATCTTTTGACATAAAAAACCTTTATACCAACATTCCTAAAACAGAGACATTAACCCTTCTTAATGAATTAATTCAAAACTACACAGCTAATTTCGATAATACACTTTCTAATAAAGATTCCACAAATATCATTAAACTAACAGAATTAGTATTAGAACAAAACTATTTTATTTTTAATAATAAATATTATAAAATGGAAGACGGTCTCGCAATGGGTAACTCCCTGTCTGGTATACTAGCAGATATTTATGTCGATCATTTAGAACAAAAACTTTTTTCAGATAAATACGCAATATTTACAAATAACATAGTCTACTGGGGTAGATACTGTGACGACATATTATGTATATGGAATGGCAATAAAGCTACTCTCAGTGCCTTATTTAACCTCATTAACTCACTTGGTAAATTACAATTCACAATAGAAACAGAAATTAACAACTCCATCAACTTTTTAGATCTAACCATTACCAAAAACTATAATAACAACAAACTAGATTTTAAAATTTACCGAAAACCAACAGCCACAGATATTATTATTCCTTCTAATTCATACCACGCTATCACCACAAAAAATTTGGCATTTCATTATTATTTTAACAGATTACTCAATATCCCTCTCAACGAAAACGACTTCAACAATGAATTAAATACAATCTTCCAAATAGGTATAAATAATGGTTATGACAGATTTTACATACAAAGACTTTTTAATATTGCTAAATTCAAAAAAATAGTTAACAGTATATATCCACACACAATTAAAAACTTTAAATACATTTCCTTATCCTTCCAAAAAAAAAAAAAAATCATTCATACAAAATACAACAGGCACTAAAAAAACACAACATTCAAACTTCATTCAGAAACGACACCAATTTAGGCAAACAATTACAAAATTTTTATCCAAAAAATAATATTCTAACTAAAGCAGGAGTATACAAATTAACTTGTAACGATTGCAACAATTTTTATATCGGCGTTACAACCAGAAACTTAAACATTAGATATCAAGAACATATTAAAAATATAACTAATTCGGCTTACGGTAGACACTTACACGAAAACAATCATACTTCAGACACTAACAACATAAACATATTACAGACCACACATAACAATAGGGAACTACTATTATACGAACAACTACACATCTACAGACACAACAATAACGAACCACAAAACATGCTCAACGACATTACAGAAACCGACAACCATCTCTTCAAACTCGTATGCTAAATTGAAATTTAGCGCGTTTTTATTTCAACACGTCAGACGCTTCTCTTCTTCTTAATCTAAATACAACAAGTCTTATCGGTAACTAGGTTACACGAACTTATCAACTCACAGCTGTAATCACACGTCACAAGGTCAAAACAGACATATCTACACATTTTTTCATAAAAGATTTCAATTTCTAAATAATATAGTTCATCATCAATTATTATAAACAAATACATATAATATAATTTTAAACATAACAAATATAAATAAAATTAAAAAACTTTTTAAATATTTTTACGCAACAACATGTGCAATGTATTTTTGTGACAATTATATCGAACACAATACACATGGTCGAACACAACTTTATATATTTTACAACTAATAATGACGGTATGTTTTTATTCAGATATCAATCTAATTTTATTATTTTTTATTATTTTGTTTTACTTATATATATTTTAAACTTTGACTTATGTAAAATTAAATTTGTAACGAAATACAATAATTTATAAAAATGTATACACTATATTGTTCTCTACATTGTATTTATGTAAAAAAGTCTACTAAAATTGTAATAGATAATTTTTGTATTTGCAGTTGGTCTGATGACGGCATAAAAAGCCGAAACCGGTAACCAGAAAACAATTTTAATAATAAAGTAACACTACAAAATAACGACAAAATTTTATTTAACCCTTTAAATCGCAAAGTGTTACATGGATAAATTCATACTTAAAAACAATAATTCAAATTTTAATTTATAGAAGAACGTTTAATTGACGAACTTAAAATATGGAAAAATGAAATTTTGACCGTTATTATCTCATAGTGAGTTTTACAATTTTGTACAATTATACAACCCAGATTACATGCTAATCTAAATAACTTTAAATATATGTGTCGTACGCGAAGCGTATCGTCACAATATATATATATATAATATAAAACCGAAAATCGTGAGAACTATTCTACAACTTTGTTAAAACTAACAAAATTTTAATATAGGAAAACAGCGTAGAAGATCTTATAAAATATAAATATATATATATATATATATATATATATATATATATATATATATGATGGTATTCGTTTGCGTGGACGTCCGATGAGTAGTTGGTGTGGTATGATTGAGAGAGTGGCTTGCTTAAGCAAAAGTTTCCAAGTAGTAGGAATAGAAGAGCATGTATGAGAGTGGAATTATAAATGTGGATAAAAGTGCGAAAGTTGCTTGTTTGGATAGAAGTGTTTGCAGGCGACTGATTTCGGGATGATAAAAAGAGTTTGTGCCACACCCTGATTTTGGTACATGGCGTGATTGTGTATGTATGTATGTATGTATGACAACTATACACGAATATCAGACGCAAAACTGTGAACATTTATAAAATTATAGTTTTGCGAAAGCTGAAAGAAACAGACAATAAAAAACTTTTATTTCTTTTAAAATGGGCATATAAAGCTAGACAATATCAATATATCATGTGAATGGTGTAACTTAATACAATAAAAATAGTCAATTTTACACTTTAAATTAGTCCTAAAATTGCTCGTAATTCACACGTTTTATTGAAACGTTAACAAAAACAAAACATGTTTTTACCTGATTTTTATTGCACGAAATGAGTTTCGTAGTTTTCATTTTTCTTTTTTCTTTAATGGTATCAAAATATTGATATTACTTTACTAAATTGCCACAGTATTTTATTAGTACAATAATGTAAACATTATTATATAGTAGTTAGTTACTATATACATTACTGGCGGCTAGTGGCGTAGCCAGGGAGGTGTTAGGGGTGGTTAAACTCCCCCCAACCCCAAAAAAAAAAGGTTATGTCTGTTTTTCACAAGGTTATGACTGTTTTATACAAGATTATAAAGTTTTTCACAAGATTATGTCTGTTTTTCACAAGATTATGTCTGTTTTTCACAAGATTATGTATGTTTTTTACAAGATTATGTATGTTTTTTACAAGGTTATGTCTGTTTTTCACAAGATTATGTCTGTTTTTCACAAGATTATGTCTGTTTTTGACAAGATTATCTTTATTGATTAATATTATTAACCAACCTCCTTGACAAGTTTCTAGCTACGCCACTGGATTTACACCAGTTTAGTATGTAAATTTACAGACGCCACATGAAAGTTTTTACATTATATGAATATAAAATACTTATATTTTATTTAGGTTTACTTATTTTTACCACTTTGACTGCAAGGAAAAGTGGTATGCGTTTGGTAAGGTGTCTGTAACATTTTCAAAAAAAAAAAAAATTGTATAGAAATCCTTCATATAGCCTCTAGATGACAAATCTGAACTTAGTTTATAAGTGGGTGTATGGATGTGCGTCGTCAGCTCGCTCGGTCGGTCGTAAGTCAAAATTTTGTGGCCGCAACTCCTCCTAGACGGTTCTACCGATTTTAATAAAATTTTCAGGATAAATTTGTCTAATGTACAAGATGGACATGTGGTTTTGGGTTTTTCCAGTGATGCCAACTTTCCGAAAATAAAATTACTAAAGTTTTTAAAAATTCATATTTGCTACGTTATTTATCCGATTTTGATGAAATTTTCAAAAAAAAATTTTCTAATGCTCCCATTAATTATACAATTTTATTAATAACCAGTGTTGCCAACTTTCCAATAAAAAAATTACTAAAATTTTAAAAATTTTATTATGGCCATGTTATTTAACCGATTTTACTCAAATTTTCACAAAAGATTATCCTAGTATTCATATAATTTATGTAATTTTAACAAAATACAGTGTTGCCAACTTTCTAAGAAAAAAATTAGTAAAATTTTTTAAAATTTATTATGACCATTTTATTTAACCGATTTTAATCAAATTTTCATAAAAGTTTCTCCTAGTGCCTAAATAAATTATG
>CAWYQG010000400.1:0-26508 GCA_963966155.1 Clivina fossor | reverse complement strand
GCATTTGTACGTTTTTGGCTCGAAAACTTAAAAACTACTGGAGATATTGAACTTTTTCAAAAAATCCGATTTCTCATTAAACCAGCGAAGCGAAAAAGCAAAAAATCGTCAATTTCTGCTTAAAAACGCGAATTTACAAGCATTTGTACGTTTTTGGCTCGAAAACTTAAAAACTACTGGAGATATTGAACTTTTTCAAAAAATCCGATTTCTCATTAAACCAGCGAAGCGAAAAAGCAAAAAATCGTCAATTTCTGCTTAAAAACGCGAATTTACAAGCATTTGTACGTTTTTGGCTCGCCAACTTAAAAACTACTGGAGATATTGAACTTTTTCAAAAAATCCGATTTCTCATTAAACCAGCGAAGCGAAAAAGCAAAAAATCGTCAATTTCTGCTTAAAAACGCGAATTTACAAGCATTTGTACGTTTTTGGCTCGAAAACTTAAAAACTACTGGAGATATTGAACTTTTTCAAAAAATCCGATGTCTCATTAAACCAGCGAAGCGAAAAAGCAAAAAATCGTCAATTTCTGCTTAAAAACGCGAATTTACAAGCATTTGTACGTTTTTGGCTCGCAAACTTAAAAACTACTGGAGATATTGAACTTTTTCAAAAAATCCGATTTCTCATTAAACCAGCGAAGCGAAAAAGCAAAAAATCGTCAATTTCTGCTTAAAAACGCGAATTTACAAGCATTTGTACGTTTTTGGCTCGCCAACTTAAAAACTACTGGAGATATTGAACTTTTTCAAAAAATCCGATTTCTCATTAAACCAGCGAAGCGAAAAAGCAAAAAATCGTCAATTTCTGCTTAAAAACGCGAATTTACAAGCATTTGTACGTTTTTGGCTCGAAAACTTAAAAACTACTGGAGATATTGAACTTTTTCAAAAAATCCGATTTCTCATTAAACCAGCGAAGCGAAAAAGCAAAAAATCGTCAATTTCTGCTTAAAAACGCGAATTTACAAGCATTTGTACGTTTTTGGCTCGCCAACTTAAAAACTACTGGAGATATTGAACTTTTTCAAAAAATCCGATTTCTCATTAAACCAGCGAAGCGAAAAAGCAAAAAATCGTCAATTTCTGCTTAAAAACGCGAATTTACAAGCATTTGTACGTTTTTGGCTCGAAAATTTAAAAACTACTGGAGATATTGAACTTTTTCAAAAAATCCGATTTCTCATTAAACCAGCGAAGCGAAAAAGCAAAAAATCGTCAATTTCTGCTTAAAAACGCGAATTTACAAGCATTTGTACGTTTTTGGCTCGCCAACTTAAAAACTACTGGAGATATTGAACTTTTTCAAAAAATCCGATTTCTCATTAAACCAGCGAAGCGAAAAAGCAAAAAATCGTCAATTTCTGCTTAAAAACGCGAATTTACAAGCATTTGTACGTTTTTGGCTCGCCAACTTAAAAACTACTGGAGATATTGAACTTTTTCAAAAAATCCGATTTCTCATTAAACCAGCGAAGCGAAAAAGCAAAAAATCGTCAATTTCTGCTTAAAAACGCGAATTTACAAGCATTTGTACGTTTTTGGCTCGCCAACTTAAAAACTACTGGAGATATTGAACTTTTTCAAAAAATCCGATTTCTCATTAAACCAGCGAAGCGAAAAAGCAAAAAATCGTCAATTTCTGCTTAAAAACGCGAATTTACAAGCATTTGTACGTTTTTGGCTCGCCAACTTAAAAACTACTGGAGATATTGAACTTTTTCAAAAAATCCGATTTCTCATTAAACCAGCGAAGCGAAAAAGCAAAAAATCGTCAATTTCTGCTTAAAAACGCGAATTTACAAGCATTTGTACGTTTTTGGCTCGAAAACTTAAAAACTACTGGAGATATTGAACTTTTTCAAAAAATCCGATTTCTCATTAAACCAGCGAAGCGAAAAAGCAAAAAATCGTCAATTTCTGCTTAAAAACGCGAATTTACAAGCATTTGTACGTTTTTGGCTCGCCAACTTAAAAACTACTGGAGATATTGAACTTTTTCAAAAAATCCGATTTCTCATTAAACCAGCGAAGCGAAAAAGCAAAAAATCGTCAATTTCTGCTTAAAAACGCGTATTTACAAGCATTTGTACGTTTTTGGCTCGCCAACTTAAAAACTACTGGAGATATTGAACTTTTTCAAAAAATCCGATTTCTCATTAAACCAGCGAAGCGAAAAAGCAAAAAATCGTCAATTTCTGCTTAAAAACGCGAATTTACAAGCATTTGTACGTTTTTGGCTCGAAAACTTAAAAACTACTGGAGATATTGAACTTTTTCAAAAAATCCGATTTCTCATTAAACCAGCGAAGCGAAAAAGCAAAAAATCGTCAATTTCTGCTTAAAAACGCGAATTTACAAGCATTTGTACGTTTTTGGCTCGCCAACTTAAAAACTACTGGAGATATTGAACTTTTTCAAAAAATCCGATTTCTCATTAAACCAGCGAAGCGAAAAAGCAAAAAATTGTCAATTTCTGCTTAAAAACGCGAATTTACAAGCATTTGTCCGTTTTTGGCTCGAAAACTTAAAAACTACTGGAGATATTGAACTTTTTCAAAAAATCCGATTTCTCATTAAACCAGCGAAGCGAAAAAGCAAAAAATCGTCAATTTCTGCTTAAAAACGCGAATTTACAAGCATTTGTACGTTTTTGGCTCGCCAACTTAAAAACTACTGGAGATATTGAACTTTTTCAAAAAATCCGATTTCTCATTAAACCAGCGAAGCGAAAAAGCAAAAAATTGTCAATTTCTGCTTAAAAACGCGAATTTACAAGCATTTGTACGTTTTTGGCTCGAAAACTTAAAAACTACTGGAGATATTAAACTTTTTCAAAAAATCCGATTTCTCATTAAACCAGCGAAGCGAAAAAGCAAAAAATCGTCAATTTCTGCTTAAAAACGCGAATTTACAAGCATTTGTACGTTTTTGGCTCGCCAACTTAAAAACTACTGGAGATATTGAACTTTTTCAAAAATCCGATTTCTCATTAAACCAGCGAAGCGAAAAAGCAAAAAATCGTCAATTTCTGCTTAAAAACGCGAATTTACAAGCATTTGTACGTTTTTGGCTCGCCAACTTAAAAACTACTGGAGATATTGAACTTTTTCAAAAAATCCGATTTCTCATTAAACCAGCGAAGCGAAAAAGCAAAAAATCGTCAATTTCTGCTTAAAAACGCGAATTTACAAGCATTTGTACGTTTTTGGCTCGAAAACTTAAAAACTACTGGAGATATTGAACTTTTTCAAAAAATCCGATTTCTCATTAAACCAGCGAAGCGAAAAAGCAAAAAATCGTCAATTTCTGCTTAAAAACGCGAATTTACAAGCATTTGTACGTTTTTGGCTCGCCAACTTAAAAACTACTGGAGATATTGAACTTTTTCAAAAAATCCGATTTCTCATTAAACCAGCGAAGCGAAAAAGCAAAAAATCGTCAATTTCTGCTTAAAAACGCGAATTTACAAGCATTTGTACGTTTTTGGCTCGCCAACTTAAAAACTACTGGAGATATTGAACTTTTTCAAAAAATCCGATTTCTCATTAAACCAGCGAAGCGAAAAAGCAAAAAATCGTCAATTTCTGCTTAAAAACGCGAATTTACAAGCATTTGTACATTTTTGGCTCGAAAACTTAAAAACTACTGGAGATATTGAACTTTTTCAAAAAATCCGATTTCTCATTAAACCAGCGAAGCGAAAAAGCAAAAAATCGTCAATTTCTGCTTAAAAACGCGAATTTACAAGCATTTGTACGTTTTTGGCTCGAAAACTTAAAAACTACTGGAGATATTGAACTTTTTCAAAAAATCCGATTTCTCATTAAACCAGCGAAGCGAAAAAGCAAAAAATCGTCAATTTCTGCTTAAAAACGCGAATTTACAAGCATTTGTACGTTTTTGGCTCGCCAACTTAAAAACTACTGGAGATATTGAACTTTTTCAAAAAATCCGATTTCTCATTAAACCAGCGAAGCGAAAAAGCAAAAAATCGTCAATTTCTGCTTAAAAACGCGAATTTACAAGCATTTGTACGTTTTTGGCTCGAAAACTTAAAAACTACTGGAGATATTGAACTTTTTCAAAAAATCCGATTTCTCATTAAACCAGCGAAGCGAAAAAGCAAAAAATCGTCAATTTCTGCTTAAAAACGCGAATTTACAAGCATTTGTACGTTTTTGGCTCGAAAACTTAAAAACTACTGGAGATATTGAACTTTTTCAAAAAATCCGATTTCTCATTAAACCAGCGAAGCGAAAAAGCAAAAAATCGTCAATTTCTGCTTAAAAACGCGAATTTACAAGCATTTGTACGTTTTTGGCTCGAAAACTTAAAAACTACTGGAGATATTGAACTTTTTCAAAAAATCCGATTTCTCATTAAACCAGCAAAGCGAAAAAGCAAAAAATCGTCAATTTCTGCTTAAAAACGCGAATTTACAAGCATTTGTACGTTTTTTCCTCGAAAACTTAAAAACTACTGGAGATATTGAACTTTTTCAAAAAATCCGATTTCTCATTAAACCAGCGAAGCGAAAAAGCAAAAAATCGTCAATTTCTGCTTAAAAACGCGAATTTACAAGCATTTGTACGTTTTTGGCTCGAAAACTTAAAAACTACTGGATATATTGAACTTTTTCAAAAAATCCGATTTCTCATTAAACCAGCGAAGCGAAAAAGCAAAAAATCGTCAATTTCTGCTTAAAAACGCGAATTTACAAGCACTTGTACGTTTTTGGCTCGCCAACTTAAAAACTACTGGAGATATTGAACTTTTTCAAAAAATCCGATTTCTCATTAAACCAGCGAAGCGAAAAAGCAAAAAATCGTCAATTTCTGCTTAAAAACGCGAATTTACAAGCATTTGTACGTTTTTGGCTCGCCAACTTAAAAACTACTGGAGATATTGAACTTTTTCAAAAAATCCGATTTCTCATTAAACCAGCGAAGCGAAAAAGCAAAAAATCGTCAATTTCTGCTTAAAAACGCGAATTTACAAGCATTTGTACGTTTTTGGCTCGCCAACTTAAAAACTACTGGAGATATTGAACTTTTTCAAAAATCCGATTTCTCATTAAACCAGCGAAGCGATAAAGCAAAAAATCGTCAATTTCTGCTTAAAAACGCGAATTTACAAGCATTTGTACGTTTTTGGCTCGCCAACTTAAAAACTACTGGAGATATTGAACTTTTTCAAAAAATCCGATTTCTCATTAAACCAGCGAAGCGAAAAAGCAAAAAATCGTCAATTTCTGCTTAAAAACGCGAATTTACAAGCATTTGTACGTTTTTGGCTCGAAAACTTAAAAACTACTGGAGATATTGAACTTTTTCAAAAAATCCGATTTCTCATTAAACCAGCGAAGCGAAAAAGCAAAAAATCGTCAATTTCTGCTTAAAAACGCGAATTTACAAGCATTTGTACGTTTTTGGCTCGAAAACTTAAAAACTACTGGAGATATTGAACTTTTTCAAAAAATCCGATTTCTCATTAAACCAGCGAAGCGAAAAAGCAAAAAATCGTCAATTTCTGCTTAAAAACGCGAATTTACAAGCATTTGTACGTTTTTGGCTCGAAAACTTAAAAACTACTGGAGATATTGAACTTTTTCAAAAAATCCGATTTCTCATTAAACCAGCGAAGCGAAAAAGCAAAAAATCGTCAATTTCTGCTTAAAAACGCGAATTTACAAGCATTTGTACGTTTTTGGCTCGCCAACTTAAAAACTACTGGAGATATTAAACTTTTTCAAAAAATCCGATTTCTCATTAAACCAGCGAAGCGAAAAAGCAAAAAATCGTCAATTTCTGCTTAAAACGCGAATTTACAAGCATTTGTACGTTTTTGGCTCGAAAACTTAAAAACTACTGGAGATATTGAACTTTTTCAAAAAATCCGATTTCTCATTAAACCAGCAAAGCGAAAAAGCAAAAAATCGTCAATTTCTGCTTAAAAACGCGAATTTACAAGCATTTGTACGTTTTTGGCTCGCCAACTTAAAAACTACTGGAGATATTGAACTTTTTCAAAAAATCCGATTTCTCATTAAACCAGCGAAGCGAAAAAGCAAGAAATCGCAATTTCTGCTTAAAAACGCGAATTTACAAGCATTTGTACGTTTTTGGCTCGTGAACTTAAAAACTACTGGAGATATTGAACTTTTTCAAAAAATCCGATTTTTCATTAAACCAGCGAAGCGAAAAAGCAAGAAATCGTCAATTTCTGCTTAAAAACGCGAATTTACAAGCATTTGTACGTTTTTGGCTCGCCAACTTAAAAACTACTGGAGATATTGAACTTTTTCAAAAAATCCGATTTCTCATTAAACCAGCGAAGCGAAAAAGCAAGAAATCGTCAATTTCTGCTTAAAAACGCGAATTTACAAGCATTTGTACGTTTTTGGCTCGCCAACTTAAAAACTACTGGAGATATTGAACTTTTTCAAAAAATCCGATTTCTCATTAAACCAGCGAAGCGAAAAAGCAAGAAATCGTCAATTTCTGCTTAAAAACGCGAATTTACAAGCATTTATACGTTTTTGGCTCGCCAACTTAAAAACTACTGGAGATATTGAACTTTTTCAAAAAATCCGATTTCTCATTAAACCAGCGAAGCGAAAAAGCAAAAAAAATCGTCAATTTCTGCTTAAAAACGCGAATTTACAAGCATTTGTACGTTTTTGGCTCGCCAACTTAAAAACTACTGGAGATATTGAACTTTTTCAAAAAATCCGATTTCTCATTAAACCAGCGAAGCGAAAAAGCAAAAAATCGTCAATTTCTGCTTAAAAACGCGAATTTACAAGCATTTGTACGTTTTTGGCTCGCCAACTTAAAAACTACTGGAGATATTGAACTTTTCAAAAATCCGATTTCTCATTAAACCAGCGAAGCGAAAAAGCAAAAAATCGTCAATTTCTGCTTAAAAACGCGAATTTACAAGCATTTGTACGTTTTTGGCTCGCCAACTTAAAAACTACTGGAGATATTGAACTTTTTCAAAAAATCCGATTTCTCATTAAACCAGCGAAGCGAAAAAGCAAGAAATCGTCAATTTCTGCTTAAAAACGCGAATTTACAGCATTTGTACGTTTTTGGCTCGCCAACTTAAAAACTACTGGAGATATTAAACTTTTTCAAAAAATCCGATTTTTCATTAAACCAGCGAAGCGAAAAAGCAAAAAATCGTCAATTTTTGCTTAAAAACGCGAATTTACAAGCATTTGTACGTTTTTGGCTCGCCAACTTAAAAACTACTGGAGATATTTTTTACTTTTTCAAAAATCCGATTTCTCATTAAACCAGCGAAGCGAAAAAGCAAAAAATCGTCAATTTCTGCTTAAAAACGCGAATTTACAAGCATTTGTACGTTTTTGGCTCGCCAACTTAAAAACTACTGGAGATATTGAACTTTTTCAAAAAATCCGATTTCTCATTAAACCAGCGAAGCGAAAATGCAAAAAATCGTCAATTTCTGCTTAAAAACGCGAATTTACAAGCATTTGTACGTTTTTGGCTCGCCAACTTAAAAACTACTGGAGATATTGAACTTTTTCAAAAAATCCGATTTCTCATTAAACCAGCGAAGCGAAAAAGCAAGAAATCGTCAATTTCTGCTTAAAAACGCGAATTTACAAGCATTTGTACGTTTTTGGCTCGCCAACTTAAAACTACTGGAGATATTGAACTTTTTCAAAAAATCCGATTTCTCATTAAACCAGCGAAGCGAAAAAGCAAGAAATCGTCAATTTCTGCTTAAAAACGCGAATTTACAAGCATTTGTACGTTTTTGGCTCGCCAACTTAAAAACTACTGGAGATATTGAACTTTTTCAAAAAATCCGATTTCTCATTAAACCAGCGAAGCGAAAAAGCAAGAAATCGTCAATTTCTGCTTAAAAACGCGAATTTACAAGCATTTATACGTTTTTGGCTCGCCAACTTAAAAACTACTGGAGATATTGAACTTTTTCAAAAAATCCGATTTCTCATTAAACCAGCGAAGCGAAAAAGCAAAAAATCGTCAATTTCTGCTTAAAAACGCGAATTTACAAGCATTTGTACGTTTTTGGCTCGCCAACTTAAAAACTACTGAAGATATTGAACTTTTTCAAAAAATCCGATTTCTCATTAAACCAGCGAAGCGAAAAAGCAAGAAATCGTCAATTTCTGCTAAAAATGCGAATTTACAAGCATTTGTACGTTTTTGGCTCGCCAACTTAAAAACTACTGGAGATATTAAACTTTTTCAAAAAATCCGATTTCTCATTAAACCAGCGAAGCGAAAAAGCAAGAAATCGTCAATTTCTGCTTAAAAACGCGAATTTACAAGCATTTGTACGTTTTTGGCTCGCCAACTTAAAAACTACTGGAGATATTGAACTTTTTCAAAAAATCCGATTTCTCATTAAACCAGCGAAGCGAAAAAGCAAAAAATCGTCAATTTCTGCTTAAAAACGCGAATTTACAAGCATTTGTACGTTTTTGGCTCGCCAACTTAAAAATTACTGGAGATATTGAACTTTTTCAAAAAATCCGATTTCTCATTAAACCAGCGAAGCGAAAATGCAAAAAATCGTCAATTTCTGCTTAAAAACGCGAATTTACAAGCATTTGTACGTTTTTGGCTCGCCAACTTAAAAACTACTGGAGATATTGAACTTTTTCAAAAAATCCGATTTCTCATTAAACCAGCGAAGCGAAAAAGCAAGAAATCGTCAATTTCTGCTTAAAAACGCGAATTTACAAGCATTTGTACGTTTTTGGCTCGCCAACTTAAAAACTACTGGAGATATTGAACTTTTTCAAAAAAACCGATTTCTCATTAAACCAGCAAAGCGAAAAAGCAAGAAATCGTCAATTTCTGCTTAAAAACGCGAATTTACAAGCATTTGTACGTTTTTGGCTCGCCAACTTAAAAACTACTGGAGATATTGAACTTTTTAAAAAATTCCGATTTCTCATTAAACCAGCGAAGCGAAAAAGCAAAAAATCGTCAATTTCTGGTTAAAAACGCGAATTTACAAGCATTTGTACGTTTTTGGCTCGCCAACTTAAAAACTACTGGAGATATTGAACTTTTTCAAAAAATCCAATTTCTCATTAAACCAGCGAAGCGAAAAAGCAAGAAATCGTCAATTTCTGCTTAAAAACGCGAATTTACAAGCATTTGTACGTTTTTGGCTCGCCAACTTAAAAAACTACTGGAGATATTAAACTTTTTCAAAAATCCGATTTCTCATTAAACCAGCGAAGCGAAAAAGCAAGAAATCGTCAATTTCTGCTTAAAAACGCGAATTTACAAGCATTTGTACGTTTTTGGCTCGTGATCTTAAAAACTACTGGAGATATTGAACTTTTTCAAAAAATCCGATTTCTCATTAAACCAGCGAAGCGAAAAAGCAAGAAATCGTCAATTTCTGCTTAAAAACGCGAATTTACAAGCATTTGTACGTTTTTGGCTCGCCAACTTAAAAACTACTGGAGATATTGAACTTTTTCAAAAAATCCGATTTCTCATTAAACCAGCGAAGCGAAAAAGCAAGAAATCGTCAATTTCTGCTTAAAAACGCGAATTTACAAGCATTTATACGTTTTTGGCTCGCCAACTTAAAAACTACTGGAGATATTGAACTTTTTCAAAAAATCCGATTTCTCATTAAACCAGCGAAGCGAAAAAGCAAGAAATCGTCAATTTCTGCTTAAAAACGCGAATTTACAAGCATTTGTACGTTTTTGGCTCGCCAACTTAAAAACTACTGGAGATATTGAACTTTTTCAAAAAATCCGATTTCTCATTAAACCAGCGAAGCGAAAAAGCAAGAAATCGTCAATTTCTGCTTAAAAACGCGAATTTACAAGCATTTGTACGTTTTTGGCTCGCCAACTTAAAAACTACTGGAGATATTGAACTTTTTCAAAAAATCCGATTTCTCATTAAACCAGCGAAGCGAAAAAGCAAAAAATCGTCAATTTCTGCTTAAAAACGCGAATTTACAAGCATTTGTACGTTTTTGGCTCGCCAACTTAAAAACTACTGGAGATATTGAACTTTTTCAAAAAATCCGATTTCTCATTAAACCAGCGAAGCGAAAAAGCAAAAAATCGTCAATTTCTACTTAAAAACGCGAATTTACAAGCATTTGTACGTTTTTGGCTCGCCAACTTAAAAACTACTGGAGATATTGAACTTTTTCAAAAAATCCGATTTCTCATTAAACCAGCGAAGCGAAAAAGCAAAAAATCGTCAATTTCTGCTTAAAAACGCGAATTTACAAGCATTTGTACGTTTTTGGCTCGCCAACTTAAAAACTACTGGAGATATTGAACTTTTTCAAAAAATCCGATTTCTCATTAAACCAGCGAAGCGAAAAAGCAAGAAATCGTCAATTTCTGCTTAAAAACGCGAATTTACAAGCATTTGTACGTTTTTGGCTCGCCAACTTAAAAACTACTGGAGATATTGAACTTTTTCAAAAATCCGATTTCTCATTAAACCAGCGAAGCGAAAAAGCAAAAAATCGTCAATTTCTGCTTAAAAACGCGAATTTACAAGCATTTGTACGTTTTTGGCTCGCCAACTTAAAAACTACTGGAAATATTGAACTTTTTCAAAAAATCCGATTTCTCATTAAACCAGCGAAGCGAAAAAGCAAAAAATCGTCAATTTCTGCTTAAAAACGCGAATTTACAAGCATTTTACGTTTTTGGCTCGCCAACTTAAAAACTACTGGAGATATTGAACTTTTTCAAAAAATCCGATTTCTCATTAAACCAGCGAAGCGAAAAAGCAAAAAATCGTCAATTTCTGCTTAAAAACGCGAATTTACAAGCATTTGTACGTTTTTGGCTCGCCAACTTAAAAACTACTGGAGATATTGAACTTTTTCAAAAAATCCGATTTCTCATTAAACCAGCGAAGCGAAAAAGCAAAAAATCGTCAATTTCTGCTTAAAAACGCGAATTTACAAGCATTTGTACGTTTTTGGCTCGCCAACTTAAAAACTACTGGAGATATTGAACTTTTTCAAAAAATCCGATTTCTCATTAAACCAGCGAAGCGAAAAAGCAAAAAATCGTCAATTTCTGCTTAAAAACGCGAATTTACAAGCATTTATACGTTTTTGGCTCGCCAACTTAAAAACTACTGGAGATATTGAACTTTTTCAAAAAATCCGATTTCTCATTAAACCAGCGAAGCGAAAAAGCAAGAAATCGTCAATTTCTGCTTAAAAACGCGAATTTACAAGCATTTGTACGTTTTTGGCTCGCCAACTTAAAAACTACTGGAGATATTGAACTTTTTCAAAAAATCCGATTTCTCATTAAACCAGCGAAGCGAAAAAGCAAGAAATCGTCAATTTCTGCTTAAAAACGCGAATTTACAAGCATTTGTACGTTTTTGGCTCGCCAACTTAAAAACTACTGGAGATATTGAACTTTTTCAAAAAATCCGATTTCTCATTAAACCAGCGAAGCGAAAAAGCAAAAAATCGTCAATTTCTGCTTAAAAACGCGAATTTACAAGCATTTGTACGTTTTTGGCTCGCCAACTTAAAAACTACTGGAGATATTGAACTTTTTCAAAAAATCCGATTTCTCATTAAACCAGCGAAGCGAAAAAGCAAAAAATCGTCAATTTCTACTTAAAAACGCGAATTTACAAGCATTTGTACGTTTTTGGCTCGCCAACTTAAAAACTACTGGAGATATTGAACTTTTTCAAAAAATCCGATTTCTCATTAAACCAGCGAAGCGAAAAAGCAAAAAATCGTCAATTTCTGCTTAAAAACGCGAATTTACAAGCATTTGTACGTTTTTGGCTCGCCAACTTAAAAACTACTGGAGATATTGAACTTTTTCAAAAAATCCGATTTCTCATTAAACCAGCGAAGCGAAAAAGCAAGAAATCGTCAATTTCTGCTTAAAAACGCGAATTTACAAGCATTTGTACGTTTTTGGCTCGCCAACTTAAAAACTACTGGAGATATTGAACTTTTTCAAAAAATCCGATTTCTCATTAAACCAGCGAAGCGAAAAAGCAAAAAATCGTCAATTTCTGCTTAAAAACGCGAATTTACAAGCATTTGTACGTTTTTGGCTCGCCAACTTAAAAACTACTGGAAATATTGAACTTTTTCAAAAAATCCGATTTCTCATTAAACCAGCGAAGCGAAAAAGCAAAAAATCGTCAATTTCTGCTTAAAAACGCGAATTTACAAGCATTTTACGTTTTTGGCTCGCCAACTTAAAAACTACTGGAGATATTGAACTTTTTCAAAAAATCCGATTTCTCATTAAACCAGCGAAGCGAAAAAGCAAAAAATCGTCAATTTCTGCTTAAAAACGCGAATTTACAAGCATTTGTACGTTTTTGGCTCGCCAACTTAAAAACTACTGGAGATATTGAACTTTTTCAAAAAATCCGATTTCTCATTAAACCAGCGAAGCGAAAAAGCAAAAAATCGTCAATTTCTGCTTAAAAACGCGAATTTACAAGCATTTGTACGTTTTTGGCTCGCCAACTTAAAAACTACTGGAGATATTGAACTTTTTCAAAAAATCCGATTTCTCATTAAACCAGCGAAGCGAAAAAGCAAAAAATCGTCAATTTCTGCTTAAAAACGCGAATTTACAAGCATTTGTACGTTTTTGGCTCGCCAACTTAAAAACTACTGGAGATATTGAACTTTTTCAAAAAATCCGATTTCTCATTAAACCAGCGAAGCGAAAAAGCAAGAAATCGTCAATTTCTGCTTAAAAACGCGAATTTACAAGCATTTGTACGTTTTTGGCTCGCCAACTTAAAAACTACTGGAGATATTGAACTTTTTCAAAAAATCCGATTTTTCATTAAACCAGCGAAGCGAAAAAGCAAGAAATCGTCAATTTCTGCTTAAAAACGCGAATTTACAAGCATTTGTACGTTTTTGGCTCGCCAACTTAAAAACTACTGGAGATATTGAACTTTTTCAAAAAATCCGATTTCTCATTAAACCAGCGAAGCGAAAAAGCAAGAAATCGTCAATTTCTGCTTAAAAACGCTAATTTACAAGCATTTGTACGTTTTTGGCTCGCCAACTTAAAAACTACTGGAGATATTGAACTTTTTCAAAGAATCCGATTTCTCTTTAAACCAGCGAAGCGAAAAAGCAAAAAATCGTCAATTTCTGCTTAAAAACGCGAATTTACAAGGATTTGTACGTTTTTGGCTCCCCAACTTACAAACTACTGGAGATATTGAACTTTTTCAAAAAATCCGATTTCTCATTAAACCAGCGAAGCGAAAAAGCAAGAAATCGTCAATTTCTGCTTAAAAACGCGAATTTACAAGCATTTGTACGTTTTTGGCTCGCCAACTTAAAAACTACTGGAGATATTGAACTTTTTCAAAAAATCCGATTTCTCATTAAACCAGCGAAGCGAAAAAGCAAAAAATCGTCAATTTCTGCTTAAAAACGCGAATTTACAAGCATTTGTACGTTTTTGGCTCGCCAATTTAAAAACTACTGGAGATATTGAACTTTTTCAAAAAATCCGATTTCTTATTAAACCAGCGAAGCGAAAAAGCAAAAAATTGTCAATTTCTGCTTAAAACCGCGAATTTACAAGCATTTGTACGTTTTTGGCTCGCCAACTTAAAAACTACTGGAGATATTGAACTTTTTCAAAAAATCCGATTTCTCATTAAACCAGCGAAGCGAAAAAGCAAAAAATCGCCAATTTCTGCTTAAAAACGCGAATTTACAAGCATTTGTACGTTTTTGGCTCGCCAACTTAAAAACTACTGGAGATATTGAACTTTTTCAAAAAATCCGATTTCTCATTAAACCAGCGAAGCGAAAAAGCAAAAAATCGTCTATTTCTGCTTAAAAACGCGAATTTACAAGCATTTGTACGTTTTTGGCTCGCCAACTTAAAAACTACTGGAGATATTGAACTTTTTCAAAAAATCCGATTTCTCATTAAACCAGCGAAGCGAAAAAGCAAAAAATCGTCAATTTCTGCTTAAAAACGCGAATTTACAAGCATTTGTACGTTTTTGGCTCGCCAACTTCAAAACTACTGGAGATATTGAACTTTTTCAAAAAATCCGATTTCTCATTAAACCAGCGAAGCGAAAAAGCAAGAAATCGTCAATTTCTGCTTAAAAACGCGAATTTACAAGCATTTGTACGTTTTTGGCTCGCCAACTTAAAAACTACTGGAGATATTGAACTTTTTCAAAAAATCCGATTTCTCATTAAACCAGCGAAGCGAAAAAGCAAGAAATCGTCAATTTCTGCTTAAAAACGCGAATTTACAAGCATTTGTACGTTTTTGGCTTGCCAACTTAAAAACTACTGGAGATATTGAACTTTTTCAAAAAATCCGATTTCTCATTAAACCAGCGAAGCGAAAAAGCAAAAAATCGTCAATTTCTGCTTAAAACGCTAATTTACAAGCATTTGTACGTTTTTGGCTCGCCAACTTAAAAACTACTGGAGATATTGAACTTTTTCAAAAAATCCGATTTCTCATTAAACCAGCGAAGCGAAAAAGCAAGAAATCGTCAATTTCTGCTTAAAAACGCGAATTTACAAGCATTTGTACGTTTTTGGCTCGCCAACTTAAAAACTACTGGAGATATTGAACTTTTTCAAAAAATCCGATTTCTCATTAAACCAGCGAAGCGAAAAAGCAAGAAATCGTCAATTTCTGCTTAAAAACGCGAATTTACAAACATTTATACGTTTTTGGCTCGCCAACTTAAAAACTACTGGAGATATTGAACTTTTTCAAAAAATCCGATTTCTCATTAAACCAGCGAAGCGAAAAAGCAAAAAATCGTCAATTTCTGCTTAAAAACGCGAATTTACAAGCATTTGTACGTTTTTGACTCGCCAACTTAAAAACTACTGGAGATATTGAACTTTTTCAAAAAATCCGATTTCTCATTAAACCAGCTAAGCGAAAAAGCAAAAAATCGTCAATTTCTGCTTAAAAACGCGAATTTACAAGCATTTGTACGTTTTTGGCTCGCCAACTTAAAAACTACTGGAGATATTGAACTTTTTCAAAAAATCCGATTTCTCATTAAACCAGCGAAGCGAAAAAGCAAAAAATCGTCAATTTCTGCTTAAAAACGCGAATTTACAAGCATTTGTACGTTTTTGGCTCGCCAACTTAAAAACTACTGGAGATATTGAACTTTTTCAAAAAATCCGATTTCTCATTAAACCAGCGAAGCGAAAAAGCAAAAAATCGTCAATTTCTGCTTAAAAACGCGAATTTACAAGCATTTGTACGTTTTTGGCAGTTTTTAAGTTGGCGAACTTAAAAACTACTGGAGATATTGAACTTTTTCAAAAAATCCGACGTACGTTTTTGGTAGTTTTTAAGTTGGCGAACTTAAAAACTACTGAAGATATTGAACTTTTTCAAAAAATCCGATTTCTCATTAAACCAGCGAAGCGAAAAAGCAAGAAATCGTCAATTTCTGCTTAAAAACGCGAATTTACAAGCATTTGTACGTTTTTGGCTCGCCAACTTAAAAACTACTGGAGATATTGAACTTTTTCAAAAAATCCGATTTCTCATTAAACCAGCGAAGCGAAAAAGCAAGAAATCGTCAATTTCTGCTTAAAAACGCGAATTTACAAGCATTTGTACGTTTTTGGCTTGCCAACTTAAAAACTACTGGAGATATTGAACTTTTTCAAAAAATCCGATTTCTCATTAAACCAGCGAAGCGAAAAAGCAAGAAATCGTCAATTTCTGCTTAAAAACGCTAATTTACAAGCATTTGTACGTTTTTGGCTCGCCAACTTAAAAACTACTGGAGATATTGAACTTTTTCAAAAAATCCGATTTCTCATTAAACCAGCGAAGCGAAAAAGCAAGAAATCGACAATTTCTGCTTAAAAACGCGAATTTACAAGCATTTGTACGTTTTTGGCTCGCCAACTTAAAAACTACTGGAGATATTGAACTTTTTCAAAAAATCCGATTTCTCATTAAACCAGCGAAGCGAAAAAGCAAGAAATCGTCAATTTCTGCTTAAAAACGCGAATTTACAAACATTTATACGTTTTTGGCTCGCCAACTTAAAAACTACTGGAGATATTGAACTTTTTCAGAAAATCCGATTTCTCATCAAACCAGCGAAGCGAAAAAGCAAAAAATCGTCAATTTCGGCTTAAAAACGCGAATTTACAAGCATTTGTACGTTTTTGACTCGCCAACTTAAAAACTACTGGAGATATTGAACTTTTTCAAAAAATCCGATTTCTCATTAAACCAGCTAAGCGAAAAAGCAAAAAATCGTCAATTTCTGCTTAAAAACGCGAATTTACAAGCATTTGTACGTTTTTGGCTCGCCAACTTAAAAACTACTGGAGATATTGAACTTTTTCAAAAAATCCGATTTCTCATTAAACCAGCGAAGCGAAAAAGCAAAAAATCGTGAATTTCTGCTTAAAAACGCGAATTTACAAGCATTTGTACGTTTTTGGCTCGCCAACTTAAAAACTACTGGAGATATTGAACTTTTTCAAAAAATCCGATTTCTCATTAAACCAGCGAAGCGAAAAAGCAAGAAATCGTCAATTTCTGCTTAAAAACGCGAATTTACAAGCATTTGTACGTTTTTGGCTCGCCAACTTAAAAACTACTGGAGATATTGAACTTTTTCAAAAAATCCGATTTCTCATTAAACCAGCGAAGCGAAAAAGCAGGAAATCGTCAATTTCTGCTTAAAAACGCGAATTTACAAGCATTTGTACGTTTTTGGCTCGCCAATTTAAAAACTACTGGAAATATTGAACTTTTTCAAAAAATCCGATTTCTCATTAAACCAGCGAAGCGAAAAAGCAAGAAATCGTCAATTTCTGCTTAAAAACGCGAATTTACAAGCATTTATACGTTTTTGGCTCGCCAACTTAAAAACTACTGGAGATATTGAACTTTTTCAAAAAATCCGATTTCTCATTAAACCAGCGAAGCGAAAAAGCAAAAAATCGTCAATTTCTGCTTAAAAACGCGAATTTACAAGCATTTGTACGTTTTTGGCTCGCCAACTTAAAAACTACCGGAGATATTGAACTTTTTCAAAAAATCCGATTTCTCATTAAACCAGCGAAGCGAAAAAGCAAGAAATCGTCAATTTCTGCTTAAAAACGCGAATTTACAAGCATTTGTACGTTTTTGGCTCGCCAACTTAAAAACTACTGGAGATATTGAACTTTTTCAAAAAATCCGATTTCTCATTAAACCAGCGAAGCGAAAAAGCAAGAAATCGTCAATTTCTGCTTAAAAACGCGAATTTACAAGCATTTGTACGTTTTTGGCTCGCCAATTTAAAAACTACTGGAGATATTGAACTTTTTCAAAAAATCCGATTTTTCATTAAAAAAGCGAAGCGAAAAAGCAAGAAATCGTCAATTTCTGCTTAAAAACGCGAATTTACAAGAATTTGTACGTTTTTGGCTCGCCAACTTAAAAACTACTGGAGATATTGAACTTTTTCAAAAAATCCGATTTCTCATTAAACCAGCGAAGCGAAAAAGCAAGAAATCGTCAATTTCTGCTTAAAAACGCGAATTTACAAGCATTTGTACGTTTTTGGCTCGCCAACTTAAAAACTTCTGGGGATATTGAACTTTTTCAAAAAATCCAATTTCTCATTAAACCAGCGAAGCGAAAAAGCAAGAAATTGTCAATTTCTGCTTAAAAACGCAAATTTACAAGCATTTGTACGTTTTTGGCTCGCCAACTTAAAAACTACTGGAGATATTAAACTTTTTCAAAAAATCCGATTTCTCATTAAACCAGCGAAGCGAAAAAGCAAAAAATCGTCAATTTCTGCTTAAAAACGCGAATTTACAAGCATTTGTACGTTTTTGGCTCGCCAACTTAAAAACAACTAGAGATATTGAACTTTTTCAAAAAATCCGATTTCTCATTAAACCAGCGAAGCGAAAAAGCAAAAAATCGTCAATTTCTGCTTAAAAACGCGAATTTACAAGCATTTGTACGTTTTTGGCTCGCCAACTTAAAAACTACTGGAGATATTGAACTTTTTCAAAAAATCCGATTTCTCATTAAACCAGCGAAGCGAAAAAGCAAGAAATCGTCAATTTCTGCTTAAAAACGCGAATTTACAAGCATTTGTACGTTTTTGGCTCGCCAACTTAAAAACTACTGGAGATATTGAACTTTTTCAAAAAATCCGATTTCTCATTAAACCAGCGAAGCGAAAAAGCAAGAAATCGTCAATTTCTGCTTAAAAACGCGAATTTACAAGCATTTGTACGTTTTTGGCTCGCCAACTTAAAAACTACTGGAGATATTGAACTTTTTCAAAAAATCCGATTTCTCATTAAACCAGCGAAGCGAAAAAGCAAAAAATCGTCAATTTCTGCTTAAAAACGCGAATTTACAAGCATTTGTACGTTTTTGGCTCGCCAACTTAAAAACTACTGGAGATATTGAACTTTTTCAAAAAATCCGATTTCTCATTAAACCAGCGAAGCGAAAAAGCAAGAAATCGTCAATTTCTGCTTAAAAACGCGAATTTACAAGCATTTGTACGTTTTTGGCTCGCCAACTTAAAAACTACTGGAGATATTAAACTTTTTCAAAAAATCCGATTTCTCATTAAACCAGCGAAGCGAAAAAGCAAGAAATCGTCAATTTCTGCTTAAAAACGCGAATTTACAAGCATTTGTACGTTTTTGGCTCGCCAACTTAAAAACTACTGGAGATATTAAACTTTTTCAAAAAATCCGATTTCTCATTAAACCAGCGAAGCGAAAAAGCAAGAAATCGTCAATTTCTGCTTAAAAACGCGAATTTACAAGCATTTGTACGTTTTTGGCTCGCCAACTTAAAAACTTCTGGAGATATTGAACTTTTTCAAAAAATCCAATTTCTCATTAAACCAGCGAAGCGAAAAAGCAAGAAATCGTCAATTTCTGCTTAAAAACGCGAATTTACAAGCATTTGTACGTTTTTGGCTCGCCAACTTAAAAACTACTGGAGATATTAAACTTTTTCAAAAAATCCGATTTCTCATTAAACCAGCGAAGCGAAAAAGCAAAAAATCGTCAATTTCTGCTTAAAAACGCGAATTTACAAGCATTTGTACGTTTTTGGCTCGCCAACTTAAAAACTACTAGAGATATTGAACTTTTTCAAAAAATCCGATTTCTCATTAAACCAGCGAAGCGAAAAAGCAAAAAATCGTCAATTTCTGCTTAAAAACGCAAATTTACAAGCATTTGTACGTTTTTGGCTCGCCAACTTAAAAACTACTGGAGATATTGAACTTTTTCAAAAAATCCGATTTCTCATTAAACCAGCGAAGCGAAAAAGCAAAAAATCGTCAATTTCTGCTTAAAAACGCGAATTTACAAGCATTTGTACGTTTTTGGCTCGCCAACTTAAAAACTACTGGAGATATTGAACTTTTTCAAAAAATTCGATTTCTCATTAAGCCAGCGAAGCGAAAAAGCAAAAAATCGTCAATTTCTGCTTAAAAACGCGAATTTACAAGCATTTGTACGTTTTTGGCTCGCCAACTTAAAAACTACTGGAGATATTGAACTTTTTCAAAAAATCCGATTTCTCATTAAACCAGCGAAGCGAAAAAGCAAAAAATCGTCAATTTCTGCTTAAAAACGCGAATTTACAAGCATTTGTACGTTTTTGGCTCGCCAACTTAAAAACTACTGGAGATATTAAACTTTTTCAAAAAATCCGATTTCTCATTAAACCAGCGAAGCGAAAAAGCAAGAAATCGTCAATTTCTGCTTAAAAACGCGAATTTACAAGCATTTGTACGTTTTTGGCTCGCCAACTTAAAAACTACTGGAGATATTGAACTTTTTCAAAAAATCCGATTTCTCATTAAACCAGCGAAGCGAAAAAGCAAGAAATCGTCAATTTCTGCTTAAAAACGCGAATTTACAAGCATTTGTACGTTTTTGGCTCGTCAACTTAAAAACTACTGGAGATATTGAACTTTTTCTAAAAATCCGATTTCTCATTAAACCAGCGAAGCGAAAAAGCAAAAAATCGTCAATTTCTGCTTAAAAACGCGAATTTACAAGCATTTGTACGTTTTTGGCTCGCCAACTTAAAAACTACTGGAGATATTAAACTTTTTCAAAAATCCGATTTCTCATTAAACCAGCGAAGCGAAAAAGCAAGAAATCGTCAATTTCTGCTTAAAAACGCGAATTTACAAGCATTTGTACGTTTTTGGTTCGCCAACTTAAAAACTACTGGAGATATTGAACTTTTTCAAAAAATCCGATTTCTCATTAAACCAGCGAAGCGAAAAAGCAAGAAATCGTCAATTTCTGCTTAAAAACGCGAATTTACAAGCATTTGTACGTTTTTGGCTCGCCAACTTAAAAACTACTGGAGATATTGAACTTTTTCAAAAAATCCGATTTCTCATTAAACCAGCGAAGCGAAAAAGCAAGAAATCGTCAATTTCTGCTTAAAAACGCGAATTTACAAGCATTTGTACGTTTTTGGCTCGCCAACTTAAAAACTACTGGAGATATTGAACTTTTTCAAAAAATCCGATTTCTCATTAAACCAGCGAAGCGAAAAAGCAAAAAATCGTCAATTTCTGCTTAAAAACGCGAATTTACAAGCATTTGTACGTTTTTGGCTCGCCAACTTAAAAACTACTGGAGATATTGAACTTTTTCAAAAATCCGATTTCTCATTAAACCAGCGAAGCGAAAAAGCAAGAAATCGTCAATTTCTGCTTAAAAACGCGAATTTACAAGCATTTGTACGTTTTTGGCTCGCCAACTTAAAAACTACTGGAGATATTAAACTTTTTCAAAAAATCCGATTTCTCATTAAACCAGCGAAGCGAAAAAGCAAGAAATCGTCAATTTCTGCTTAAAAACGCGAATTTACAAGCATTTGTACGTTTTTGGCTCGTGAACTTAAAAACTACTGGAGATATTGAACTTTTTCAAAAAATCCGATTTCTCATTAAACCAGCGAAGCGAAAAAGCAAGAAATCGTCAATTTCTGCTTAAAAACGCGAATTTACAACCATTTGTACGTTTTTGGCTCGCCAACTTAAAAACTACTGGAGATATTGAACTTTTTCAAAAAATCCGATTTCTCATTAAACCAGCGAAGCGAAAAAGCAAGAAATCGTCAATTTCTGCTTAAAAAACGCGAATTTACAAGCATTTATACGTTTTTGGCTCGCCAACTTAAAAACTACTGGAGATATTGAACTTTTTCAAAAAAATCCGATTTCTCATTAAACCAGCGAAGCGAAAAAGCAAGAAATCGTCAATTTCTGCTTAAAAACGCGAATTTACAAGCATTTGTACGTTTTTGGCTCGCCAACTTAAAAACTACTGGAGATATTGAACTTTTTCAAAAAATCCGATTTCTCATTAAACCAGCGAAGCGAAAAAAGCAAGAAATCGTCAATTTCTGCTTAAAAACGCGAATTTACAAGCATTTGTACGTTTTTGGCTCGCCAACTTAAAAACTACTGGAGATATTGAACTTTTTCAAAAAATCCGATTTCTCATTAAACCGGCGAAGCGAAAAAGCAAGAAATTGTCAATTTCTGCTTAAAAACGCGAATTTACAAGCATTTGTACGTTTTTGGCTCGCCGAACTTAAAAACTACTGGAGATATTGAACTTTTTCAAAAAAATCCGATTTCTCATTAAACCAGCGAAGCGAAAAAGCAAAAAATCGTCAATTTCTGCTTAAAAACGCGAATTTACAAGCATTTGTACGTTTTTGGCTCGCCAACTTAAAAACAACTGGAGATATTAAACTTTTTCAAAAAATCCGATTTCTCATTAAACCAGCGAAGCGAAAAAGCAAAAAATCGTCAATTTCTACTTAAAAACGCGAATTTACAAGCATTTGTACGTTTTTGGCTCGCAAACTTAAAAACTACTGGAGATATTAAACTTTTTCAAAAAATCCGATTTCTCATTAAACCAGCGAAGCGAAAAAGCAAAAAATCGTCAATTTCTGCTTAAAAACGCGAATTTACAAGCATTTGTACGTTTTTTGGCTCGCCAACTTAAAAACTACTGGAGATATTGAACTTTTTCAAAAAAATCCGATTTCTCATTAAACCAGCGAAGCGAAAAAGCAAGAAATCGTCAATTTCTGCTTAAAAACGCGAATTTACAAGCATTTGTACGTTTTTGGCTCGCCAACTTAAAAACTACTGGAGATATTGAACTTTTTCAAAAAATCCGATTTCTCATTAAACCAGCGAAGCGAAAAAGCAAGAAATCGTCAATTTCTGCTTAAAAAACGCGAATTTACAAGCATTTGTACGTTTTTGGCTCGCCAACTTAAAAAACTACCTGGAGATATTGAACTTTTTCAAAAAAGCCGATTTCTCATTAAACCAGCGAAGCGAAAAAGCAAGAAATCGTCAATTTCTGCTTAAAAACGCGAATTTACAAGCATTTGTACGTTTTTGGCTCGCTAACTTAAAAACTACTGGAGATATTGAACTTTTTCAAAAAATCCGATTTCTCATTAAACCAGCGAAGCGAAAAAGCAAGAAATCGTCAATTTCTGCTTAAAAAACGGGAATTTACAAGCATTTGTACGTTTTTTGGCTCGCCAACTTAAAAACTACTGGAGATATTGAACTGTTTCAAAAAATCCGATTTCTCATTAAACCAGCGAAGCGAAAAAGCAAGAAATCGTCAATTTCTGCTTAAAAACGCGAATTTACAAGCATTTGTACGTTTTTGGCTCGCCAACTTAAAAACTACTGGAGATATTGAACTTTTTCAAAAATCCGATTTCTCATTAAACCAGCGAAGCGAAAAAGCAAAAAATCGGTCAATTTCTGCTTAAAAACGCGAATTTACAAGCATTTGTACGTTTTTGGCTCGCCAACTTAAAAACTACTGGAGATATTGAACTTTTTCCAAAAATCCGATTTCTCATTAAACCAGCGAAGCGAAAAAGCAAGAAATCGTCAATTTCTGCTTAAAAAACGCGAATTTACAAGCATTTGTACGTTTTTGGCTTGCCAACTTAAAAACTACTGGAGATATTGAACTTTTTCAAAAAATCCGATTTCTCATTAAACCAGCGAAGCGAAAAAGCAAGAAATCGTCAATTTCTGCTTAAAAAACGCGAATTTACAAGCATTTGTACGTTTTTGGCTCGCCAACTTAAAAACTACTGGAGATATTGAACTTTTTCAAAAAATCCGATTTCTCATTAAACCAGCGAAGCGAAAAAGCAAGAAATCGTCAATTTCTGCTTAAAAACGCGAATTTACAAGCATTTGTACGTTTTTGGCTCGCCAACTTAAAAACTACTGGAGATATTGAACTTTTTCAAAAAATCCGATTTTTCATTAAACCAGCGAAGCGAAAAAGCAAAAAATCGTCAATTTCTGCTTAAAAAACGCGAATTTACAAGCATTTGTACGTTTTTGGCTCGCCAACTTAAAAACTACTGGAGATATTGAACTTTTTCAAAAAATCCGATTTCTCATTAAACCAGCGAAGCGAAAAAGCAAGAAATCGTCAATTTCTGCTTAAAAACGCGAATTTACAAGCATTTGTACGTTTTTGGCTCGCCAACTTAAAAACTACTGGAGATATTGAACTTTTTCAAAAAATCCGATTTCTCATTAAACCAGCGAAGCGAAAAAGCAAAAAATCGTCAATTTCTGCTTAAAAACGCGAATTTACAAGCATTTGTACGTTTTTGGCTCGCCAACTTAAAAACTACTGGAGATATTGAACTTTTTCAAAAATCCGATTTCTCATTAAACCAGCGAAGCGAAAAAGCAAGAAATCGTCAATTTCTGCTTAAAAACGCGAATTTACAAGCATTTGTACGTTTTTGGCTTGCCAACTTAAAAACTACTGGAGATATTGAACTTTTTCAAAAAATCCGATTTCTCATTAAACCAGCGAAGCGAAAAGCAAGAAATCGTCAATTTCTGCTTAAAAACGCGAATTTACAAGCATTTGTACGTTTTTGGCTCGCCAACTTAAAAACTACTGGAGATATTGAACTTTTTCAAAAAATCCGATTTCTCATTAAACCAGCGAAGCGAAAAAGCAAGAAATCGTCAATTCTGCTTAAAAACGCGAATTTACAAGCATTTGTACGTTTTTGGCTCGCCAACTTAAAAACTACTGGAGATATTGAACTTTTTCAAAAATCCGATTTTTCATTAAACCAGCGAAGCGAAAAAGCAAAAAATCGTCAATTTCTGCTTAAAAACGCGAATTTACAAGCATTTGTACGTTTTTGGCTCGCCAACTTAAAAACTACTGGAGATATTGAACTTTTTCAAAAAATCCGATTTCTCATTAAACCAGCGAAGCGAAAAAGCAAAAAATCGTCAATTTCTGCTTAAAAACGCGAATTTACAAGCATTTGTACGTTTTTTGGCTCGCCAACTTAAAAACTACTGGAGATATTGAACTTTTTCAAAAAATCCGATTTCTCATTAAACCAGCGAAGCGAAAAAAGCAAAAAATCGTCAATTTCTGCTTAAAAAACGCGAATTTACAAGGATTTGTACGTTTTTGGCTCGCCAACTTAAAAACTACTGGAGATATTGAACTTTTCAAAAAATCCGATTTCTCATTAAACCAGCGAAGCGAAAAAGCAAGAAATCGTCAATTTCTGCTTAAAAACGCGAATTTACAAGCATTTGTACGTTTTTGGCTCGCCAACTTAAAAACTACTGGAGATATTGAACTTTTTCAAAAAAATCCGATTTCTCATTAAACCAGCGAAGCGAAAAAGCAAAAAATCGTCAATTTCTGCTTAAAAACGCGAATTTACAAGCATTTGTACGTTTTTGGCTCGCCAATTTAAAAACTACTGGAGATATTGAACTTTTCCAAAAAATCCGATTTCTCATTAAACCAGCGAAGCGAAAAAAGCAAAAAATCGTCAATTTCTGCTTAAAAACGCGAATTTACAAGCATTTGTACGTTTTTGGCTCGCCAACTTAAAAACTACTGGAGATATTGAACTTTTTCAAAAAATCCGATTTCTCATTAAACCAGCGAAGCGAAAAAGCAAAAAATCGTCAATTTCTGCTTAAAAACGCGAATTTACAAGCATTTGTACGTTTTTGGCTCGCCAACTTAAAAACTACTGGAGATATTGAACTTTTTCAAAAAATCCGATTTCTCATTAAACCAGCGAAGCGAAAAAGCAAAAAATCGTCAATTTCTGCTTAAAAACGCGAATTTACAAGCATTTGTACGTTTTTGGCTCGCCAACTTAAAAACTACTGGAGATATTGAACTTTTTCAAAAAATCCGATTTCTCATTAAACCAGCGAAGCGAAAAAGCAAAAAATCGTCAATTTCTGCTTAAAAACGCGAATTTACAAGCATTTGTACGTTTTTGGCTCGCCAACTTAAAAACTACTGGAGATATTGAACTTTTTCAAAAAATCCGATTTCTCATTAAACCAGCGAAGCGAAAAAGCAAGAAATCGTCAATTTCTGCTTAAAAACGCGAATTTACAAGCATTTGTACGTTTTTGGCTCGCCAACTTAAAACTACTGGAGATATTGAACTTTTCAAAAAATCCGATTTCTCATTAAACCAGCGAAGCGAAAAAGCAAGAAATCGTCAATTTCTGCTTAAAAACGCGAATTTACAAGCATTTGTACGTTTTTGGCTCGCCAACTTAAAAACTACTGGAGATATTGAACTTTTTCAAAAAATCCGATTTCTCATTAAACCAGCGAAGCGAAAAAGCAAGAAATCGTCAATTTCTGCTTAAAAACGCGAATTTACAAGCATTTGTACGTTTTTGGCTCGCCAACTTAAAAACTACTGGAGATATTGAACTTTTCAAAAAATCCGATTTTCATTAAACCAGCGAAGCGAAAAAGCAAGAAATCGTCAATTTCTGCTTAAAAACGCGAATTTACAAGCATTTGTACGTTTTTGGCTCGCCCAACTTAAAAAACTACTGGAAGATATTGAACTTTTTCAAAAAATCCGATTTCTCATTAAACCAGCGAAGCGAAAAAGCAAGAAATCGTCAATTTCTGCTTAAAAACGCGAATTTACAAGCATTTGTACGTTTTTGGCTCGCCAACTTAAAAACTACTGGAGATATTGAACTTTTTCAAAAAATCCGATTTCTCATTAAACCAGCGAAGCGAAAAAGCAAGAAATCGTCAATTTCTGCTTAAAAACGCGAATTTACAAGCATTTGTACGTTTTTGGCTCGCCAACTTAAAAACTACTGGAGATATTGAACTTTTTCAAAAAATCCGATTTTTCATTAAACCAGCGAAGCGAAAAAGCAAGAAATCGTCAATTTCTGCTTAAAAAACGCGAATTTACAAGCATTTGTACGTTTTTTGGCTCCCCAACTTAAAAACTACTAAAGATATTGAACTTTTTCAAAAAAATCCGATTTCTCATTAAACAGCGAAGCGAAAAAGCAAGAAATCGTCAATTTCTGCTTAAAAACGCGAATTTACAAGCATTTGT